>JANJGN010000630.1:0-350372 GCA_026770705.1 Isurus oxyrinchus
GCTGGGATTTTCACAGTATCGAAGCAGCCAGAGGGGAGCAGGATTTGCACTGTTTAAAACAGCGAGATGAGAGCTGGGATTTTCACACTTTAAAACTGTGAGAAGTGAGCAGGATTTTCACTGTTTAAAACAGCGAGAGGAAAGCAGGATTTTCACTGTTTCAAACAGCGAGAGGAGAGCAGGATTTTCACTGTTTAAAACAGCCAGAGGAGAGCAGGTATTTTGCAGTTTAAAACAGCCAGAGGAGAGCCAGGATTTTCACAGTTTATTTCAGCGAGAGGAGAGCAGGATTTTCACACTTTAATACTGTGAGAAGTGAGCAGGATTTTCACAGTTTAAAACAGAGAGAGGAAAGCAGGATTTTCACAATTTAAAACACCGAGAGGAGAGCAGGATTTTCACAGTTTTAATCAGCGAGAGGGGAGCCGCGATTTTCACAGTTTTGAAACAGCCAGGGGAGCGCTGGATTTTTACTGTTTAAAACAGCGAGAGGAGAGCAGGAATTTCACAGTTTAAAACAGCGAGAGGTGAGCTGGGATTTTCACCGTTTAAAACAGCGTGAAGTGAGCAGGATTTTCACAGTTTAAAGCAGTGAGAGGTGAGCAGGATTTTCTCCGTTTAAAACAGCGAGAGGTGAGAAGGTATTTTCACAGTTTAAAACAATGAGAGGGGAGCAGGATTTTCACAGTTTAAAACAGCGAGAGTAGAGCAGGATTTTCACACTTTAAAACTGTGAGAAGTGAGCAGGATTTTCACAGTTTAAAACAGCGAGAGGTGAGAAGGGATTTTCACAGTTTAAAACAGCGAGAGGAGAGCAGAATTTTCACAGTTTAAAACAGCGAGAGGAAAGCAGGATTTTCACAGTTTAAAACACCGAGACGAGAGCAGGATTTTCACAGTTTTAATCAGCGAGAGGCGAGCCGTGATTTTCACAGTTTTAAAACAGCCAGAGGAGCGCAGGATTTTCACTGTTTAAAACAGCGAAAGGAGAGCCGGGATTTACACAGTTTAAAACAGCGAGAGGAGAGCCCGATATTCACAGTTTAAAACAGCCAGAGGAGAGCCAGGATTTTCACAGTTTAAAACAGTGAGAGCTGACCCTGAATTTCACAGTTTAAAACAGCGAGAGTTGAGCAGGTTTTTCACAGTTTAAAACAGCGAGAGGAGAGCAGGATTTTCACAGTTTTAATCAGCGAGAGGAGAGCAGGATTTTCACAGTTTTAATCAGCGAGAGGGGAGCCGGGATTTTCACAGTTTTGAAACAGCCAGAGGAGCGCTGGATTTTTACTGTTTAAAACAGCGAGAGGAGAGCAGGAATTTCACAGTTTAAAACAGCGAGAGTAGAGCTGTGATTTTCACCGTTTAAAGCAGCGTGAAGTGAGCAGGATTTTCACAGTTTAAAGCAGTGAGAGGAGAGCAGGATTTTTACAATTTAAAACAGCGAGAGGAGAGCTGGGATTTTCACACTTTAAAACTGTGAGAAGTGAGCAGGATTTTCACTGTTTAAAACAGCGAGAGGTGAGCTGGGATCGTCATAGTATTGAAGCAGCCAGAGGTGAGCAGGATTTTCACAGTTTAAAACAGCGAGAGGAGAGCAGGATTTTCACAGTTTAAAACAGCAAGAGGAAAGCAGGATTTTCACAGTTTCAAACACCAAGAGGAGAGCAGGATTTTCGCAGTTTTAATCAGCGAGAGGAGAGCAGGATTTTTACAGTTTTAAACAGCGACAGGAGAGCCGGGATTTTCGCAGTTTTGAAACAGCCAGAGGAGCGCAGGATTTTCACTGTTTAAAACAGCGAGAGGAGAGCAGGAATTTCACAGTTTAAAACAGCGAGAGGTGAGCTGGGATTTTCACAGTATCGAAGCAGCCAGAGGAGTGCAGGATTTGCACTGTTTAAAACAGCGAGATGAGAGCTGGGATTTTCACACTTTAAAACTGTGAGAAGTGAGCAGGATTTTCACTGTTTAAAACAGCGAGATGAGAGCTGGGATTTTCACACTTTAAAACTGTGAGAAGTGAGCAGGATTTTCACTGTTTAAAACAGCGAGAGGAAAGCAGGATTTTCACTGTTTAAAACAGCGAGAGGAGAGCAGGATTTTCACTGTTTAAAACAGCGAGAGGAGAGCAGGATTTTCACTGTTTAAAACAGCGAGAGGAGAGCAGGATTTTCACTGTTTAAAACAGCAAGAGGAAAGCAGGATTTTCACTGTTTCAAACAGCGAGAGTAGAGCACGATTTTCACAATATAAAACAGTGAGAGGTGTGCAGTATTTTCACAGTTTAAAACCGCGAGAGACATCTGGATTTTCACAGTTTCAAACCGCGAGAGACATCTGGATTTTCACTGTTTAAAACAGCGAGAGGAGAACAGGATTTTCGCAGTTTAAAACAGTGAGAGGTGAGCCAGGATTTTCACATTTTAAAAGAGCCACAGGAGAGCAGGAATTTCACAGTTTAAATCAGCGAGTGTAGAGCAGCATTTTCACAGTGTAAAACAACGAGAGGAGAGCGGTGATTTTTACCGTTTCAAACACCGAGAAGAGTGCTGTGATTTTCACAGTTGAAAACAGGGAGATGTTGGCCAGGATTTTCGCAATTTAAAACAGCAAGAGGACAGCGGAATTTTCACAGGGTCAATCTGCCGGAGAAGAGCACGATTTTCACAATATAAAACAGCGAGAGGAGAGCAGTACTTTCACAGTTTAAAACCGCGAGAGACATCTGGATTTTCACAGTTTTAAACAGCGAGAGGGAAGCAGGATTTTCGCAGTTTGAAACAGTGAGAGGAGAGCAGGAATTTCACATTTCAAAAGAGCCAGAGGAGAGCAGGATTTTCACAGTTTAAAACAGCGAGAGGAGAGCTGAGATTTTCACAGTTTAAAAGAGCCAGCGGAGAGCAGGATTTTCACAGTTTAAAACAGCGAGAGGGAAGCAGGATTTTCGCAGTTTGAAACAGTGAGAGGAGAGCCGGATTTTCGCAATTCAAAACAGTGAGAGCTGACCCTGAATTTCACAGTTTAAAACAGCGAGAGGTGAGCTGGGATTTTCACAGTATTGAAGCAGCCAGAGGGAGCAGGTATTTTCACAGTTTAATTCAACGAGAGGAGAGAAGGATATTCACGGATTAAATTGCGAGTGGAGAGCAGGAATTTCACAGTTTCAAACAGCGAGAGTAGAGCTGAGATTTTCACAGTTTAAAACAGCGAGAGTAGAGCTGGGATTTTCACACTTTAAAACTCTGAGAAGTGAGCAGGATTTTCACAGTTTAAAACAGCGAGAGGGGAGCAGGATTTTCACAGTTTAAAACACCGAGAGGAAAGCAGGATTTTCACAGTTTTAATCAGCGAGAGGGGAGCTGGGATTTTCACAGTTTTGAAACAGCCAGGGGAGCGCTGGATTTTTACTGTTTAAAACAGCGAGAGGAGAGCAGGAATTTCACAGTTTAAAACAGCGAGAGGGGAGAAGGGATTTTCACAGTTTAAAACAGTGAGAGGGGAGCAGGATTTTCACAGTTTAAAACAACGAGAGTAGAGCAGGATTTTCACACTTTAAAACTGTGAGAGGTGAGCAGGATTTTCACAGTTTAAAACAGCGAGAGGTGAGAAGGGATCTTCACAGTTTAAAACAGCGAGAGGAGAGCAGAATTTTCACAGTTTACAACAGCGAGAGGAAAGCAGGATTTTCACAGTTTAAAACACCGAGAGGAGAGCCTGGATTTTCACAGTTTTAATCAGCGAGAGGCGAGCCGGATTTTCACAGTTTTGAAACAGCCAGAGGAGCGCTGGAATTTTTACTGTTTAAAACAGCGAGAGTAGAGCTGTGATTTTCACAGTTTAAAGCAGCGTGAAGTGAGCAGGATTTTCACCGTTTTAAAGCAGTGAGAGGAGAGCAGGATTTTTACAATTTGAAACAGCGAGAGGAGAGCTGGGATTTTCACACTTTAAAACTGTGAGAAGTGAGCAGGATTTTCACTGTTTAAAACAGCGAGAGGTGAGCTGGGATTGTCACAGTATTGAAGCAGCCAGAGGTCAGCAGGGTTTTCACAGTTTTAATCAGCGAGAGGAGAGCAGGATTTTTACAGTTTTAAACAGCAACAGGAGAGCCGGGATATTCGCAGTTTTGAAACAGCCAAAGGAGCGCAGGATTTTCACTGTTTAAAACAGCGAGAGGAGAGCAGGAATTTCACAGTTTAAAACAGCGAGAGGTGAGCTGGGATTTTCACAGTATCGAAGCAGCCAGAGGGGAGCAGGATTTGCACTGTTTAAAACAGCGAGATGAGAGCTGGGATTTTCACACTTTAAAACTGTGAGAAGTGAGCAGGATTTTCACTGTTTAAAACAGCGAGAGGAAAGCAGGATTTTCACTGTTTCAAACAGCGAGAGGAGAGCAGGATTTTCACTGTTTAAAACAGCCAGAGGAGAGCAGGTATTTGCAGTTTAAAACAGCCAGAGGAGAGCCAGGATTTTCACAGTTTAATTCAGCGAGAGGAGAGCAGGATTTTCACACTTTAAAACTGTGAGAAGTGAGCAGGATTTTCACAGTTTAAAACAGAGAGAGGAAAGCAGGATTTTCACAATTTAAAACACCGAGAGGAGAGCAGGATTTTCACAGTTTTAATCAGCGAGAGGGGAGCCGCGATTTTCACAGTTTTGAAACAGCCAGGGGGAGCGCTGGATTTTTACTGTTTAAAACAGCGAGAGGAGAGCAGGAATTTCACAGTTTAAAACAGCGAGAGGTGAGCTGGGATTTTCACCGTTTAAAACAGCGTGAAGTGAGCAGGATTTTCACAGTTTAAAGCAGTGAGAGGTGAGCAGGATTTTCTCAGTTTTAAACAGCGAGAGGTGAGAAGGGATTTTCACAGTTTAAAACAGTGAGAGGGGAGCAGGATTTTCACAGTTTAAAACAGCGAGAGTAGAGCAGGATTTTCACACTTTAAAACTGTGAGAAGTGAGCAGGATTTTCACAGTTTAAAACAGCGAGAGGTGAGAAGGGATTTTCACAGTTTAAAACAGCGAGAGGAGAGCAGAATTTTCAGAGTTTAAAACAGCGAGAGTAGAGCTGGGATTTTCACAGTTTAAAACAGCGAGAGGAGAGCAGGATTTTCACACTTTAAAACTGTGAGAAGTGAGCAGGATTTTCACAGTTTAAAACAGCGAGCGGAGAGCAGGTACTTTCACAGTTTAAAACCGCGAGAGACATCTGGATTTTCACAGTTTTAAACAGCGAGAGGGAAGCAGGATTTTCGCAGTTTGAAACAGTGAGAGGAGAGCAGGATTTTCACATTTTAAAAGAGCCAGAGGAGAGCAGGATTTTCACAGTTTAAAACAGCGAGAGGAGGAGCTGAGATTTTCACAGTTTAAAAGAGCCAGCGGAGAGCAGGATTTTCACAGTTTAAAACAGCGAGAGGGAAGCAGGATTTTCGCAGTTTGAAACAGTGAGAGGAGAGCCGATTTTCGCAATTCAAAACAGTGAGAGCTGACCCTGAATTTCACAGTTTAAAACAGCGAGAGGTGAGCTGGGATTTTCACAGTATTGAAGCAGCCAGAGGGAGCAGGTATTTTCACAGTTTAATTCAACGAGAGGAGAGAAGGATATTCACGGATTAAATTGCGAGTGAGAGCAGGAATTTCGACAGTTTCAAACAGTGAGAGTAGAGCTGGGATTTTCACAGTTTAAAACAGCGAGAGTAGAGCTGGGATTTTCACACTTTAAAACTGTGAGAAGTGAGCAGGATTTTCACAGTTTAAAACAGCGAGAGGGGAGCAGGATTTTCACAGTTTAAAACACCGAGAGGAAAGCAGGATTTTCACAGTTTTAATCAGCGAGAGGGGAGCTGGGATTTTCACAGTTTTGAAACAGCCAGGGGAGCGCTGGATTTTTACTGTTTAAAACAGCGAGAGGAGAGCAGGAATTTCACAGTTTAAAACAGCGAGAGGTGAGCTGGGATTTTCACCGTTTAAAACAGCGTGAAGTGAGCAGGATTTTCACAGTTTAAAGCAGTGAGAGGTGAGCAGGATTTTCTCAGTTTAAAACAGCGAGAGGGGAGAAGGGATTTTCACAGTTTAAAACAGTGAGAGGGGAGCAGGATTTTCACAGTTTAAAACAGCGAGAGTAGAGCAGGATTTTCACAGTTTACAACAGCGAGAGGAAAGCAGGATTTTCACAGTTTAAAACACCGAGAGGAGAGCCTGGATTTTCACAGTTTTAATCAGCGAGAGGCGAGCCGGGATTTTCACAGTTTTGAAACAGCCAGAGGAGCGCTGGAATTTTTACTGTTTAAAACAGCGAGAGTAGAGCTGTGATTTTCACAGTTTAAAGCAGCGTGAAGTGAGCAGGATTTTCACCGTTTAAAGCAGTGAGAGGAGAGCAGGATTTTTACAATTTGAAACAGCGAGAGGTGAGCTGGGATTTTCACACTTTAAAACTGTGAGAAGTGAGCAGGATTTTCACTGTTTAAAACAGCGAGAGGTGAGCTGGGATTGTCACAGTATTGAAGCAGCCAGAGGTCAGCAGGGTTTTCACAGTTTTAATCAGCAAGAGGAGAGCAGGATTTTCACTGTTTAAAACAGCGAGAGGAGAGCAGGAATTTCACAGTTTTAAAACAGCGAGAGGTGAGCTGGGATTTTCACGAGTATCGAAGCAGCCAGAGGGGAGCAGGATTTGCACTGTTTAAAACAGCGAGATGAGAGCTGGGATTTTCACACTTTAAAACTGTGAGAAGTGAGCAGGATTTTCACTGTTTAAAACAGCGAGAGGAAAGCAGGATTTTCACTGTTTCAAACAGCGAGAGGAGAGCAGGATTTTCACTGTTTAAAACAGCCAGAGGAGAGCAGGTATTTTGCAGTTTAAAACAGCCAGAGGAGAGCCAGGATTTTCACAGTTTATTTCAGCGAGAGGAGAGCAGGATTTTCACACTTTAATACTGTGAGAAGTGAGCAGGATTTTCACAGTTTAAAACAGAGAGAGGAAAGCAGGATTTTCACAATTTAAAACACCGAGAGGAGAGCAGGATTTTCACAGTTTTAATCAGCGAGAGGGGAGCCGCGATTTTCACAGTTTTGAAACAGCCAGGGGAGCGCTGGATTTTTACTGTTTAAAACAGCGAGAGGAGAGCAGGAATTTCACAGTTTAAAACAGCGAGAGGTGAGCTGGGATTTTCACCGTTTAAAACAGCGTGAAGTGAGCAGGATTTTCACAGTTTAAAGCAGTGAGAGGTGAGCAGGATTTTCTCCGTTTAAAACAGCGAGAGGTGAGAAGGTATTTTCACAGTTTAAAACAATGAGAGGGGAGCAGGATTTTCACAGTTTAAAACAGCGAGAGTAGAGCAGGATTTTCACACTTTAAAACTGTGAGAAGTGAGCAGGATTTTCACAGTTTAAAACAGCGAGAGGTGAGAAGGGATTTTCACAGTTTAAAACAGCGAGAGGAGAGCAGAATTTTCACAGTTTAAAACAGCGAGAGGAAAGCAGGATTTTCACAGTTTAAAACACCGAGACGAGAGCAGGATTTTCACAGTTTTAATCAGCGAGAGGCGAGCCGTGATTTTCACAGTTTTAAAACAGCCAGAGGAGCGCAGGATTTTCACTGTTTAAAACAGCGAAAGGAGAGCAGGATTTTCACAGTTTAAAACAGCGAGAGGTGAGCTAGGATTTTCACAGTTTAAAACAGCGAAATGGAGAGCAGGAATTTCACCGTTTAAAACAGCGTGAAGTGAGCAGGATTTTCACTGGTTACAGCAGTGAGAGGTGAGCAGGATTTTCACAGTTTAAAACAGCAAGAGGTGAGCAGAATTTTCACGGTTTAAAACAGCGAGAAGTGAGCTGGGATTTTCACAGTATTGAAGCAGCCAGAGGGGAGCAGGATATTCACAGTTTAAAACAGTGAGAGGAAAGCAGCATTTTCACAGTTTAAAACAGCGAGAGGAGAGCACGATTTTCACAGTTTAAAACAATGCGAGGAGAGCCGGAATTTCACAGTTGAAAACAGCAAGAGTAGAGCAGCATTTTCACAGTGTAAAACAACGAGAGGTGAGCTGTGATTTTTACCGTTTCAAACACTGAGAGGAGTGCTGCGATTTTCACAGTTGAAAAAAGGGAGATGATGGCCAGGATTTTCGCAATTTAAAACAGCAAGAGGACAGCGGAATTTTCACAGGGTCAATCTGCGAGAGAAGAGCACGATTTTCACAATATAAAACAGCGAGAGGTGTGCAGTATTTTCACAGTTTAAAACCGCGAGAGACATCTGGATTTTCACAGTTTAAAATAGCGAGAGGGAAGCAGGATTTTCGCAGTTTAAAACAGTGAGATGAGAGCCGGGATTTTCACATTTTTAAAGAGCCAGAGGAGAGCAGGATTTTCACAGTTTAAAACAGCGAGAGGAGAGCCCGATATTCACAGTTTAAAACAGCGAGAGGTGAGCTGGGATTTTCACAGTTAAAAACAGCGAGAGGAGAGCCGGGATTTACACAGTTTAAAACAGCGAGAGGAGAGCCCGATATTCACAGTTTAAAACAGCCAGAGGAGAGCCAGGATTTTCACAGTTTAAAACAGTGAGAGCTGACCCTGAATTTCACAGTTTAAAACAGCGAGAGTTGAGCAGGTTTTTCACAGTTTAAAACAGCGAGAGGAGAGCAGGATTTTCACAGTTTTAATCAGCGAGAGGAGAGCAGGATTTTCACAGTTTTAATCAGCGAGAGGGGAGCCGGGATTTTCACAGTTTTGAAACAGCCAGAGGAGCGCTGGATTTTTACTGTTTAAAACAGCGAGAGGAGAGCAGGAATTTCACAGTTTAAAACAGCGAGAGTAGAGCTGTGATTTTCACCGTTTAAAGCAGCGTGAAGTGAGCAGGATTTTCACAGTTTAAAGCAGTGAGAGGAGAGCAGGATTTTTACAATTTAAAACAGCGAGAGGAGAGCTGGGATTTTCACACTTTAAAACTGTGAGAAGTGAGCAGGATTTTCACTGTTTAAAACAGCGAGAGGTGAGCTGGGATCGTCATAGTATTGAAGCAGCCAGAGGTGAGCAGGATTTTCACAGTTTAAAACAGCGAGAGGAGAGCAGGATTTTCACAGTTTAAAACAGCAAGAGGAAAGCAGGATTTTCACAGTTTCAAACACCAAGAGGAGAGCAGGATTTTCGCAGTTTTAATCAGCGAGAGGAGAGCAGGATTTTTACAGTTTTAAACAGCGACAGGAGAGCCGGGATTTTCGCAGTTTTGAAACAGCCAGAGGAGCGCAGGATTTTCACTGTTTAAAACAGCGAGAGGAGAGCAGGAATTTCACAGTTTAAAACAGCGAGAGGTGAGCTGGGATTTTCACAGTATCGAAGCAGCCAGAGGAGTGCAGGATTTGCACTGTTTAAAACAGCGAGATGAGAGCTGGGATTTTCACACTTTAAAACTGTGAGAAGTGAGCAGGATTTTCACTGTTTAAAACAGCGAGATGAGAGCTGGGATTTTCACACTTTAAAACTGTGAGAAGTGAGCAGGATTTTCACTGTTTAAAACAGCGAGAGGTGAGCTGGGATTGTCACAGTATTGAAGCAGCCAGAGGTCAGCAGGGTTTTCACAGTTTTAATCAGCAAGAGGAGAGCAGGATTTTCACTGTTTAAAACAGCGAGAGGAGAGCAGGAATTTCACAGTTTAAAACAGCGAGAGGTGAGCTGGGATTTTCACAGTATCGAAGCAGCCAGAGGGGAGCAGGATTTGCACTGTTTAAAACAGCGAGATGAGAGCTGGGATTTTCACACTTTAAAACTGTGAGAAGTGAGCAGGATTTTCACTGTTTAAAACAGCGAGAGGAAAGCAGGATTTTCACTGTTTCAAACAGCGAGAGGAGAGCAGGATTTTCACTGTTTAAAACAGCCAGAGGAGAGCAGGTATTTTGCAGTTTAAAACAGCCAGAGGAGAGCCAGGATTTTCACAGTTTATTTCAGCGAGAGGAGAGCAGGATTTTCACACTTTAATACTGTGAGAAGTGAGCAGGATTTTCACAGTTTAAAACAGAGAGAGGAAAGCAGGATTTTCACAATTTAAAACACCGAGAGGAGAGCAGGATTTTCACAGTTTTAATCAGCGAGAGGGGAGCCGCGATTTTCACAGTTTTGAAACAGCCAGGGGAGCGCTGGATTTTTACTGTTTAAAACAGCGAGAGGAGAGCAGGAATTTCACAGTTTAAAACAGCGAGAGGTGAGCTGGGATTTTCACCGTTTAAAACAGCGTGAAGTGAGCAGGATTTTCACAGTTTAAAGCAGTGAGAGGTGAGCAGGATTTTCTCCGTTTAAAACAGCGAGAGGTGAGAAGGTATTTTCACAGTTTAAAACAATGAGAGGGGAGCAGGATTTTCACAGTTTAAAACAGCGAGAGTAGAGCAGGATTTTCACACTTTAAAACTGTGAGAAGTGAGCAGGATTTTCACAGTTTAAAACAGCGAGAGGTGAGAAGGGATTTTCACAGTTTAAAACAGCGAGAGGAGAGCAGAATTTTCACAGTTTAAAACAGCGAGAGGAAAGCAGGATTTTCACAGTTTAAAACACCGAGACGAGAGCAGGATTTTCACAGTTTTAATCAGCGAGAGGCGAGCCGTGATTTTCACAGTTTTAAAACAGCCAGAGGAGCGCAGGATTTTCACTGTTTAAAACAGCGAAAGGAGAGCCGGGATTTACACAGTTTAAAACAGCGAGAGGAGAGCCCGATATTCACAGTTTAAAACAGCCAGAGGAGAGCCAGGATTTTCACAGTTTAAAACAGTGAGAGCTGACCCTGAATTTCACAGTTTAAAACAGCGAGAGTTGAGCAGGTTTTTCACAGTTTAAAACAGCGAGAGGAGAGCAGGATTTTCACAGTTTTAATCAGCGAGAGGAGAGCAGGATTTTCACAGTTTTAATCAGCGAGAGGGGAGCCGGGATTTTCACAGTTTTGAAACAGCCAGAGGAGCGCTGGATTTTTACTGTTTAAAACAGCGAGAGGAGAGCAGGAATTTCACAGTTTAAAACAGCGAGAGTAGAGCTGGGATTTTCACCGTTTAAAGCAGCGTGAAGTGAGCAGGATTTTCACAGTTTAAAGCAGTGAGAGGAGAGCAGGATTTTTACAATTTAAAACAGCGAGAGGAGAGCTGGGATTTTCACACTTTAAAACTGTGAGAAGTGAGCAGGATTTTCACTGTTTAAAACAGCGAGAGGTGAGCTGGGATCGTCATAGTATTGAAGCAGCCAGAGGTGAGCAGGATTTTCACAGTTTAAAACAGCGAGAGGAGAGCAGGATTTTCACAGTTTAAAACAGCAAGAGGAAAGCAGGATTTTCACAGTTTCAAACACCAAGAGGAGAGCAGGATTTTCGCAGTTTTAATCAGCGAGAGGAGAGCAGGATTTTTACAGTTTTAAACAGCGACAGGAGAGCCGGGATTTTCGCAGTTTTGAAACAGCCAGAGGAGCGCAGGATTTTCACTGTTTAAAACAGCGAGAGGAGAGCAGGAATTTCACAGTTTAAAACAGCGAGAGGTGAGCTGGGATTTTCACAGTATCGAAGCAGCCAGAGGAGTGCAGGATTTGCACTGTTTAAAACAGCGAGATGAGAGCTGGGATTTTCACACTTTAAAACTGTGAGAAGTGAGCAGGATTTTCACTGTTTAAAACAGCGAGATGAGAGCTGGGATTTTCACACTTTAAAACTGTGAGAAGTGAGCAGGATTTTCACTGTTTAAAACAGCGAGAGGAAAGCAGGATTTTCACTGTTTAAAACAGCGAGAGGAGAGCAGGATTTTCACTGTTTAAAACAGCGAGAGGAGAGCAGGATTTTCACTGTTTAAAACAGCGAGAGGAGAGCAGGATTTTCACTGTTTAAAACAGCAAGAGGAAAGCAGGATTTTCACTGTTTCAAACAGCGAGAGTAGAGCACGATTTTCACAATATAAAACAGTGAGAGGTGTGCAGTATTTTCACAGTTTAAAACCGCGAGAGACATCTGGATTTTCACAGTTTCAAACCGCGAGAGACATCTGGATTTTCACTGTTTAAAACAGCGAGAGGAGAACAGGATTTTCGCAGTTTAAAACAGTGAGAGGTGAGCCAGGATTTTCACATTTTAAAAGAGCCACAGGAGAGCAGGAATTTCACAGTTTAAATCAGCGAGTGTAGAGCAGCATTTTCACAGTGTAAAACAACGAGAGGAGAGCGGTGATTTTTACCGTTTCAAACACCGAGAAGAGTGCTGTGATTTTCACAGTTGAAAACAGGGAGATGTTGGCCAGGATTTTCGCAATTTAAAACAGCAAGAGGACAGCGGAATTTTCACAGGGTCAATCTGCCGGAGAAGAGCACGATTTTCACAATATAAAACAGCGAGAGGAGAGCAGTACTTTCACAGTTTAAAACCGCGAGAGACATCTGGATTTTCACAGTTTTAAACAGCGAGAGGGAAGCAGGATTTTCGCAGTTTGAAACAGTGAGAGGAGAGCAGGAATTTCACATTTCAAAAGAGCCAGAGGAGAGCAGGATTTTCACAGTTTAAAACAGCGAGAGGAGAGCTGAGATTTTCACAGTTTAAAAGAGCCAGCGGAGAGCAGGATTTTCACAGTTTAAAACAGCGAGAGGGAAGCAGGATTTTCGCAGTTTGAAACAGTGAGAGGAGAGCCGGATTTTCGCAATTCAAAACAGTGAGAGCTGACCCTGAATTTCACAGTTTAAAACAGCGAGAGGTGAGCTGGGATTTTCACAGTATTGAAGCAGCCAGAGGGAGCAGGTATTTTCACAGTTTAATTCAACGAGAGGAGAGAAGGATATTCACGGATTAAATTGCGAGTGGAGAGCAGGAATTTCACAGTTTCAAACAGCGAGAGTAGAGCTGAGATTTTCACAGTTTAAAACAGCGAGAGTAGAGCTGGGATTTTCACACTTTAAAACTCTGAGAAGTGAGCAGGATTTTCACAGTTTAAAACAGCGAGAGGGGAGCAGGATTTTCACAGTTTAAAACACCGAGAGGAAAGCAGGATTTTCACAGTTTTAATCAGCGAGAGGGGAGCTGGGATTTTCACAGTTTTGAAACAGCCAGGGGAGCGCTGGATTTTTACTGTTTAAAACAGCGAGAGGAGAGCAGGAATTTCACAGTTTAAAACAGCGAGAGGGGAGAAGGGATTTTCACAGTTTAAAACAGTGAGAGGGGAGCAGGATTTTCACAGTTTAAAACAACGAGAGTAGAGCAGGATTTTCACACTTTAAAACTGTGAGAGGTGAGCAGGATTTTCACAGTTTAAAACAGCGAGAGGTGAGAAGGGATCTTCACAGTTTAAAACAGCGAGAGGAGAGCAGAATTTTCACAGTTTACAACAGCGAGAGGAAAGCAGGATTTTCACAGTTTAAAACACCGAGAGGAGAGCCTGGATTTTCACAGTTTTAATCAGCGAGAGGCGAGCCGGATTTTCACAGTTTTGAAACAGCCAGAGGAGCGCTGGAATTTTTACTGTTTAAAACAGCGAGAGTAGAGCTGTGATTTTCACAGTTTAAAGCAGCGTGAAGTGAGCAGGATTTTCACCGTTTAAAGCAGTGAGAGGAGAGCAGGATTTTTACAATTTGAAACAGCGAGAGGAGAGCTGGGATTTTCACACTTTAAAACTGTGAGAAGTGAGCAGGATTTTCACTGTTTAAAACAGCGAGAGGTGAGCTGGGATTGTCACAGTATTGAAGCAGCCAGAGGTCAGCAGGGTTTTCACAGTTTTAATCAGCGAGAGGAGAGCAGGATTTTTACAGTTTTAAACAGCAACAGGAGAGCCGGGATATTCGCAGTTTTGAAACAGCCAAAGGAGCGCAGGATTTTCACTGTTTAAAACAGCGAGAGGAGAGCAGGAATTTCACAGTTTAAAACAGCGAGAGGTGAGCTGGGATTTTCACAGTATCGAAGCAGCCAGAGGGGAGCAGGATTTGCACTGTTTAAAACAGCGAGATGAGAGCTGGGATTTTCACACTTTAAAACTGTGAGAAGTGAGCAGGATTTTCACTGTTTAAAACAGCGAGAGGAAAGCAGGATTTTCACTGTTTCAAACAGCGAGAGGAGAGCAGGATTTTCACTGTTTAAAACAGCCAGAGGAGAGCAGGTATTTGCAGTTTAAAACAGCCAGAGGAGAGCCAGGATTTTCACAGTTTAATTCAGCGAGAGGAGAGCAGGATTTTCACACTTTAAAACTGTGAGAAGTGAGCAGGATTTTCACAGTTTAAAACAGAGAGAGGAAAGCAGGATTTTCACAATTTAAAACACCGAGAGGAGAGCAGGATTTTCACAGTTTTAATCAGCGAGAGGGGAGCCGCGATTTTCACAGTTTTGAAACAGCCAGGGGAGCGCTGGATTTTTACTGTTTAAAACAGCGAGAGGAGAGCAGGAATTTCACAGTTTAAAACAGCGAGAGGTGAGCTGGGATTTTCACCGTTTAAAACAGCGTGAAGTGAGCAGGATTTTCACAGTTTAAAGCAGTGAGAGGTGAGCAGGATTTTCTCAGTTTTAAACAGCGAGAGGTGAGAAGGGATTTTCACAGTTTAAAACAGTGAGAGGGGAGCAGGATTTTCACAGTTTAAAACAGCGAGAGTAGAGCAGGATTTTCACACTTTAAAACTGTGAGAAGTGAGCAGGATTTTCACAGTTTAAAACAGCGAGAGGTGAGAAGGGATTTTCACAGTTTAAAACAGCGAGAGGAGAGCAGAATTTTCAGAGTTTAAAACAGCGAGAGTAGAGCTGGGATTTTCACAGTTTAAAACAGCGAGAGGAGAGCAGGATTTTCACACTTTAAAACTGTGAGAAGTGAGCAGGATTTTCACAGTTTAAAACAGCGAGCGGAGAGCAGTACTTTCACAGTTTAAAACCGCGAGAGACATCTGGATTTTCACAGTTTTAAACAGCGAGAGGGAAGCAGGATTTTCGCAGTTTGAAACAGTGAGAGGAGAGCAGGATTTTCACATTTTAAAAGAGCCAGAGGAGAGCAGGATTTTCACAGTTTAAAACAGCGAGAGGAGAGCTGAGATTTTCACAGTTTAAAAGAGCCAGCGGAGAGCAGGATTTTCACAGTTTAAAACAGCGAGAGGGAAGCAGGATTTTCGCAGTTTGAAACAGTGAGAGGAGAGCCGATTTTCGCAATTCAAAACAGTGAGAGCTGACCCTGAATTTCACAGTTTAAAACAGCGAGAGGTGAGCTGGGATTTTCACAGTATTGAAGCAGCCAGAGGGAGCAGGTATTTTCACAGTTTAATTCAACGAGAGGAGAGAAGGATATTCACGGATTAAATTGCGAGTGGAGAGCAGGAATTTCACAGTTTCAAACAGTGAGAGTAGAGCTGGGATTTTCACAGTTTAAAACAGCGAGAGTAGAGCTGGGATTTTCACACTTTAAAACTGTGAGAAGTGAGCAGGATTT
Organism: Isurus oxyrinchus; assembly: GCA_026770705.1. Taxonomy (NCBI): domain Eukaryota; kingdom Metazoa; phylum Chordata; class Chondrichthyes; order Lamniformes; family Lamnidae; genus Isurus; species Isurus oxyrinchus. The sequence continues at coordinate 15,396 of JANJGN010000630.1, forward strand.
TCACAGTTTAAAACAGCGAGAGGGGAGCAGGATTTTCACAGTTTAAAACACCGAGAGGAAAGCAGGATTTTCACAGTTTTAATCAGCGAGAGGGGAGCTGGGATTTTCACAGTTTTGAAACAGCCAGGGGAGCGCTGGATTTTTACTGTTTAAAACAGCGAGAGGAGAGCAGGAATTTCACAGTTTAAAACAGCGAGAGGTGAGCTGGGATTTTCACCGTTTAAAACAGCGTGAAGTGAGCAGGATTTTCACAGTTTAAAGCAGTGAGAGGTGAGCAGGATTTTCTCAGTTTAAAACAGCGAGAGGGGAGAAGGGATTTTCACAGTTTAAAACAGTGAGAGGGGAGCAGGATTTTCACAGTTTAAAACAGCGAGAGTAGAGCAGGATTTTCACAGTTTACAACAGCGAGAGGAAAGCAGGATTTTCACAGTTTAAAACACCGAGAGGAGAGCCTGGATTTTCACAGTTTTAATCAGCGAGAGGCGAGCCGGGATTTTCACAGTTTTGAAACAGCCAGAGGAGCGCTGGAATTTTTACTGTTTAAAACAGCGAGAGTAGAGCTGTGATTTTCACAGTTTAAAGCAGCGTGAAGTGAGCAGGATTTTCACCGTTTAAAGCAGTGAGAGGAGAGCAGGATTTTTACAATTTGAAACAGCGAGAGGTGAGCTGGGATTTTCACACTTTAAAACTGTGAGAAGTGAGCAGGATTTTCACTGTTTAAAACAGCGAGAGGTGAGCTGGGATTGTCACAGTATTGAAGCAGCCAGAGGTCAGCAGGGTTTTCACAGTTTTAATCAGCAAGAGGAGAGCAGGATTTTCACTGTTTAAAACAGCGAGAGGAGAGCAGGAATTTCACAGTTTAAAACAGCGAGAGGTGAGCTGGGATTTTCACAGTATCGAAGCAGCCAGAGGGGAGCAGGATTTGCACTGTTTAAAACAGCGAGATGAGAGCTGGGATTTTCACACTTTAAAACTGTGAGAAGTGAGCAGGATTTTCACTGTTTAAAACAGCGAGAGGAAAGCAGGATTTTCACTGTTTCAAACAGCGAGAGGAGAGCAGGATTTTCACTGTTTAAAACAGCCAGAGGAGAGCAGGTATTTTGCAGTTTAAAACAGCCAGAGGAGAGCCAGGATTTTCACAGTTTATTTCAGCGAGAGGAGAGCAGGATTTTCACACTTTAATACTGTGAGAAGTGAGCAGGATTTTCACAGTTTAAAACAGAGAGAGGAAAGCAGGATTTTCACAATTTAAAACACCGAGAGGAGAGCAGGATTTTCACAGTTTTAATCAGCGAGAGGGGAGCCGCGATTTTCACAGTTTTGAAACAGCCAGGGGAGCGCTGGATTTTTACTGTTTAAAACAGCGAGAGGAGAGCAGGAATTTCACAGTTTAAAACAGCGAGAGGTGAGCTGGGATTTTCACCGTTTAAAACAGCGTGAAGTGAGCAGGATTTTCACAGTTTAAAGCAGTGAGAGGTGAGCAGGATTTTCTCCGTTTAAAACAGCGAGAGGTGAGAAGGTATTTTCACAGTTTAAAACAATGAGAGGGGAGCAGGATTTTCACAGTTTAAAACAGCGAGAGTAGAGCAGGATTTTCACACTTTAAAACTGTGAGAAGTGAGCAGGATTTTCACAGTTTAAAACAGCGAGAGGTGAGAAGGGATTTTCACAGTTTAAAACAGCGAGAGGAGAGCAGAATTTTCACAGTTTAAAACAGCGAGAGGAAAGCAGGATTTTCACAGTTTAAAACACCGAGACGAGAGCAGGATTTTCACAGTTTTAATCAGCGAGAGGCGAGCCGTGATTTTCACAGTTTTAAAACAGCCAGAGGAGCGCAGGATTTTCACTGTTTAAAACAGCGAAAGGAGAGCCGGGATTTACACAGTTTAAAACAGCGAGAGGAGAGCCCGATATTCACAGTTTAAAACAGCCAGAGGAGAGCCAGGATTTTCACAGTTTAAAACAGTGAGAGCTGACCCTGAATTTCACAGTTTAAAACAGCGAGAGTTGAGCAGGTTTTTCACAGTTTAAAACAGCGAGAGGAGAGCAGGATTTTCACAGTTTTAATCAGCGAGAGGAGAGCAGGATTTTCACAGTTTTAATCAGCGAGAGGGGAGCCGGGATTTTCACAGTTTTGAAACAGCCAGAGGAGCGCTGGATTTTTACTGTTTAAAACAGCGAGAGGAGAGCAGGAATTTCACAGTTTAAAACAGCGAGAGTAGAGCTGTGATTTTCACCGTTTAAAGCAGCGTGAAGTGAGCAGGATTTTCACAGTTTAAAGCAGTGAGAGGAGAGCAGGATTTTTACAATTTAAAACAGCGAGAGGAGAGCTGGGATTTTCACACTTTAAAACTGTGAGAAGTGAGCAGGATTTTCACTGTTTAAAACAGCGAGAGGTGAGCTGGGATCGTCATAGTATTGAAGCAGCCAGAGGTGAGCAGGATTTTCACAGTTTAAAACAGCGAGAGGAGAGCAGGATTTTCACAGTTTAAAACAGCAAGAGGAAAGCAGGATTTTCACAGTTTCAAACACCAAGAGGAGAGCAGGATTTTCGCAGTTTTAATCAGCGAGAGGAGAGCAGGATTTTTACAGTTTTAAACAGCGACAGGAGAGCCGGGATTTTCGCAGTTTTGAAACAGCCAGAGGAGCGCAGGATTTTCACTGTTTAAAACAGCGAGAGGAGAGCAGGAATTTCACAGTTTAAAACAGCGAGAGGTGAGCTGGGATTTTCACAGTATCGAAGCAGCCAGAGGAGTGCAGGATTTGCACTGTTTAAAACAGCGAGATGAGAGCTGGGATTTTCACACTTTAAAACTGTGAGAAGTGAGCAGGATTTTCACTGTTTAAAACAGCGAGATGAGAGCTGGGATTTTCACACTTTAAAACTGTGAGAAGTGAGCAGGATTTTCACTGTTTAAAACAGCGAGAGGAAAGCAGGATTTTCACTGTTTAAAACAGCGAGAGGAGAGCAGGATTTTCACTGTTTAAAACAGCGAGAGGAGAGCAGGATTTTCACTGTTTAAAACAGCGAGAGGAGAGCAGGATTTTCACTGTTTAAAACAGCAAGAGGAAAGCAGGATTTTCACTGTTTCAAACAGCGAGAGTAGAGCACGATTTTCACAATATAAAACAGTGAGAGGTGTGCAGTATTTTCACAGTTTAAAACCGCGAGAGACATCTGGATTTTCACAGTTTCAAACCGCGAGAGACATCTGGATTTTCACTGTTTAAAACAGCGAGAGGAGAACAGGATTTTCGCAGTTTAAAACAGTGAGAGGTGAGCCAGGATTTTCACATTTTAAAAGAGCCACAGGAGAGCAGGAATTTCACAGTTTAAATCAGCGAGTGTAGAGCAGCATTTTCACAGTGTAAAACAACGAGAGGAGAGCGGTGATTTTTACCGTTTCAAACACCGAGAAGAGTGCTGTGATTTTCACAGTTGAAAACAGGGAGATGTTGGCCAGGATTTTCGTAATTTAAAACAGCAAGAGGACAGCGGAATTTTCACAGGGTCAATCTGCCGGAGAAGAGCACGATTTTCACAATATAAAACAGCGAGAGGAGAGCAGTACTTTCACAGTTTAAAACCGCGAGAGACATCTGGATTTTCACAGTTTTAAACAGCGAGAGGGAAGCAGGATTTTCGCAGTTTGAAACAGTGAGAGGAGAGCAGGAATTTCACATTTCAAAAGAGCCAGAGGAGAGCAGGATTTTCACAGTTTAAAACAGCGAGAGGAGAGCTGAGATTTTCACAGTTTAAAAGAGCCAGCGGAGAGCAGGATTTTCACAGTTTAAAACAGCGAGAGGGAAGCAGGATTTTCGCAGTTTGAAACAGTGAGAGGAGAGCCGGATTTTCGCAATTCAAAACAGTGAGAGCTGACCCTGAATTTCACAGTTTAAAACAGCGAGAGGTGAGCTGGGATTTTCACAGTATTGAAGCAGCCAGAGGGAGCAGGTATTTTCACAGTTTAATTCAACGAGAGGAGAGAAGGATATTCACGGATTAAATTGCGAGTGGAGAGCAGGAATTTCACAGTTTCAAACAGCGAGAGTAGAGCTGAGATTTTCACAGTTTAAAACAGCGAGAGTAGAGCTGGGATTTTCACACTTTAAAACTCTGAGAAGTGAGCAGGATTTTCACAGTTTAAAACAGCGAGAGGGGAGCAGGATTTTCACAATTTAAAACACCGAGAGGAAAGCAGGATTTTCACAGTTTTAATCAGCGAGAGGGGAGCTGGGATTTTCACAGTTTTGAAACAGCCAGGGGAGCGCTGGATTTTTACTGTTTAAAACAGCGAGAGGAGAGCAGGAATTTCACAGTTTAAAACAGCGAGAGGGGAGAAGGGATTTTCACAGTTTAAAACAGTGAGAGGGGAGCAGGATTTTCACAGTTTAAAACAACGAGAGTAGAGCAGGATTTTCACACTTTAAAACTGTGAGAGGTGAGCAGGATTTTCACAGTTTAAAACAGCGAGAGGTGAGAAGGGATCTTCACAGTTTAAAACAGCGAGAGGAGAGCAGAATTTTCACAGTTTACAACAGCGAGAGGAAAGCAGGATTTTCACAGTTTAAAACACCGAGAGGAGAGCCTGGATTTTCACAGTTTTAATCAGCGAGAGGCGAGCCGGATTTTCACAGTTTTGAAACAGCCAGAGGAGCGCTGGAATTTTTACTGTTTAAAACAGCGAGAGTAGAGCTGTGATTTTCACAGTTTAAAGCAGCGTGAAGTGAGCAGGATTTTCACCGTTTAAAGCAGTGAGAGGAGAGCAGGATTTTTACAATTTGAAACAGCGAGAGGAGAGCTGGGATTTTCACACTTTAAAACTGTGAGAAGTGAGCAGGATTTTCACTGTTTAAAACAGCGAGAGGTGAGCTGGGATTGTCACAGTATTGAAGCAGCCAGAGGTCAGCAGGGTTTTCACAGTTTTAATCAGCGAGAGGAGAGCAGGATTTTTACAGTTTTAAACAGCAACAGGAGAGCCGGGATATTCGCAGTTTTGAAACAGCCAAAGGAGCGCAGGATTTTCACTGTTTAAAACAGCGAGAGGAGAGCAGGAATTTCACAGTTTAAAACAGCGAGAGGTGAGCTGGGATTTTCACAGTATCGAAGCAGCCAGAGGGGAGCAGGATTTGCACTGTTTAAAACAGCGAGATGAGAGCTGGGATTTTCACACTTTAAAACTGTGAGAAGTGAGCAGGATTTTCACTGTTTAAAACAGCGAGAGGAAAGCAGGATTTTCACTGTTTCAAACAGCGAGAGGAGAGCAGGATTTTCACTGTTTAAAACAGCCAGAGGAGAGCAGGTATTTGCAGTTTAAAACAGCCAGAGGAGAGCCAGGATTTTCACAGTTTAATTCAGCGAGAGGAGAGCAGGATTTTCACACTTTAAAACTGTGAGAAGTGAGCAGGATTTTCACAGTTTAAAACAGAGAGAGGAAAGCAGGATTTTCACAATTTAAAACACCGAGAGGAGAGCAGGATTTTCACAGTTTTAATCAGCGAGAGGGGAGCCGCGATTTTCACAGTTTTGAAACAGCCAGGGGAGCGCTGGATTTTTACTGTTTAAAACAGCGAGAGGAGAGCAGGAATTTCACAGTTTAAAACAGCGAGAGGTGAGCTGGGATTTTCACCGTTTAAAACAGCGTGAAGTGAGCAGGATTTTCACAGTTTAAAGCAGTGAGAGGTGAGCAGGATTTTCTCAGTTTTAAACAGCGAGAGGTGAGAAGGGATTTTCACAGTTTAAAACAGTGAGAGGGGAGCAGGATTTTCACAGTTTAAAACAGCGAGAGTAGAGCAGGATTTTCACACTTTAAAACTGTGAGAAGTGAGCAGGATTTTCACAGTTTAAAACAGCGAGAGGTGAGAAGGGATTTTCACAGTTTAAAACAGCGAGAGGAGAGCAGAATTTTCAGAGTTTAAAACAGCGAGAGTAGAGCTGGGATTTTCACAGTTTAAAACAGCGAGAGGAGAGCAGGATTTTCACACTTTAAAACTGTGAGAAGTGAGCAGGATTTTCACAGTTTAAAACAGCGAGCGGAGAGCAGTACTTTCACAGTTTAAAACCGCGAGAGACATCTGGATTTTCACAGTTTTAAACAGCGAGAGGGAAGCAGGATTTTCGCAGTTTGAAACAGTGAGAGGAGAGCAGGATTTTCACATTTTAAAAGAGCCAGAGGAGAGCAGGATTTTCACAGTTTAAAACAGCGAGAGGAGAGCTGAGATTTTCACAGTTTAAAAGAGCCAGCGGAGAGCAGGATTTTCACAGTTTAAAACAGCGAGAGGGAAGCAGGATTTTCGCAGTTTGAAACAGTGAGAGGAGAGCCGATTTTCGCAATTCAAAACAGTGAGAGCTGACCCTGAATTTCACAGTTTAAAACAGCGAGAGGTGAGCTGGGATTTTCACAGTATTGAAGCAGCCAGAGGGAGCAGGTATTTTCACAGTTTAATTCAACGAGAGGAGAGAAGGATATTCACGGATTAAATTGCGAGTGGAGAGCAGGAATTTCACAGTTTCAAACAGTGAGAGTAGAGCTGGGATTTTCACAGTTTAAAACAGCGAGAGTAGAGCTGGGATTTTCACACTTTAAAACTGTGAGAAGTGAGCAGGATTTTCACAGTTTAAAACAGCGAGAGGGGAGCAGGATTTTCACAGTTTAAAACACCGAGAGGAAAGCAGGATTTTCACAGTTTTAATCAGCGAGAGGGGAGCTGGGATTTTCACAGTTTTGAAACAGCCAGGGGAGCGCTGGATTTTTACTGTTTAAAACAGCGAGAGGAGAGCAGGAATTTCACAGTTTAAAACAGCGAGAGGTGAGCTGGGATTTTCACCGTTTAAAACAGCGTGAAGTGAGCAGGATTTTCACAGTTTAAAGCAGTGAGAGGTGAGCAGGATTTTCTCAGTTTAAAACAGCGAGAGGGGAGAAGGGATTTTCACAGTTTAAAACAGTGAGAGGGGAGCAGGATTTTCACAGTTTAAAACAGCGAGAGTAGAGCAGGATTTTCACAGTTTACAACAGCGAGAGGAAAGCAGGATTTTCACAGTTTAAAACACCGAGAGGAGAGCCTGGATTTTCACAGTTTTAATCAGCGAGAGGCGAGCCGGGATTTTCACAGTTTTGAAACAGCCAGAGGAGCGCTGGAATTTTTACTGTTTAAAACAGCGAGAGTAGAGCTGTGATTTTCACAGTTTAAAGCAGCGTGAAGTGAGCAGGATTTTCACCGTTTAAAGCAGTGAGAGGAGAGCAGGATTTTTACAATTTGAAACAGCGAGAGGTGAGCTGGGATTTTCACACTTTAAAACTGTGAGAAGTGAGCAGGATTTTCACTGTTTAAAACAGCGAGAGGTGAGCTGGGATTGTCACAGTATTGAAGCAGCCAGAGGTCAGCAGGGTTTTCACAGTTTTAATCAGCAAGAGGAGAGCAGGATTTTCACTGTTTAAAACAGCGAGAGGAGAGCAGGAATTTCACAGTTTAAAACAGCGAGAGGTGAGCTGGGATTTTCACAGTATCGAAGCAGCCAGAGGGGAGCAGGATTTGCACTGTTTAAAACAGCGAGATGAGAGCTGGGATTTTCACACTTTAAAACTGTGAGAAGTGAGCAGGATTTTCACTGTTTAAAACAGCGAGAGGAAAGCAGGATTTTCACTGTTTCAAACAGCGAGAGGAGAGCAGGATTTTCACTGTTTAAAACAGCCAGAGGAGAGCAGGTATTTTGCAGTTTAAAACAGCCAGAGGAGAGCCAGGATTTTCACAGTTTATTTCAGCGAGAGGAGAGCAGGATTTTCACACTTTAATACTGTGAGAAGTGAGCAGGATTTTCACAGTTTAAAACAGAGAGAGGAAAGCAGGATTTTCACAATTTAAAACACCGAGAGGAGAGCAGGATTTTCACAGTTTTAATCAGCGAGAGGGGAGCCGCGATTTTCACAGTTTTGAAACAGCCAGGGGAGCGCTGGATTTTTACTGTTTAAAACAGCGAGAGGAGAGCAGGAATTTCACAGTTTAAAACAGCGAGAGGTGAGCTGGGATTTTCACCGTTTAAAACAGCGTGAAGTGAGCAGGATTTTCACAGTTTAAAGCAGTGAGAGGTGAGCAGGATTTTCTCCGTTTAAAACAGCGAGAGGTGAGAAGGTATTTTCACAGTTTAAAACAATGAGAGGGGAGCAGGATTTTCACAGTTTAAAACAGCGAGAGTAGAGCAGGATTTTCACACTTTAAAACTGTGAGAAGTGAGCAGGATTTTCACAGTTTAAAACAGCGAGAGGTGAGAAGGGATTTTCACAGTTTAAAACAGCGAGAGGAGAGCAGAATTTTCACAGTTTAAAACAGCGAGAGGAAAGCAGGATTTTCACAGTTTAAAACACCGAGACGAGAGCAGGATTTTCACAGTTTTAATCAGCGAGAGGCGAGCCGTGATTTTCACAGTTTTAAAACAGCCAGAGGAGCGCAGGATTTTCACTGTTTAAAACAGCGAAAGGAGAGCAGGATTTTCACAGTTTAAAACAGCGAGAGGTGAGCTAGGATTTTCACAGTTTAAAACAGCGAGCGTAGAGCAGGATTTTCACAGTTTAAAACAGCGAGAGTAGAGCAGGATTTTCAGAGTTTTAATCAGCGAGAGGGGAGCCGGGATTTTCACAGTTTTGAAACAGCCAGCGGAGCGCTGGATTTTTACTGTTTAAAACAGCGAGAGGAGAGCAGGAATTTCACAGTTTGAAACAGCGAGAGTAGAGCTGTGATTTTCACCGTTTAAAGCAGCGTGAAGTGAGCAGGATTTTCACCGTTTAAAGCAGTGAGAGGAGAGCAGGATTTTTACAATTTAAAACAGCGAGAGGAGAGCTGGGATTTTCACACTTTAAAACTGTGAGAAGTGGGCAGGATTTTCACTGTTTAAAACAGCGAGAGGTGAGCTGGGATTGCCACAGTATTGAAGCAGCGAGAGGAAAGCAGGATTTTCACAGTTTCAAACACCAAGAGGAGAGCAGGATTTTCGCAGTTTTAATCAGCGAGAGGAGAGCAGGATTTTTACAGTTTTAAACAGCGACAGGAGAGCCGAGATTTTCGCAGTTTTGAAACAGCCAGAGGAGCGCAGGATTTTCACTGTTTAAAACAGCGAGAATAGAACTGGGATTTTCACCGTTTAAAGCAGCGTGAAGTGAGCAGGATTTTCACAGTTTAAAGCAGTGAGAGGAGAGCCGGATTTTCGCAATTCAAAACAGTGAGAGCTGACCCTGAATTTCACAGTTTAAAACAGCGAGAGGAGAGCAGGATTTTCACACTTTAAAACAGCGAGAGGTGAGCTGGGATTTTCACAGTATTGAAGCAGCCAGAGGAGCAGGTATTTTCACAGTTTAATTCAACGAGAGGAGAGAAGGATATTCACGGATTAAATTGCGAGTGGAGAGCAGGAATTTCACAGTTTCAAACAGCAAGAGTAGAGCTGGGATTTTCACAGTTTAAAACAGCGAGAGTAGAGCTGGGATTTTCACACATTAAAACTGTGAGAAGTAAGCAGGATTTTCACAGTTTAAAACAGAGAGAGGAAAGCAGGATTTTCACAATTTAAAACACCGAGAGGAGAGCAGGATTTTCACAGTTTTAATCAGCGAGTGGGGAGCCGCGATTTTCACAGTTTTGAAACAGCCAGGGGAGCGCTGGATTTTTACTGTTTAAAACAGCGAGAGGAGAGCAGGAATTTCACAGTTTAAAACAGCGAGAGGTGAGCTGGGATTTTCACCGTTTAAAACAGCGTGAAGTGAGCAGGATTTTCACAGTTTAAAGCAGTGAGAGGTGAGCAGGATTTTCTCAGTTTAAAACAGCGAGAGGTGAGAAGGGATTTTCACAGTTTAAAACAATGAGAGGGGAGCAGGATTTTCACAGTTTAAAACAGCGAGAGTAGAGCAGGATTTTCACACTTTAAAACTGTGAGAAGTGAGAAGGATTTTCACAGTTTAAAACAGCGAGAGGTGAGAAGGGATTTTCACAGTTTAAAACAGCGAGAGGAGAGCAGAATTTTCACAGTTTAAAACAGCGAGAGGAAAGCAGGATTTTCACAGTTTAAAACACCGAGAGGAGAGCAGGATTTTCACAGTTTTAATCAGCGAGAGGCGAGCCGTGATTTTCACAGTTTTAAAACAGCCAGAGGTGCGCAGGATTTTCACTGTTTAAAACAGCGAAAGGAGAGCAGGATTTTCACAGTTTAAAACAGCGAGAGGTGAGCTAGGATTTTCACAGTTTAAAACAGCGAGCGTAGAGCAGGATTTTCACAGTTTAAAACAGCGAGAGGAGAGCAGGATTTTCAGAGTTTTAATCAGCGACAGGAGAGCCGGGATTTTCGCAGTTTTGAAACAGCCAGAGGAGCGCAGGATTTTCACTGTTTAAAACAGCGAGAGGAGAGCAGGAATTTCACAGTTTAAAACAGCGAGAGGTGAGCTGGGATTTTCACAGTATCGAAGCAGCCAGAGGGAAGCAGGATTTGCACTGTTTAAAACAGCAAGATGAGAGCTGGGATTTTCACACTTTAAAACTGTGAGAAGTGAGCAGGATTTTCACAGTTTAAAACAGCGAGAGGAAAGCAGGATTTTCACAGTTTCAAACACCAAGAGGAGAGCAGGATTTTCACAGTTTTAATCAGCGAGAGGAGAGCAGGATTTTTACAGTTTTAAACAGCGACAGGAGAGCCGGGATTTTCGCAGTTTTGAAACAGCCAGAGGAAAGCAGGATTTTCACTGTTTAAAACAGCGAGAGGAGAGCAGGAATTTCACAGTTTGAAACAGCGAGAGGTGAGCTGTGATTTTCACCGTTTAAAGCAGCGTGAAGTGAGCAGGATTTTCACCGTTTAAAGCAGTGAGAGGAGAGCAGGATTTTTACAATTTAAAACAGCGAGAGGATAGCTGGGATTTTCACACTTTAAAACTGTGAGAAGTGAGCAGGATTTTCACTGTTTAAAACAGCGAGAGGTGAGCTGGGATTGTCACAGTATTGAAGCAGCCAGAGGTGAGCAGGATTTTCTCAGTTTTAAACAGCGAGAGGAGAGCAGGATTTTCACAGTTTAAAATACCAAGAGGAGAGCCTAATTTTCACAGTTTTAATCAGCGAGAGGACTGCAGGATTTTTACACTTTTAAACAGCGACAAGAGAGCCGGGATTTTCGCAGTTTTGAAACAGCCAGAGGAGCGCAGGATTTTCACTGTTTAAAACAGCGAGAGGAGAGCAGGAATTTCACAGTTTAAAACAGCGAGAGTTGAGCTGGGATTTTCACAGTATCGAAGCAGCCAGAGGAGTGCAGGATTTGCACTGTTTAAAACAGCGAGATGAGAGCTGGGATTTTCACACTTTAAAACTGTGAGAAGTGAGCAGGATTTTCACAGTTTAAAACAGCGAGAGTGAAGCAGGATTTTCACTGTTTCAAACAGCGAGAGGAGAGCAGGATTTGCACAGTTTAAAACAGCCAGAGGAGAGCAGGTATTTTGCAGTTTAAAACAGCCAGAGGAGAGCCAGGATTTTCACAGTTTCATTCAGCGATAGGAGAGAAGGATATTCACGGATTAAATTGCGAGTGGAGAGCAGGAATTTCACAGTTTAAAACAGCGAGAGTAGAGCTGGGATTTTCACACTTTAAAACTGTGAGAGGTGAGCTGGGATTTTCACAGTTTAAAACAGCGAGAGTAGAGCTGGGATTTTCACACTTTAAAACTGTGAGAACTGAGCAGGATTTTCACAGTTTAAAACAGCGAGAGGAGAGCAGGATTTTCACAGTTTTAATCAGCGAGAGGGGAGCCGGGATTTTCACACTTTAAGACTGTGAGAGGTGAGCTGGGATTTTCACAGTTTAAAACAGCGAGAGTAGAGCTGGGATTTTCACACTTTAAAACAGCGTGAAGTGAGCAGGATTTTCACAGTTTAAAGCAGTGAGAGGTGAGCAGGATTTTGTCAGTTTAAAACAGCGAGAGGTGAGAAGGGATTTTCACAGTTTAAAACAGTGAGAGGGGAGCAGGATTTTCACACTTTAAAACTGTGAGAAGTGAGCAGAATTTTCACAGTTTAAAACAGCGAGAGGAGCGCAGGATTTTCACTGTTTAAAACAGCGAGACAAGAGCAGGATTTTCACAGTTTAAAACAGCGAGAGGAGAGCAGGATTTTCACAGTTTAAAACACCGAGAGGAGAGCAAGATTTTCAGAGTTTTAATCAGCGAGAAGGGAGTCGGGATTTTCACAGTTTTGAAACAGCTAGAGGAGCGCTGGATTTTCAGTGTTTAAAACAGCGAGAGGAGAGCAGGAATTTCACAGTTTAAAACAGCAAGAGTAGAGCTGGGATTTTCACCGTTTAAAGCAGCGTGAAGTGAGCAGGATTTTCACAGTTTAAAACAGCGAGAGGAGAGGAGGATTTTCACAGTTTCAAACACCAAGAGGAGAGCAGGATTTTCACAATTTAAATCAGCGAGAGGAGAGCAGGATTTTTACAGTTTTAAACAGCGACAGGAGAGCCGGGATTTTCACAGTATCGAAGCAACCAGAGGAGAGCAGGATTTTCATTGTTTAAAACAGCCAGAGGAGAGCAGGAATTTCACAGTCTAAAACAGCGAGAGGTGAGCTGGGATTTTCACAGTATCGAAGCAGCCAGAGGGGAGCAGGATTTGCACTGTTTAAAACAGCGAGATGAGAGGTGGGATTTTCACACTTTAAAACTGTGAGAAGTGAGCAGGATTTTCACAGTTTAAAACAGCGAGAGGAGAGCAGGATTTTCACTGTTTCAAACAGCCAGAGGAGAGCAGGTATCTTGCACTTTAAAACAGCCAGAGGAGAGCCAGGATTTTCACAGTTTAATTCAGCGATAGGAGAGAAGGATATTCACGGATTAAAACTGCGAGAGGAGCTGGGATTTTCGCAGTTTATAACAATGCGAGGTGAGCATGATTTTCACAGTTTAAAACAGCCAGAGGAGAGCAGTATTTTCACAGTGTAAAACAACGAGAGGAGAGCTGTGATTTTTACCGTTTCAAAAACCGAGAGGAGTGCTGTGATTTTCACAGTTGAAAACAGGGAGATGATGGCCAGGATTTTCGCATTTTAAAACAGCGAGAGGACAGCAGAATTTTCACAGGTTAAATCTGCGAGAGAAGAGCACGATTTTCACAATATAAAACAGCGAGAGGTGTGCAGTATTTTCACAGTTTAAAACCGCGAGAGACGTCTGGATTTTCACAGTTTTAAACAGCGAGAGGGAAGCAGGATTTTCGCAGTTTAAAACAGTGAGAGGAGAGCCGGGATTTTCACATTTTAAAAGAGCCAGAGGAGAGCAGGATTTTCACAGTTTAAAACAGCAAGAGGAGAGCAGAATTTTCACAGGTTAAAACAGCGAGAGAAGAGCAGGAATTTCACAGTTTAAAACAGCGAGAGGTGACCTGGGATTTTCACAGTATCGAAGCAGCCAGAGGATTGCAGGATTTGCACTGTTTAAAACAGCGAGATGAGAGCTGGGATTTTCACACTTTAAAACTGTGAGAAGTGAGCAGGATTTTCACTGTTTAAAACAGCGAGAGTAGAGCTGGGATTTTCACAGTTTGAAACAGCGAGAGGAGAGCAGGATTTTCACAGTTTAAAACAGCCAAAGGAGAGCAGGTATTTTGCAGTTTAAAACAGCCAGAGGAGAGCCAGGACTTTCACAGTTTAATTCAGCGAGACGAGAGAAGGATATTCACGGATTAATACAGTGAGAGGAGAGCAGGATTTGCACAGTTTGAAACAGCGAGAGTAGAGCTGGGATTTTCGCAGTTTAAAACAATGCGAGGTGAGCACGATTTTCACAGTTTAAAACAGCCAGAGGAGAGCAGGATTTTCACAGTGTAAAACAACGAGAAGAGAGCTGTGATTTTTACCGTTTCAAACACCGAGATGAATGCTGCGATTTTCACAGTTGAAAACAGGGTGGTGTTGGCCAGGATTTTCGCATTTTAAAACAACGAGAGGACAGCAGTATTTTCACAGGTTAAATCTGCGAGAGAAGAGCACGATTTTCACAATATAAAACAGCGAGAGGTGTGCAGTATTTTCACAGTTTAAAACCGCGAGAGACATCTGGATTTTCACAGTTTCAAACAGCCAGAGGAGAGCAGGAATTTCACAGTTTAAAACAGCGAGAGGAGAGCAGCATTTTCACAGTTTCATACAGCCAGAGGAGAGCAGGATTTTCACATTTTAAAACAGCGAGAGGAGAGCAGGATTTTCACAGTGTAAAACAACGAGAAGAGAGCTGTGATTTTTACCGTTTCAAACTCCGAGAGGAGTGCTGCGATTTTCACAGTTGAAAACAGGGAGATGTTGGCCAGGATTTTCGCATTTTAAAACAACGAGAGGACAGCAGAATTTTCACAGTTTAAAATATCGAGAGAAGAGCAGTATTTTCACAGTTTAAAACCGCAAGAGACAGCTGAATTTTCACAGTTTAAAACAGCGAGAGGGAAGCAGGATTTTCGCAGTTTTAAACAGCGAAAGGAGAGCCGCGATTTCACAGTTTAAAACATCGAGAGGCGAGCAGGGTTTTCACAGTTTAAGAAAGCGAGTGGAACCCAGGATTTTCACAGTTTAAAACAGCGAGAGGAGAGCCGGATTTTCTGAGTTTTAAACAGTTAGAGGATAGTCGGCTATTCACAGTTTAAAACGGCGAGAGGACAGCACGATTTTCACTGTTTAAAACAGCGAGAGGACAGCACGATTTTCACAGTTTAAAACAGAGAGAGGAGAACTCGGTTTTCACAATTTATTACAACGAGACATGGGCCGGGATTTACACAGATTATAACAGCGATAGGAAGGCGGCATTTTCACAGTTCAAAACAGCGAGAGGAGAGCTGGGTTTTCACTGTTTCAATCAACACAAGAGGGCGGGATTTTCACAGTTCAAAATAGCGAGGGGAGAGCGGGATTTTCACAGTTTAAAACAGCGAGAGGAGAGCAGGTTTTTCACAGTTTAAAACAACGAGTGGTGAGCAGGAATTTCACAGTTTAAAATAGCAAGTGGAGAGCAGGAATTTCACAGTTTAAAACAGCGAGTGGAGAGCAGAATTTTCACTGTTTAAAACAGCGAGAGGAGAGCAGGAATTTCACAGTTTAAAACAGCGAGAGTAGAGCTGGGATTTTCACCGTTTAAAGCAGCGTGAAGTGAGCAGGATTTTCACCGTTTAAAGCAGTGAGAGGAGAGCAGGATTTTCACAGTTTAAAGCAGTGAGAGGAGAGCAGGATTTTTACAATTTAAAACAGCGAGAGTAGAGCTGGGATTTTCACACTTTAAAACTGTGAGAAGTGAGCAGGATTTTCACTGTTTAAAACAGCAAGAGGTGAGCTGGGATTGTCACAGTATTGAAGCAGCCAGAGGTGAGCAGGATTTTCACAGTTTAAAACAGCGAGAGGAGAACAGGATTTTCACAGTTTCAAACACCAAGAGGAGAGCAGGATTTTCACAGTTTAAAACAGCGAGAGGAGAGGAGGATTTTCACAGTTTAAAACACCGAGAGGAGAGCAGGATTTTTACAGTTTTAAACAGCGACAGGAGAGCTGTGATTTTCGCAGTTTTGAAACAGCCAGAGGAGCGCAGGATTTTCACTGTTTAAAACAGCGAGAGGAGAGCAGGAATTTCACAGTTTAAAACAGCAAGAGGAAAGCAGGATTTTCACAGTTTATAACACCGAGAGGAGAGCAAGATTTTCAGAGTTTTAATCAGCGAGAAGGGAGCCGGGATTTTCACAGTTTTGAAACAGCCAGAGGAGCGCTGGATTTTTACTGTTTAACAGCAAGAGGTGAGCTGGGATTGTCATAATATTGAAGCAGCCAGAGGTGAGCAGGATTTTCACAGTTTAAAACAGCGAGAGGAGAGCAGGATTTTCACAGTTTAAAACAGCGAGAGGAGAGCAGGATTTTCACAGTTTCAAACACCAAGAGGAGAGCAGGATTTTCACAGTTTTAATCAGCGAGAGGAGAGCAGGATTTTTACAGTTTTAAACAGCGACAGGAGAGCCGTGATTTTCGCAGTTTTGAAACAGCCAGAGGAGCACAGGATTTTCATTGTTTAAAACAGCCAGAGGAGAGCAGGAATTTCACAGTCTAAAACAGCAAGAGGTGAGCTGGGATTTTCACAGTATCGAAGCAGCCAGAGGAGAGCAGGATTTGCACTGTTTAAAACAGCGAGATGAGAGGTGGGATTTTCACACTTTAAAACTGTGAGAAGTGAGCAGGATTTTCACAGTTTAAAACAGCGAGAGGAGAGCAGGATTTTCACTGTTTCAAACAGCCAGAGGAGAGCAGGTATCTTGCAGTTTAAAACAGCCAGAGGAGAGCCAGGATTTTCACAGTTTAATTCAGCGATAGGAGAGAAGGATATTCACGGATTAAAACTGCGAGAGGAGCTGGGATTTTCGCAGTTTAAAACAATGCGAGGTGAGCATGATTTTCACAGTTTAAAACAGCCAGAGGAGAGCAGGATTTTCACAGTGTAAAACAACGAGAGGAGAGCTGTGATTTTTACCGTTTCAAAAACCGAGAGGAGTGCTCTGATTTTTACAGTTGAAAACAGGGAGATGATGGCCAGGATTTTCGTATTTTAAAACAGCAAGAGGAGAGCAGAATTTTCACAGGTTAAATCTGCGAGAGAAGAGCGCGATTTTCACAATATAAAACAGCGAGAGGTGTGCAGTATTTTCACAGTTTAAAACCGCGAGAGACATCTGGATTTTCACAGTGTAAAACAGCGAGAGGGAAGCAGGATTTTCGCAGTTTAAAACAGTGAGAGGAGAGCCGGGATTTTCACATTTTAAAAGAGCCAGAGGAGAGCAGGATTTTCACAGTTTAAAACAGCGAGAGGAAAGCAGGATGTTCACTGTGTAAAACATCGAGAGGAGAGCTGTGATTTTTACCGTTTCAAACACCGAGAGGAGTGCTGCGATTTTCACAGTTGAAAAGAGGGAGATGTTGGCCAGGATTTTCGCATTTTAAAACAGCGAGAGGACAGCAGGATTTTCACTGTTTAAAACAGCGAGAGTGGAGCTGGGATTTTCACAGTTTAAAACAGCGAGAGGAGAGCAGGATTTTCACAGTTTAAAACAGCGAGTGGAAAGCAGGATTTTCACTGTTTCAAACAGCGATAGGAGAGCAGGATTTTCACAGTTTAAAACAGCCAGAGGAGAGCAGGTATTTTGCAGTTTAAAACAGCCAGAGGAGAGCCAGGACTTTCACAGTTTAATTCAGCGAGACGAGAGAAGGATATTCACGGATTAATACAGTGAGAGGAGAGCCAGGATTTTCACAGTTTAATTCAGCGATAGGAGAGAAGGATATTCACGGATTAAAACTGCGAGAGGAGCTGGGATTTTCGCAGTTTAAAACAATGCGAGGTGAGCATGATTTTCACAGTTTAAAACAGCCAGAGGAGAGCAGGATTTTCACAGTGTAAAACAACGAGAGGAGAGCTGTGATTTTTACCGTTTCAAAAACCGAGAGGAGTGCTCTGATTTTCACAGTTGAAAACAGGGAGATGATGGCCAGGATTTTCGTATTTTAAAACAGCAAGAGGAGAGCAGAATTTTCACAGGTTAAATCTGCGAGAGAAGAGCGCGATTTTCACAATATAAAACAGCGAGAGGTGTGCAGTATTTTCACAGTTTAAAACCGCGAGAGACATCTGGATTTTCACAGTGTAAAACAGCGAGAGGGAAGCAGGATTTTCGCAGTTTAAAACAGTGAGAGGAGAGCCGGGATTTTCACATTTTAAAAGAGCCAGAGGAGAGCAGGATTTTCACAGTTTAAAACAGCGAGAGGAAAGCAGGATGTTCACTGTGTAAAACATCGAGAGGAGAGCTGTGATTTTTACCGTTTCAAACACCGAGAGGAGTGCTGCGATTTTCACAGTTGAAAACAGGGAGATGTTGGCCAGGATTTTCGCATTTTAAAACAGCGAGAGGACAGCAGGATTTTCACAGGTTAAAACAGCGAGAGAAGAGCAGGAATTTCACAGTTTAAAACAGCCAGAGGTGAGCTGGGATTTTCACAGTATCGAAGCAGCCAGAGGGGAGCAGGATTTTCACTGTTTAAAACAGCGAGATGAGAGCTGGGATTTTCACACTTTTAAACTGTGAGAAGTGAGCAGGATTTTCACTGTTTAAAACAGCGAGAGTAGAGCTGGGATTTTCACAGTTTAAAACAGCGAGAGGAGAGCAGGATTTTCACAGTTTAAAACAGCGAGAGGAGAGCAGGTATTTTGCAGTTTAAAACAGCCAGAGGAGAGCCAGGACTTTCACAGTTTAATTCAGCGAGACGAGAGAAGGATATTCACGGATTAATACAGTGAGAGGAGAGCAGGATTTGCACAGTTTGAAACAGCGAGAGTAGAGCTGGGATTTTCGCAGTTTAAAACAATGCGAGGTGAGCATGATTTTCACAGTTTGAAACAGCCAGAGGAGAGCAGGATTTTCACAGTGTAAAACAACGAGAGGAGAGCTGTGATTTTTACCGTTTCAAACACCGAGATGAATGCTGCGATTTTCACAGTTGAAAACAGGGAGATGTTGGCCAGGATTTTCGCATTTTAAAACAACGAGAGGACAGCAGGATTTTCACAGGTTAAATCTGCGAGAGAGGAGCAGGGTTTTCACAATATAAAACAGCGAGAGGTGTGCAGTATTTTCACAGTTTAAAACCGCGAGAGACATCTGGATTTCCACAGTTTCAAACAGCCAGAGGAGAGCAGGAATTTCACAGTTTAAAACAGCGAGAGGAGAGCAGCATTTTCACCGTTTAAAACAGTGAGAGGTGAGCAGGATTTTCACAGTGTAAAACAACGAGAAGAGAGCTGTGATTTTTACCGTTTCAAACACCGAGAGGAGTGCTGCGATTTTCACAGTTGAAAACAGGGAGATGTTGGCCAGGATTTTCGCATTTTAAAACAACGAGAGGACAGCAGTATTTTCACAGTTTAAAACCGCAAGAGACAGCTGAATTTTCACAGTTTAAAACAGCGAGAGGGAAGCAGGATTTTCGCAGTTTTAAACAGCGAAAGGAGAGCCGCGATTTCACAGTTTAAAACATCGAGAGGCGAGCAGGGTTTTCACAGTTTAAAACAGCGAGTGGAACCCAGGATTTTCACAGTTTAAAACAGCGAGAGGAGAGCCGGATTTTCTGAGTTTTAAACAGTTAGAGGATAGTCGGCTATTCACAGTTTAAAACGGCGAGAGGACAGCACGATTTTCACTGTTTAAAACAGCGAGAGGACAGCACGATTTTCACAGTTTAAAACAGAGAGAGGAGAACTCGGTTTTCACAATTTATTACAACGAGACATGGGCCGGGATTTACACAGATTATAACAGCGATAGGAAGGCGGCATTTTCACAGTTCAAAACAGCGAGAGGAGAGCTGGGTTTTCACTGTTTCAATCAACACAAGAGGGCGGGATTTTCACAGTTCAAAATAGTGAGGGGAGAGGGGGATTTTCACAGTTTAAAACAGCAAGAGGAGAGCAGGTTTTTCACAGTTTAAAACAACGAGTGGTGAGCAGGAATTTCACAGTTTAAAATAGCAAGTGGAGAGCAGGAATTTCACAGTTTAAAACAGCGAGTGGAGAGCAGAATTTTCACTGTTTAAAACAGCGAGAGGAGAGCAGGATTTTCACAGTTTAAAACAGCAAGAGGTGAGCAGAATTTTCACAGTTTAAAACAGCGAGACGAAAACAGAGTTTTCACAGTTTAAAACAGCGAGAGGAGAGCAGGATTTTCACTGTTTAAAACAGCGAGAGGAGAGCAGGAATTTCACAGTTTCAAACAGCGAGAGGAGAGCAGGTTTTTCACCCTTTCAAACAACGAGAGGAGAGCAGGGTTTTCACAGTTTAAAACAGCGAGAGGAGAGCAGGTTTTTCACAGTTTAAAACAGCAAGGGGACAGCAGTGTTTTCACGGTTTAAAACAGCGAGTGGAGACCCAGGATTTTCAGAGTTTAAAACAGTGAGAGGATAGTCGGCTATTCACAGTTTAAAACAGCGAGAGGACAGCACGAATTTCACAGTTTAAAACATAGAGAGGAGAGCGAGGTTTTCACAATTTATAACAACGAGAGATGGGCCGGGATTTTCACAGATTAAAACAGCGAGAGGAAGGCGGCATTTTCACAGTTCAAAACAGCGAGTGGAGAGCCAGGTTTTCACTGTTTCAAACAATACAAGAGGGCCGGATTTTCACAGTTCAAAATAGCGAGGGGAGAGCGGGATTTCCACAGTTTAACACAGCGAGAGGACATCGGGATTTTCGCACTTTAAAACAGCGAGAGGAGAGCAGGAATTTCACAGTTTAAAACAGCGAGAGGAGAGCAGGATTTTCACAGTTAAAAACTGCGAGAGGGGACCAGGATTTAAACTGTTTAAAACAACAAGAGGGGAGCAGGGTTCTCACAGTTTAAAACACCAAGAGGTGAGCAGGTTTTTCACAGTTTAAAACAGCGAGAGGAGAGCAGGATTTTCATAGTTTAAAACGGTGAGAGGAGAGCAGGATTATCACAGTTTAAAACAGCGAGAGGAGAGCCGGGATTTTCACAGTTTAAAACAGCGAGAGGAGAGCCGGGATTTTCACAGTTTAAAACAACGAGAGGAGAGCCGGGATTTTCACAGTTTAAAACAGTGAGAGGAGAGCAGGATTTTTACAGTTTAAAACAGCGAGAGGAGAGCAGGATTTTCACATTTTAAAACAGCAAGAGGAGACCAGGAGTTTCAGAGTTTAAAACAGCGAAAGGAGAGCCGGGATTTTCACAGTTTAAAACAGTGAGAGGAGAGATGGGATTTTCATTGTTTAAAACAGTGAGGTTGGAGCTGGTAGCACAAGGAAAGCCTGCATGAGAACGGCAGCAACGGCGCGAAATAAAAATCAGTGGCAGAGATCTGCTTCAACCTGTTTCTACCTGTCAGAGCCAAAGTGTGATGTCACAGGTACCTAGGGATATGATTGTTGGGTATATCTCCTTTGTCTCTTTTGATTGGTCTACTGGTTTACATCAGGAGACGTTGTTACAGCTGAAGAGTACATTAAGAAATTCACTTTTAACTAATTATCAGACAAATTAATTATTTAAATAGGATAGTTTAGGCTGGGCAGATGATGTGTTGCAGCTGTAGTATGTGGGGACTGGTGGATGCTGGTGTGATCCACAGTGACCACATTTGCAGCAAGTGTTGGCTGCTCGAGGAACTTCAGGTCAGAGTTGATGAGCTGGAGTCCGAGCTGCGGACACTGCAACACATCAGGGAAGGGTAGAGTTATATCACATTTGGTCCGTGGTCAGGGACAGGAGGGCGTGACGGTGAGTGAGGCAGGTATAGTGATCCAAAATTTAGCTTTGGAAGTGCCTCAGCCAGTGCCCTTGTCCTATAGGTATGAGGTTCTTGTGGATGAGGGCACAGACTGCAGAGAGGATGAGTGAACTGACCACAGCACCGTGGTACAGATCGCCATTCAAGTGGGGGGAGAAAAGAGAAATGTAGTAGTAGTAGGGGATTGTATAGTTTGGAGAATAGATACTGTTCTCTGCAGTGATGACCGAGACTCCTGAAGGCTGTGTTGTCTGCCTGGTGCCAAGGTTAAGGACATCTCTTCTGGGCTGGAGAGGAACTTGGAGTGGGAGGGGAAAGATCCAGTTGTTGTGGTCCACGTAGGTACCAATGACATAGGTAGGACTAGGAAAGAGGTTCTGCTGAGGGATTATGAGCAGCTCAGGGCTAAATTAAAAAAGCAGAACCACAAAGGCAATAATCTCCGGATTACTACTTGAACCACGTGCAAACTGGCATAAGGTAAATAAGATTAGGGAGGTAAATGCGTGGCTCAAAGATTGGTGTGGGAGAAATAGGTTCTGATTCATGGGGCACTGGCACCAGTACTGGGGAAGGAGAGAGCTGTTCCATTGGGACAGGCTTCATTTGAACCATGTTGGGACCAGTGTCCTGGAGAATGGTATAACTGAGGCTGTAGACAGGACTTTAAACTAATTAGTGAGGGGCAGGGTTCAACTGAAGAGAAGTTTAAAAAATCAAAAAGAAATGAGAGAGCGGAGGTGCACGGTAGTGAAGAGGTGAACAATAATCAAAGTGTGACAGGAAGGAGCAGAAAATATAGCAGAAGAGTGCAGCAGAAATTAGATCCAGAATGAATAATAATGGAAAGTCAAAGCTTAAGGCTCTTTATCTGAATGCACACAGCATTTGCAACAAGATAGATGAGTTGACGACACAAATAGAAATAAATGAATATGGCTTGATATCTATTACAGAGATGTGGTTGCGGGGTGACCAAGACTGGGAACTCAATATTCAAAAGTATTTGACATTCCAGAAAAATAGGCAAAAAGGAAAAGGAGGTGGGGTAGCTTTGTTAATAAAGGAAGGTATCAGTGCGGTGGTGAATAGTGATATAGATGCAACAGATTGTGATGTGGAATCAGTTTGGGTGGAAATAAGGAATAGCAAGGGGAAGAGGTCATGGGTAGGAGTTGTCTCTCGGCCCCCGAAGAGTTGCCTCACTGTAGGACAAAGTATAAATCGGGAAATAATGGAGGTGTGTAAGAAGGTGGCTACAATTGTCATGGGTGATTTTAATCTGCATATCAATTGGACAAATCAGATTGGCAGGGGTGACAAGGAGGAGGAATTTGTGGAGAGCATCAGGGATTGTTTCTTAGAGCAATGCATTGCAGAACCTACCCGGGAACAGGCTATTTTAGATCTAGTAATGTGTAATGAAGTGGGATTAATAAGAGATATCGTAGTTAAGGATCCTCTAGGGTGTAGCGACCACAACATGGTAGAATGTTAAATTCAGTTTGAGGGCGAGCATCTTGGGTCTCAAACCAGTGTCCTCAACTTAAATAAGGGCAGTTACAGAGATGTGAAGGAAGCGTTGTCTAAAGCGGGCTGGGAAAATAGACTAAGGGGGAGGTCAGTGGATGAGCAGTGACAGACATTTAAGCAGATATTTCACAACACTCAACAAAAATTTATCCCGGTCAAAAAGAAGGATTCGGTGAGAAGGACGAACCACCCGTGGGTAACAAAGGTGGTCAAGGAGGATATCCAATCACAAACTCAGGCATACAACGCGGTGAAAACTAGTGATGGGCCAGAGGATTGGGAATTTTTTAGGAACCAGCAGCGGAGACTAAAAATCTCATAAAGAGGGAGAAAATTGATTATGAAAGTAACTTGGCAAGAAATATACAAACAAACAGTAAGAGCTTCCACGGGTATATGAAAAGAGAGAGAGTGGCTAAAGTGAGTGTGGCACCCCGGAGGATGCGACTGGAGAATTGATAGCAGGCGACAGGGAAATGGCAGATACTTTAAATAAATATTTTACATGGGTCATCATGGTGGAGGACCTTATAAACATCGCAAAGATGTCAGGTAAGCAAGGAGCTAATGGGAGGAAAGATCTTGTAACAGTCTCTATCATGAGGGACCAAGTGTTTGACAAACTAATGGGACTAAAGGAAGACAAGTCTCCAGGTCCTGATGACCTGCATCCAAGGGTTTTAAAGGAAGTGTCTGCAGAGATAGTGGAGCCTTTGGTTGAAATATTCCAGAACTCACTGGATTCCGGGAGTGTCCCAGCGGATTGGAAAACTACTAGGGTGACGCCTCTGTTCAAGGAGGCGGGGAGACAAAAAGCAGGAAACTAGGCCAGTCAGCCTAAATCTGTGGTTGGGAAAATGCTAGAGTCCAGTATTAGGAACATAAACAAAACATAGAACTAGGAGCAGGAGTGGGAAATTCAGCCCCTCGAGCCTGCCCCGCCATTCATTACGATCATGGCTGATCTCATTTCAGCCTCAACTCCAATTTCCCGCCCTCTCCCCATAACCTTTCAACCCCGTTACTAATTAAAAATCTGTCTATCTCCTCCTTAAATTTATTCAGCGTCCCGGCATTCACTGCACTCTGAGGTAGTGAATTCCACAGATTCACGACCCTTTGAGAAAAGTAATTCCTCATCTCTGATTTAAATTTACCACCCCTTAGCCTAAATCTATGGCCTCTCATTCTAGAATGCCCCACAAGGGGAAACATCCGCTCCACGTCTACTTTGTCTTTCCTCTTTAGCATCTTATATACCTCAGTTAGATCTCCTCTCATCCTTCTAAACTCTAATGAGCATAGGCCAATCTGCTCAATCTCTCCTCATAAGACAAGCCCCACATCTCTGGAGTCAATCCAGTGAAAGTGCACAAGATAGGAGCTCATGGTATTGGAGGTAATGCATTAGCATAGATTGAGGATTGATTAACACACAGAAGACAGAGATTCAGGATCAATGGGTCTTTTTCAGGTTGGAAAGATGTAACTAGTGAAAAGCTACAAGGATCAATCCTAGAGCCTCAATTATTTACTATCTATATTAATGACTTGGAGGAGGGCTCAGAGTGTAATGTATCCAAATTTGCTATAGATACAAAAATAGGTGGGATGCATGGTGTGATGAGGACATAAGGAATCTGCAAGGGGATATAGACAGGTTGAGTGAATGGGCAAAAAGTTGGCAGATGGAGTTTACTGTAGGAAAGTGTGAGGTCATGAACTTTGTAGGAAGAATCAAAAAACAGACTGTTATTTAAATGGAGCCTCCAAAAAAGTGTAGCACAGAGGGATCTGGGTGTTCTTGTGCATGAAACACAAAAAATTAGCATGCGAGTTCAGCAAGTAATTAAGAAGGCAAATGGAATTTTGGCCTGTATTGCTAGGGGGTTGGAGTTTAAAAATAGGGAAGTCTTGTTACAACTGTACAGGGTGTTGGTGAGGCTTCACCTGGAGTACTGTGTACCGTTTTGTATCCCGTATTTAAGAAAAAATATACTGGCATTGGAGGCAGCTCAAAAGAGATTGACTAGGCTGATTCCTGGGATGGAAGGGTTGACTTATCAAGAACGGCCAAACAGGTTAGGCCTTTATTCATTAGTGTTCAGAAGAATGAGGGGTGATCTTATTGAAAAGTTTAAGGTTCTGAGGGGGTTTGACAGGGTACATATTGAGAAGAAGTTTCCACTAGTGAGGGAATCTTGAACTAAGGGATGAAGCTACAGAATAAGGGGACACTCATTTAAAACTGAGATTCGAAGGAATTTCTTCTCTCAGAGCAGTGAATGTCTGGAATTCTCTACCTCAGAGAGTTCTGGAGGTTAGATCACTGAAAGCATTTAAAGAGGAGGTAGATAGATTTATGAAATATCAGGGAGATGTACCTGTCCTGGGAGTGTTTGATGGGGACAGTGTAGCGGGAGCTTTTCTCTGTATCTAACCCCGTGCTATATCTGTTCTGGGAGTGTTTGATGGGGACAGTGTAGAGGGAGATTTACTCTGTATCTAACCCCGTGCTGTACCTGTCCTGGGAGTGTTTGATGGGGATGGTGCAGAGGGAGATTTACTCTGTATCTAACGCTGTGCTGTACCTCTCCTGGGAGTGTTTGATGGGGATGGTGCAGAGGGAGATTTACTCTGTATCTAACCCCGTGCTGTACCTGTCCTGTGAGTGTTTGATGGGGATGGTGCAGAGGGAGCTTTACTCTGTATCTAACCCCGTGCTGTACCTGTCCTGGGAGTGTTTGATGGGGACAGTGTAGAGGGAGATTTACTCTGTATCTAACGCTGTGCTTGATGCTGACACTGGGTAATGAAATGGGGAAGGTTTATCATCCCAGCACCAACATCCTTCACCTTCAGGAGCACAAAAGGACTGAAAAATCCTCCAGATACTCATGTGATAAGAATTCAAAGTGACTTTATTCAGAGTCCCAGACCATAAATAATTCATCCCTACATCAGCAAATATTCAGTGTGAGAGCTGAGCTTGTGACTGGAGCTCTGAAGATTAACGGTAACCTTGTTACTCTCGATCACTCTCTCTGTAGATTATCGATAACTTGGTTACTCTCCAACACTCTCTCTGTAGATTATCGATAACCTGTTTACTCTCCATCACTGATCTACACCAGGCTCAATCTCCAGTGGGAAATGTTTTGTCGAGTGGGAGTTGAACATTTGCTTATAAAAAAGTTCTTCACATGTCAATATCTTCAAAGGGAACTTTTAAATACAGTTTTTCTGTATTTATATCCCATTATCCAGTTTGATACTCCCAATGCAGTACTGAGGGAGTGCTGCATTGTCAGAAGGTCAGTACTGAGGGAGTGCTGCACTTTCAGAGGGTCAGTACTGAGGGAGTGCTGCATTGTCAGAGGGTCAGTACTAAGGGTGTGCTGCACTGTCAGAGGGTTAGTACTAAGGGAGTGCTGAACTGTCGGAGCGTCAGTACTGAGGGAGTGCTGCACTGTCAGAGGGTCAGTACTAAGGGAGTGTTGCACTGTCAGAGGGTCAGTAGTGAGGGAGTGTTGCACTGTCAGAGGGTCAGTACTGCGGGAGTGCTGCACTGTCAGAGGGTCAGTACTGAGGGAATGGAACCTTACATAACGTTCCGACTTGTGTAAGAGATGTTGAACCTCTGCCCTTTGAAATACCCAATGGCATTATTAGAATAAAAGGATGGATGTTTTCTTTGAAGTTGCGAGAAATATTTATCCATCAATCAATACTTACAAAAGTGATTATCTGCTCACTATCACATTCTTTTTAATGGGATCTTGGTGTGCACAGTTTGGCTGCTTTTTTTTCCAGCTTACAACAGTGAATACACTTGAAAAAGTATTTCACTGGCTGCAAAATACATTGCGATATCCTGTGTTGGGACATCATGGGGCCCTGAGTCAGGCTGTCAGCAGCACCGAGAGAACCGGCCTGAGTGAGAGGGGCAGCAGCGGCTGGAGATAATACCCAGCAGCAGAGAGCCCCTTCAACCTGTTCTTACTTGTCAGAGCCAAAGTGTGATGTCAAAGCAAAACAGATAGGTGATTGGCGAGTGTCTCTTCCGTGTCTCTTTCGATTGGCCAAGTGGTTTAAATCAGGAGAAGTTATTACAGCTGAAGAGTCCAGTTAAGAAATTCACTTTCAAAATATTTAAGATCAAAATTAATTAATTAAGTAAAGTAGAGATGAACGGGCAGGTGATGTGTTGCAGCTGCAGAATGTGGTAGGTTGGTGGGCGCAGGTATGATCCATAGTCACCACATCTGCAGCAAGTGTTGGCTGCTCGAGGAACTTTGGCACAGAGTCCATAGACTCATAGGGCAGAGAATTCCCAGAACCACACTGTGTGGTAGTGGGCGGGTACAATGGAGTCCTCGCTGCCAATGAAATAGACGGGTTTTCACGCTGTATCTCCCCGAGCTCGCCTCATTATTTATTCACTCATAAAACACGCTGTTTCCTTGGCGAGCAGGCTCCCATTTGCTAGCTCACCATCACCCCATTGTTGCATCACGCCAGCCGCCATTTTTAATAACCAGCCGCCAGTAAAGCGCTCACCACCACCAGCTCATCACCGCTGTCTGGGAGACATGACCAGCAAAGGGGGAGAGACTGCAGCCCCCCCCGCTTCAACAACGGGTCCCTCGAGCGACTGATGGATGCTGTGGAGGCCCCCCCGAGATCTGCTCTACCCCCCACTCTGGCCGCAGGATGGGTGGCAATGTCACCAACCCGGCTTGGGAGGCGGTGCCTGCGGTGGTCAGCGCCAACACCCTGCAGCGGAGGACAGCCACCCAGTGCCGCTAGAGGGTGAATCATCTCCTCCGTTCCCCAGGGTAAGTCACTCTTTTCATCACTCCCAACTCACACACTCACAAACCCATCACACCCCCACAGGGCCCTCACTCACTGCCAGTGTGAGGGACATCACCATTCACTCTCTCACACTCACCGTCATTGTCCTCATCCCATCCATGGGACCACTCACCACCCACACAGGCCAGGTATACTTATCATCCGGTCCGGCAGGAGTCCTGATACATTCTCCCCATCTGTATCCATGACTGACAAACTGGCTCACAACAGGAGGGAAAGGTCACAGACAGGTGGAGGATTGTCCGAAATCAAGGTCCTCACAGAATTTGAAAACAGAGCCATCCAGCTGGCCGGCGATGACTGGGACCGGTCCTGTGCTGACGGTGAGGTCGGTGCTGCTCTACCAGGTGAGGATCCAGGAGTGCAACATCCATCAGACACCATGCTGTGAGTGATGTGTCCTCTTTCACAGGCCACAGCCAGGCACTAATTATTTCCCCTTGCTTCTGCAGGCACATCTGGGAAACAGCTAACAGAGTCCACGACCCAGGGCCTCCAATCAAACCCCGAACAAACCTCTGAAGAGGAATCTGAAGGCACCCTCCCTGACGTCCTGTCACAGCCTCACCCACACCCTCCACCAGACCCATCACAGCCTCACCCACACCCTCCACCAGCGCAGAGACACACACCTCGGTGGGACAGAGCTTTAGAGTAGCCTCGGGATCACAATCTGGTGAACACATCGCACTGTCTGATCCACAGCAGGTGGAGGCCGGGACTTCCCAGGTCCCCAGCACTCGGAGGGCTGCCCAACGGAGGGTCCCTCGGGCACCCATAGGGAGGAGGATCAGCAGGTGTACACTCTGGGACCATCCTTCCAGGTGACTCTGGGAGTGTCCAGCCCATCCAACTCCCCTCTCCCTGTGACCTTCACAGCTCCAGCTCCACAGGCCGAGGAGGGTATCACTGCCACACAGCAGGCCAGGACCCTCCAGGTCTCAGCCCCCCCCAGAGGACACCCACCAAATCCATCACAGACAGAGTGTCTCAGTCAGCAGGCTGCCTCCAACACTGCTGTGGATGTCTGGGGAGCACCAAGACGTAGTGGCAGGGTTAGGAAAGTTAAAGAGAATTAGTTGCACAGCCTGGGCACGGGTGTTGATCACTTTGTACATACTGTTCACTATTGTCAATAAACTCCTGAGACTGTCTCCCTGCCTGTGGCTCCTTGTTCTGATGAACAGTGTTCTTGTCACTCAGATGTGAAACTTTTCTGCACAAGATAAAGGCAAGTGTCTCAGTCCAGGGCCTCTTCCCTGTGTCTGTGCAGCCTTCAGACCACAGTGATGGTCCAGCCTCACACTCACTGGGAACATTACTGATCCCTGCACCTCGGCGGTGCTGGTCATTGCTGCCAGAATGTAGTGGGCAAGTGTCACAGAGTTCTCTCATACTCTCTGTGTGCTCTCAGCACCTTTAAGGTGGGGCTGGCCCCCATCACACCAGCAACTGTGACTAGTGATACTGTGCACCAGCTCCTGAAACGCTGAGGTGCTGAAGGCAGACACAGCATCAGATGCGTCTAAATTTTCATGACTGCGTCTCTGAGATGGCCCTGATCATGGAGCAAGGGAGCTGCCCTCAGCCAGACAGGAGTCAGACATTCTCAGAGGCTGTGTGAAGATCTATGGAGTGTCCTCACTGCATGTTGTCATCCTCCTCCTGCGATAGAGCGACTATTAGGGCCTCCACTGCATCTCCATGACAGGAGCGTTCTCACAGAGGGTACTGGCGCTGCCATTAGTCAGACTGGAGTCAAACATTCACAACTGTGATGTGAGCATCTCCAGGGACACCTCACTGCATGTTGTCATCATCCCCCACAAATCTGGCAGCTATGAGGGCCTCCCGAGTGTGCCTGCCTCATCTGGCCAGTGCGAGAGCCTCATCCCCGTCATCGTCACCACCGAGGACCCCCTCATCCTCATCCCCGTCAGCATCCTCCTCATTGGGGGAAACATGCAATGCCTCCATCTCCTCCTCAGCCAGCTCCTCTCCCAGTTGCAGCGCCAGGTTGTAAAGGGTGCAGCAGATGATGATGATGTGTGACACCCTCTGTGGACTGTATTGCAGGCTCCACCAGACCGGTCCAGGCACCGGAACCACATCTTCAACATCCCGATGGTCTGATCCACCAAGTTGTGAGCTGCTGCATGAGCCTCATTATAGCGTCGCTCTGCTGCAGACTGAGGCCACCACACGGGTGTCATCAGCCACGGTCTCTGTGGGTGGCCCTTGTCCCCGAGGAGACATCCCTGCAGCCCCTGTGGACCCTGGAAGGCTGCAGGGATCTGTGAGTGACTCAGGATGTAGGTGTCGTGCACACTCCCTGGAAACCATGCGCAGACCTGCAGGATGTGTTTGTGGAGGTCGCACACCAGCTGCACGTTCAGTGAGTGGAAGCCCTTGTGGTTGATGAAGTCACTGAGTGTAGTGATGGAGACCTGAGCACCACATGAGTGCAGTCAATCACACCCTGTACCTGTGGGAATCCCGAGATCCGGGCCAATCCAATGGCCCTTGTATCCTGGCTGTCTCAGTCCCGGGCGAAATGCACAAAGTTGTTGCCATGGAGAAGATGTATCTGTGACCTCATGGATACATTTGTGGGTGGTGGATTGTGAAATCCCACAGAGGTCGCCTGTGGAGCCCTGAAAGGAGCCACTGGCTTAGAAATTGAGCACCGGTGTCACTTTCACAGCCACTGGCAGTGGATGCCCTCCATGTCCCCTTGGTGCCAAGTCCTGCAGTAAGTGGCAGATGTGAGACACCAGGTCCCTAGACTTGTGCAGCCGTCAGCGACACTGGTTCTCAGTCATCTGCAGGAATGACAGGCGGTGTCTATAGACCCTGGGTGTCACTAGGTGTCGATAAGCCACAGCTCACTGTCACTCCTGGACAGTGTGTGGGATCCCCTGCTGCCTCTTCATGAGGTTGCTGCTCCTGCCTTTGCACGGCCAGGAGCCTCAGTCACTCTATCCTCAGTCTTCTACAGCCTCTGTAGGCCATCAGGCACACAGCTTGATCACCAGGCTCCTTGCTGCTGACGTGTTCCTCCTGCAGCATGAAAGAGAGAGAGAGACATGGTTATCATGGCTGTACTTAGCACCTTTCCTGACCCTGTGTGACTGCCCCTTCACACTTCCTGGAGAGTGCTGGTCACCCCTCGGATGGTCAGAGATGATTGCGCTGCGTGGCTGCCCTGTCAGCCTGTGACACGGGGGACACTGGTGCAAACCAGGATGCTGAGATTGCAAAGGGACTGTGAGCACCTCCAGCAGTGACTGTTAAATGGCCAACGTTGTCGAGGAGATTGTACAGCATGTGTAGTCCAACTGCTCCGCGGTCCAGTAAAGTGGTGGCGGACTCGCAGTCTGTGCCGAGGGTGGGGGAGGGGGAGGGGGTGGGACGAGGTCAGGAGCACTTGGTGGCCCTTTGGTGCCCCCGGGTTGCTTACACGGGTGGGCAGGTTAGGAGCCCGACCCCAATCATCTCACTGTGGCTGCGCCTGATCTGTCTCAGTTACAGAGACATGGTCAGTTTATACAGGGTGTCCCTAATGCGTGGCCACTCCCCTTGCCTACCCTGCCCCCCACCTCGATTGCCTGTGCCCGGGATGCAGCGCCAGGGCAGCACTTGTCCACCCCCTCCCACACCCCCCACCTTCAGCAGTCGCCTGCAGGTCCAGGCATCAGTTTC
The DNA here is from genome assembly GCA_026770705.1 of Isurus oxyrinchus. Taxonomy (NCBI): domain Eukaryota; kingdom Metazoa; phylum Chordata; class Chondrichthyes; order Lamniformes; family Lamnidae; genus Isurus; species Isurus oxyrinchus. The sequence goes on from JANJGN010000630.1 coordinate 46,845, forward strand.
CCCCCTCCCCACCCCCCGGTGCCCCTGAGGCCTGTAAATAACAGTCGAGCTGTGGTGAACGCTGCTGGTCACTCACCTCAGTCCCCGCAAAGTGACGCCGCCAAGCGCACGGTGCCCGTGTGTTGTTGTGAAACACGTTGACGTGCTTTCCGGCCGGAGTGGATGATGATACGGTGGGTTCCGGAACCTGGCGGGACGGCCTTTAATTATCTGCTAATTTATTACAATCAGCTCCCCTCCGGCCTGCCCTCACTGGGCTGAGAGGGCGATCGGGATCGGTCTTCACACCCTCCTGAAGTGGGTCCCACCATATTTTACACACCCACCCCCAGGGGACTGGGAAAATTCCACCCAGTGTGTACATAGGATTAATGTATGTTAAAGTAAGTTATATATTGGGTTATACAGCTGTATATATTGTGCCTATAGTGTTCATGTATGTGTATATTAAAGTCAGTTATATATAGGGTTATACAGGTGTATATATTGTGCCTATAGTGTTCGTGTATGTGTATATTAAAGTCAGTTATATATAGGGTGATACAGGTGTATATAATGTGCCTATAGGGTTAATATATGTGAATGATAAAGTAAGTTATATATAGGGTTATACAGGTGTATATATTGTGCCTATAGTGTTAATGTATATGGATATTAGTGAGTTATATATAGGGTTATGCAGGTGTATATAATGTGCCTATACAGTTAATGTATGTGGATATTAAAGTAAGTTATATACAGGGTTATACAGATGTATATAATGTGCCTATAGGGTTCATGCATATGTATATTAAAGTAAGTTATTTATAGGGTTATACAGGTGTATATAATGTGCCTATAGAGTTAATGTATGTGGTATATTAAAGTAAATTATATATAGGGTTATACAGGTGTATATAATGTGTCTATAGGGTTAATGTATGTGTATATTAAAGTAAGTTATATACAGGGTTATGCAGGTGTATATAATGTGCCTATAGGGTTCATGTATGTGTACATTAAAGTAAGTTATATATAGTGTTATACAGGTGTATATAATGTGTCTATAGTGTTCATGTATGTGTATATTAAAGTCAGTTATATATAGGGTTATACAGGTGTATATAATGTGTCTATAGGGTTAATATATGTAGATATTACAGACAGTCTACACAGGGACATAGCTCTGCTTGTCCCTTACACACACACACGGGTATGTGGGGAGTAATGCCATTGCTGCTGTCCTTGTTCTCTCGCCCAGGTATCTGTCCCTGCCTCATTCCCCTGTAACACTGAGGGGACCCAGGCTGGGGAAGGGGATTAACAGACCCCCTGATCCCAGTGGCAGTCAGTGAGGGGCTGCTCCATGATTCCTGCCTCCAGTTATAGACAGTCTGTATCCCAGCCTCCTGCCACAGGCAGTGTTTACAAAGCTTTCACACTCCGGCATTCACACTGAATTAAAGACTACCCGGCCCCAATCTGCAGAGTGCTGAGCTCCCCGCGCTGCTTCATTCAGTGAGGATGCTGCTGTGGATCCGGAGTCTGGACATGTCCAACTATCGAGAGAAGCGCATCTCCAGGCGTCTCCAGTGAACACACGCCTCTCCCACAGCAACCTGTCTCAAACTGGAAAGTGGAGCTGGGTCGGTGAGTCAGAGCCTGAAATAATCCGGTGCAGGGAATCACCTTCAGAGATACCGGGTGAGTGAGAGAGAGAGACCAGGGCTGTCTGAGCAGGTGGATACAGACTGCTACAGCCCAAAATCATCCATTTATTACAATGTGGAGACCATGTAAAGTCGCAGCAAAAACAACTTGCATTTATATAGCACCTTTAACAAGTATAATGTCCAAAAGTGCTTCACAGGAGTGTCAGTCAGTCCAAGAATTAACTCCAAGACACAGAAGCAGATAATAGGACAGGTCAACAAAAAAGTGCTGCGAGAGGGGCAAGTTTCGAGGAGAAGCGAGAGGTCGAGAGTGGGAGAGGTTTAGGGAGGGAATTCCAGAGTTTAGGGCCCGGGTGTCTGAAGGTAATGGTGGAGTGATTCAAATCAGGGATGCTCAGGAGGCTGGGATCAGAGGAGTCCCGAGATCTCGGAGGGTTGTAGGGTTGGAGAAGACGAGGGAGATAGAGAGGGGCGAGGACATGGAGGGATTTGAAAACAAGGATAAATTGAAGATGTTGCTGGACCGGGAGCCAGTGTAGGTCAGCGAGCACAGGGGGCGATGGGAGAACGAGACTCGGTCTGGGATACGGACAGCAGAGTTTTAGATGTGCTGATGTTTCTGGAGGGTGGTGATGGGAGGCTCGGTCAGGCGAATATTGGAATAGTCGAGTCCGGGGGTGACACAGACACCGATTGTTACAGTGGAACAGTAAACAAGGAATCATGTGGAGAAATGTCTCACTGTTAGGGATTGAGAATAAGAGAGAGCTCGAGGGAATGGTGGAGTGAGGCAGTGAGATCCACTGTCTGCCTCTCACCTCTCTCTCACTGTGGTTTCACACTGAACACCCATTAATGTTGGAGTAATTAAGTCAGGATGTGAGAGGTCAGAATTGGAGGAATGCAGGGAGCCTTGTTATATTTCTCTGAGAGCAGAGTGTGGAAATTCAAAGCTCTGTTTATACTCTGATCGATTTGTTTTCCCTCAGATATCTTTTAAATCTAATCTAGGGCTCAGGTTACACAGCTCCTTCTAAACACAAATAAATCCCTAGTTATTGCTTGTGTTGTTCCGGGGTTTATAAACCTGATGTGTTAATTGTTGCCATCCTGATTCTTGGGAGAAGAGAGTGGAGCAGAGATTGGGAGAGAATTCCCTTCACAGTTTAAATCATTTAGTAAACGCGATTCTCTGGTAACTCTGGTCCCAGGCAGCATTTAAACCTCTCAAATATTAATGATGAATAATAATTCGGGTGGGATTTTCTGTGCCAGTTGGTGTTTGACAGTGAGTGGACAATATGAAGGGAAGGCCAAAAATTGGTTTCACAGTATCATGGAACCAGTTTGCAATCGTCCGCTCAGCCATCAATGACAGGCCATGTTTCCCACTGTCAGACATCAGGAGCCTCAAAGTTCTCGACCTGCAGATAATTATAAACCCAGCTCACCAGAATCACCACCCCCACCCACAGGAATGCTGTGTTACACAATTGTACAGCACTCCCTCAGTACTGACCCTCTGACAGTGCAGCACTCCCTCAGTACTGACCCTCTGACAGTGCAGCATTCCCTCAGTACTGACCCTCTGACAGTGCAGCACTCCCTCAGTACTGACCCTCTGACAGTGCCGCACTCCCTCAATACTGACCCTCTGACAGTGCAGCACTCCCTCAATACTGACCCTCTGACAGTGCAGCACTCCCTCAGTACTGACCCTCTGACAGTGCAGCACTCCCTCAGTACTGACCCTCTGACAGTGCAGCACTCCCTCAGTACTGACCGTCTGACACTGAAGCTTCCTTCAGCATCGACACTCTGGCAGTCTATTGCTTCATCTGTTCTGACCCTCCAACATTTCATGGAATGGGGAGTGGGATGGACAGACAGAAGAATAATATCGGATGTTTAAAATTCTGGATGAGGAAGCTGGAATATGTCACAAAAGCCAATTTCTGCCCCAAACTACTTCTGGGTTTATTGAACTTATTAATGGAAGACTAAGTGCCTTTAAAGAAATACGAACAAGGACACTGAGCACAAGTTAACATAACGTGACTACTTACTGGAAACTCCCTGTGTGGGTTACACTGACAGGCCTCTCCTGGGAGAACATGGAATGTCACAGCTGAAAAGGTGTCATGGACCTCAGCAAACAGAGACACTTAAAAGGGAGATAAGCAAAATGGACAAGACAGAACTTTAACTTCCTGTGGTTGCGGAGAGGAAATGTTGATTTTCATGTCTCGGCAGGCATCCAAAAATCCATCTCCTGTTGATTTATATCTCAGTACGTGTAAATGGTTCTGATCTGAATGCAAGGCGACTATTTCCTCTGCGAGAATACACAGATGCAGAAAAGCCTCCTTGTGCGCTATAACAATTTTGTGATTCCGTGTAGTGTGTGCTGGTGTGCTGTGAAATTGACAGCACAAGAAGACCAACTAGTCACCCCTGAAGTGCAAGTGAAGTCTCTCTCTCTGTCTCTCTCTCTCTCCCCCTCTCTCTCTCCCACTCATTGTTGCTGGAGGCTAGACTTGCCAAAGCCCCAATGAAAATGGAACTAGGAAGCGTCTTCAGCTACCCTGCAGAACTCAATGTTTCCAAACCAACTGCGAAACTGCCAATCTCAGCTCTGCCAGAATCACTGAAGCAAGCCTCATGTCCTCTTCACAACATACAACATACTTTCCTACCTATCTTGGTGTCATCTGCAAATTTAGCGACCATATCTTCCCTCCCCTCATCTAAGTCATTGAATGTAAATTGTAAAAAGTTGAGGCCCCAGCACAGATCCCTGTGGGACTCCTTTCACATCCTGCCAATCAGAAAAAGGCCCATTTTACATACTCTCTGCTTTCTGCCAGCCAGCCCATCTTCTATCCATCTCACTATGTTACCCTCTACACCATACGCTTTTATTTTCTGTAATAATCTTTGATGTGGCACCTTATCAAATGCCTTCTGGGAATCCAAGTACAGTACATCTACAGGCTCCCCTTTATCCATCGCACATGTTACTGCTTCAAAAAACTCCAATAAACTGGTTAAACATGATTTTCCTTTCACAAAACCATGCTGACTCTTCCCAGTTGCCTTGAGCTCTTCTAAGTGCCAGCTAGAACCTTCTTAATGATCGATTCTAATAACTTCCCTATGACAGACGTCAAGCTAACTGGCCTATAGTTTCCTGTTTTCTGCCTCCCTCTCTTCTTGAATAGAGGGGTTATATTTCTTACTTTCCAATCTAGTGGAATCTTTCCAGAATCTATGAATTTTGGAAAATTAACACCAGCACATTGACTACCTCATTAACCACCTCTTTTAAGACCCTGGGATGCAGTCCATTGAGACCCGGAGACTTGGCAGCCCACAGCTCCATCAATTTGCTCAGTACCGGATCTTACTGTGTAGTGTATGACACTATGTGAATGGAGAATATTAGTCCCCAGTCCCTCATTGAAGCTAAACAGAAACTGCAGTATAGGGACACTGCGATACAAACTGGGAAAAGGCAGGTTCAGGAGACACTTCATACCCAGGACAGGAGAGTGAGCAACTTGTGAAACATACTCTGGGGCAGGGGAGTGGGATTGAAACCTCGGGGCCATCAGAAGGGTCAGTGGGATGGTGTGGCTGTCGGGGCTGGAGGATTTGTAGGATGACTTTGAAAGGAGAGGCTGAATGGGCTGAATGGCCTCTCTTTGCATCTCTCATCAAGCTGCTTGTTTTCACTGCCCCAGCTAAATGTGGGGTTTTGTGGGGGTGGAGGTGGGACACGACAGGAGGAGCACTTGAAAACATCCCCACCCTTGGGGCTCGGGTCTGGGCTGCTGGATTCAGGTTTTACTTTTCTATTTGTGAATCTGGGGACTGCTTCTTCATCTCTCATTTCACCTCCTGCTATCTCTTCCTCTCTCTCTCTCAATCCCTCTCTCTGCCTCTCTGTCTCCCCTCCTCCCTCTCACCTACCCCTTCTCTCTCTCTCACTCACTTTCTCTTTCTCAGTCTCTCTCTACCTCCCTCTCTCTCCCCATCCCTCTCTCTATCTCTCTCTCCCCCCTCTCCCCCTCCCTCCCTCTCCCACCCTCTCCTCCTCTCTCTCCTCCAATCCCTCTCTCCCCTCTCTCTCTCACTCATTCTTTCTCACTCAGAATCAGAATCACAGTATCACACCCCACTTTCTCCCCCTCTCTCCTTCCCTCCCTCTCTCTCTGTCCCCCTCCTCTCTCTCCCTCCATCCCTCCCTCTTTCTCTCCCCTGCTTTTCCTCCCTCCCCCTCTCTCACTCTCCCTTACTCTTTCTCTCCCCCTCCCTCTATATGCCCTCCCTCTCTGCCCCTGTTCTCTCCCCCATCTCTCTCCCCCCTTTGTCTTTTTCCCCCCTCCCTCTCTCTCTCTCTCCCTCACTCTCCCTTGCTCTTTCTCTCCCCCTCCCTCTTCCCCTGCTTTCTCCCCCTCGCTCTCCCTCTCTCTCCCTCCCTCTCGCTCTCCCTGTAGCCCTTTCCCAGTCTCCAGTCCCCAACGTCATTCTGGGTTTAGTTGCTCTCTGCAAACGGAGATCTGGTAAGGTCCACTTGAAGCCGACACTTTCTCTGTGAATCTCCTCTGATTCCATTGAAGCGGTGCCTGAACTTGTTGCTGTGAAATGTGGAGCAGCCTCTGGGATACCCCTCGTTCTGGAACTCAGTGCTGTTCCCCAGTGTAAGGCACACTGGCTCCCGGAATGTCCCGGACTCTCTGCTCTCCTAGGATGTCCCGGTCTCTCCTGGGATGTCCTGGTCTTTCTCAGGGTCCCGGTCTCTCCCCCCACAGCAAGATTCCAGTGATTTCGAGAGGAGAAATGGTGGTTTCGTATAAGAACTTCTGTGCCTTGGATCTGAGCTTTGCTGACATTGTATAAGATGTGGTAATAATATAGCGGAGGGTTAGTACATTCGAGAGGATGAATGTTCAGTGAGTGTGTGTTGGATGATGGGAGAGGGTTTGGGTGGAACCATAAAACCACAGAAAAGTCACGGAAAGAGGCCATTCAGCCCGTCGTGCCTGCACTGGCCATAAGAGGAAAAAAGAAACTAACCGCTCAGTTTAATCCCACTTTCCAGCCCCTGGTCCGTAGCCCCGCAGGTTACAGCACTTCAGATGCAGATCCAGGTACCTTTTTAATGAATTGAATGTTTCAGCCTCAACCACCGACTTAGACAGTGAATTCCAGACACCCACCACCCTCTGGGTGGAAAGGTTTTTCTCATGTCCCCTCTAATCCTTCTACCAATCACCTTAAATCTGTGCCCCCTGGTAATTGACCCCTCAACAAGGGGGAAACAAGCCTTTCCTGTCTACACTATCTAGGACCCTCATAATCTTGTACACCTCAGTTAGGTCATCTCTCAGCCTCCTCTGTTCCAATGGAAACAACCCCAGTCTATCCAATCTTTCCTCAAAGTTCCAATTTTCAAGCCCTGGCAACATTCTTGTAAATCTCCTCTGTTCTCTCTCCAGAGCGTTTATGTCCTTCCTGTAATGTGGTGACCAGAACTGTACACAAAATTCCAGCTGTGGCCTAACCAGCATTTTATACAGTTCCAGCATTACATCTCTGCTTTTATATTCAACACCTCCTCCAGTAAAGGAAAGCATTCCACATACTTTTTTACCACCTTATCCACCTGTCCTGCCACCTTCAGGAACCTGTGGCCATGCACTCCAAGGTCTCTCACCTCCTCAATATCTCTCAATAGCCCATTTATTGAGTATTCCCCGGCTCTGTTTGCTAGTGTTTCTTATTTGAATCTAAGTAGATACCTCTATTAAAAATAATGCGTTTTTCTAATTTTCAACAACTTCAAGACCCTCCCTAACAGATGTTTCTCAGCAACCACTGATTTTATGTTTCTCCGGTGATGTCAACCTTGGATTTTTTTCAGGCACAGCTTTTTAATGCAGCTTTTCAGGTTGTGCTCTGCTGGAGGTGCGAAAGATAGAGAAATAAAAACAGTCCCTTCCTCTATACCACACCGCACTCCCGACTCACCAAACTCACAGTCATTACTCTCAGATCCAGCTACACGGGCACACCAGGTGTGTTGGGAGATGAAAGATGGTGAGTGTGTGTTGGGTGAGTGGAGAGGGTGAGTGTGTGTTGGGTGAGTGGAGAGGGTGAGTGTGTGTTGGGTGAGTGGAGAGGGTGAGTGTGTGTTGGGTGAGTGGAGAGGGTGAGTGTGTGTTGGGTAGTTGGAGAGGGCAAGTGTGTGTTGGGTGAGTGGAGAGGGTGAGTGTGTGTTGGGTGAGTATGGGTTGGGTGAGTGGAGAAGGTGAGTGTGTGTTGGGTGAGTGGAGAGGGTGAGTGTGTGTTGGGTGGTTGGAGAGGGTGAGTGTGTGTTGGGTGAGTGGAGAGCATGAGTGTGTGTTGGTTGAGTGGAGAAGGTGAGTGTGTGTTGGGTGAGTGGAGAGGGTGAGTGTGTGTTGGGTGAGTGGAGAGGGCGAGTGTGTGTTGGGTGAGTGGAGAGGGTGAGTGTGTGTTGGATGAGTGGAGAGGGTGAGTGTGTGTTGGGTGAGTGGAGAGGGTGAGTGTGTGTTGGGCGGGTAGAGAGGGTGAGTGTGTGTTGGGTGAGTGGAGAGGGCGAGTGTGTGTTGGACGAGTGGAGAGGGTGAGTGTGTGTTGGGTGGGTGGAGAGGGTGAGTGTGTGTTGGGTGAGTGGAGAGGGTGAGTGTGTGTTGGGTGAGTGAAGAGGGTGAGTGTGGGTTGGGTGAGTGGAGAGGGTGAGTGTATGTTGGGTAGTTGGAGAGGGTGAGTGTGTGTTGGGTGATCAGTATGGTGAATGTCTGTTGGGTGAGTGGAAAGGGTGCGTGTGTGATGGGGGATTGGAGATAGTGAGTGTGTTTTGGGTGTTTGGAGAGGGTGAGTGTGTGTTGGGTGAGTGGAAAGTGTGAGTGTGTGTTGGTTGAGTGGAGAGGATGAGTGTGGGTTGGGCGAGTGGAAAGGGTGAGTGTGTGTTGGATGAGGGGAGAGGGTGAGTGTGTGTTGGGTAGTTGGAGAGGACGAGTGTGTGTTGGGTGAGTGGAGAGGGTGAGTGTGTGTTGGGTGAGTGGAGAGGGTGAGTGTGTGTTGGGTAGTTGGAGAGGGCAAGTGTGTGTTGGGTGAGTGGAGAGGGTGAGTGTGTGTTGGGTGAGTATGGGTTGGGTGAGTGGAGAAGGTGAGTGTGTGTTGGGTGAGTGGAGAGGGTGAGTGTGTGTTGGGTGGTTGGAGAGGGTGAGTGTGTGTTGGGTGAGTGGAGAGCATGAGTGTGTGTTGGTTGAGTGGAGAAGGTGAGTGTGTGTTGGGTGAGTGGAGAGGGTGAGTGTGTGTTGGGTGAGTGGAGAGGGCGAGTGTGTGTTGGGTGAGTGGAGAGGGTGAGTGTGTGTTGGATGAGTGGAGAGGGTGAGTGTGTGTTGGGTGAGTGGAGAGGGTGAGTGTGTGTTGGGCGGGTAGAGAGGGTGAGTGTGTGTTGGGTGAGTGGAGAGGGCGAGTGTGTGTTGGACGAGTGGAGAGGGTGAGTGTGTGTTGGGTGGGTGGAGAGGGTGAGTGTGTGTTGGGTGAGTGGAGAGGGTGAGTGTGTGTTGGATGAGTGGAGAGGGTGAGTGAGTGTTGGGTGGGTGGAGAGGGTGAGTGTGTGTTGGGTGAGTGGAGAGGGTGAGTGTGTGTTGGGTGAGTGGAGAGGGTGAGTGTGTGTTGGGTGGTTGGAGAGGGTGAGTGTGTGTTGTGTGAGTGGAGAGGGTGAGTGGAGAGGGCGAGTGTGTGTTGGGTGGTTGGAGAGGGTGAGTGTGTGTTGTGTGAGTGGAGAGGGTGAGTGCAGAGGGTGAGTGTGTGTTGGGTGAGTGGAGAGGGTGAGTGTGTTTTGGGTGAGTGGAGAGGGTGAGTGTGTGTTGGATGAGTGGAGAGGGTGAGTGAGTGTTGGGTGGGTGGAGAGGGTGAGTGTGTGTTGGGTGAGTGGAGAGGGTGAGTGTGTGTTGGGTGAGTGGAGAGGGTGAGTGTGTGTTGGGTGGTTGGAGAGGGTGAGTGTGTGTTGTGTGAGTGGAGAGGGTGAGTGGAGAGGGAGAGTGTGTGTTGGGTGGTTGGAGAGGGTGAGTGTGTGTTGTGTGAGTGGAGAGGGTGAGTGCAGTGGGTGAGTGTGTGTTGGGTGAGTGGAGAGGGTGTGTGTTGGGTGAGTGGAGAGGGTGAGTGTGTGTTTGGTGATTGGAGAGGGTGAGTGTGTATTGGGTGAGTGGAGAGGGTGAGCGTGTGTTGGGTGGGTGGAGAGAGTGAGTGTGTGTTGGGTGAGTGGAGAGGGTGAGTGTGTGTTGGGTGAGTGTGGGTTGGGTGAGTATGGGTTGGGTGAGTGGAGAGGGTGAGTATGTGTTGGCTGGTTGGAGAGGGCGAGTGTGGGTTGGGTGAGTGGAGGGGGAGAGTGTGTGTTGGGTAGTTGGAGAGTGCGAGTGTGTGTTGGGTGAGTGGAGAGGGTGTGTGTTGGGTGAGTGGAGAGGGTGAGTGTGTGTTGGGTGCGTGGAGAGGGTGAGTGTGTGTTGGATGAGTGGAGAGGGTGAGTGTGTGTTGGGTGAGTGGAGAGGGTGAGTGTGTGTTTGGTGATTGGAGAGGGTGAGTGTGTGTTGGGTGAGTGGAGAGGGTGAGTGTGTGTTGGGTGGGTGGAGAGAGTGAGTGTGTATTGGGTGAGTGGAGAGGGTGAGTGTGTGTTGGGTGAGTGTGGGTTGGGTGAGTATGGGTTGGGTGAGTGGAGAGGGTGAGTGTGTGTTGGGTGGTTGGAGAGGGCGAGTGTGGGTTGGGTGAGTGGAGAGGGAGAGTGTGTGTTGGGTAGTTGGAGAGGGCGAGTGTGTGTTGGGTGAGTGGAGAGGGTGAGTGCGTGTTGAATGAGTGGAGAGAGTGAGTGGAGAAGGTGAGTGTGTGCATGGATGAGTGGAGAGGGCGAGTGTGTGTTGGGTGAGTGGAGAGGGCGAGTGTGCGTTGGGTGATTGGAGAGGGTGAGTCTGTGTTGGATGATTGGAGAGGGTGAGTGTGTGTTGGGTGGATGGAGAGGGTGAGTGTGTGTTGGGTGAGTGGAGAGGGTGAGTGTGTGTTGGGTGAGTGGAGAGAGTGAGTGGAGAAGGTGAGTGTGTGCATGGATGAGTGGAGAGGGTGAGTGTGTGTTTGGTGGTTGGAGAAGTAGAGTGTGTTTTGGGTGAGTGGAGAGGGTGAGTGTGTGTTGGGTGAGTGGAGAGGGTGAGTGTGTGTTGGGTGAGTGGAGAGGGTGAGTGTGTGTTGGGTGAGTGGAGAGGGTGAGTGTGTGTTGTGTGGTTGGAGAGGGTGAGTGTGTGTTGTGTGAGTGGCGAGGGTGAGTGTGTGTTGAGTGAGTGGAGAGGATGAGTGTGTGTTGGGTGGTTGGAGAGGGTGAGTGTGTGTTGGGTGAGTGGAGAGGGTGAGTGTGTGTTGGGTGAATGAAGAGGGTGAGTGTGTGTTGGTTGAGTGGAGAGGGTGAGTGTGTGTTGGGTGAGTGGAGAGGGTGAGTGTGTGTTGGGTGGTTGGAGAGGGTGAGTGTGTGTTGGGTGAGTGCAGAGGGTGAGTGTGTGTTGGGTGATTGGAGAGGGTGAGTGTGTGTTGGGTGAGTGGAGAGGGTGAGTGTGTGTTGGGTGAGTGGAGAGGGTGAGTGTGTGTTGGGTGAGCAAGAGAGGGTGAGTGTGTGTTGGGTGAGTGGAGAGGGTGAGTGTGTTCTGGGTGAGTGGAGAGGGTGAGTGTGTGTTGGGTGAGCAATAGAGGGTGAGTGTGTGTTGGATGATTGGAGAGGGTGAGTGTGTGTTGGGTAGTTGGAGAATGCGAGTGTGTGTTGGGTGAGTGGAGAGGGTGAGTGTGTGTTGGGTGAGTGGAGAGGGTGAGTGTGCGTTGGGTGATTGGAGTGGGTGAGTGTGTGTTGGATGATTGGAGAGGGTGAGTGTGTGTTGGGTGGATGGAGAGGGTGAGTGTGTGTTGGGTGAGTGGAGAGGGTGAGTGCGTGTTGGGTGAGTGGAGAGAGTGAGTGGAGAAGGTGAGTGTGTGCATGGATGAGTGGAGAGGGTGAGTGTGTGTTTGGTGGTTGGAGAAGTAGAGTGTGTTTTGGGTGAGTGGAGAGGGTGAGTGTGTGTTGGGTGGTTAGAGAGGGTGAGTGTGTGTTGGGTGAGCAAGTGAGGGTGAGTGTGTGTTGGGTGAGTGGAGAGGGTGAGTGTGTGTTGGGTGGTTGGAGAGGGCGAGTGTGGGTTGGGTGAGTGGAGAGGGTGAGTGTGTGTTGGGTAGTTGGAGAGGGCGAGTGTGTGTTGGGTGAGTGGAGAGGGTGAGTGTGTGTTGGGTGAGTGGAGAGGGTGAGTGTGCGTTGGGTGATTGGAGAGGGTGAGTGTGTGTTGGATGATTGGAGAGGGTGAGTGTGTGTTGGGTGGATGGAGAGGGTGAGTGTGTGTTGGGTGAGTGGAGAGGGTGAGTGCGTGTTGCGTGAGTGGAGAGAGTGAGTGGAGAAGGTGAGTGTGTGCATGGATGAGTGGAGAGGGTGAGTGTGTGTTTGGTGGTTGGAGAAGTAGAGTGTGTTTTGGGTGAGTGGAGAGGGTGAGTGTGTGTTGGGTGAGTCGAGAGGGTGAGTGTGTGTTGGGTGGTTGGAGAGGGTGAGTGTGTGTTGTGTGAGTGGCGAGGGTGAGTGTGTGTTGAGTGAGTGGAGAGGGTGAATGTGTGTTGGGTGAGTGGAGAGTGTGAGTGTGTGTTGGGTGGTTGGAAGGGTGAGTGTGTGTTGGGTGAGTGGAGATGGTGAGTGTGTGTTGGGTGAGTGGAGAGGGTGAGTGTATGTTGGGTGAATGAAGAGGGTGAGTGTGTGTTGGGTGAGTGGAGAGGGTGAGGGTATGTTGGGTGAGTGGAGAGGGTGAGTGTGTGTTGGGTGAATGAAGAGGGTGAGTGTGTGTTGGGTGAGTGGAGAGGGTGAGTGTGTGTTGGGTGAGTGGAGAGGGTGAGTGTGTGTTGGGTGAGTGGAGAGGGTGATTGTGTGTTGAGTGAGTGGAGAGGGTGAGTGTCTGTTGGGTGAGTGGAGAGGGTGAATGTGTGTTGGGTGAGTGGAGAGGGTGAGTGTGTGTTGGGTGAGTGGAGAGGGTGAGTGTGTGTTGGGTGAGTGGAGAGGGTGAGTGTGTGTTGGGTTTGTGGAGAAGGTGAGTGTGTGTTGGGTGAATGAAGAGGGTGAGTGTGTGTTGGGTGGTTGGAGAGGGTGAGTGTGTGTTGGGTGAGTGGAGACGGTGAGTGTGTGTTGGGTGAGTGGAGAGGGTGAGTGTGTGTTGGGTGAATGAAGAGGGTGAGTGTGTGTTTGGAGTTTGAGCAGGAGAGTCACGTTGAGCCCCAGAAAGTGTGTGTGGATCGTGACGCTCGATCTGAAGGGGAACAGCATTATGTGGGAGGATGTGAAACGTTCAGAGACAATTTCTGCCCAAAGTGTAGCAGTTTATAAAATCCTGTAGTATTTATCATACAAAATGGGTTATAAATATCCCTGAATTAGTCTGTATGTCAGTCAGTACCTAGAGTATCACCTTGTGTTGTAAAGCAGACTGTGGGATGGGTCTCTGAGTTTGTGTTTAAAGGAGAATGATTTCTATCAAAAAGAGAGTAATGTTTTGTTTTTCCAGTGTGAGCTGCTGCTGAGTTTGAAGTGAGATGATGGAGGGAGGAGAATAGTTTTTCCCTCATTTGGGATTTTTACATGTATAATTTATTCACCTCCTATTGGCTGCTGTGATTCCCAATTGGTCTTTATCTCCCTATCACGTTGCAGCTAATGGGAGGCGGAGATTGAGGGTGGGGGTTAAAGGTCGGGAGTAGCAACTATTCCAAAATTCATTGATTTTATTTCTCTCCTGACAGGGAACTGATGCCAGGAGGAAGAGAAATTCGCTGGAAGACCAACTCTGACCGGGAGATTGTCATCTCATTGGCTCCCAGGGCTGACTGATCAGCCAATCAGAACATCTGTCTGATGTAGCAAACAGCCAGGGAAAAACATCCGGAATCCTGTCTCCCAGAACATCCGCACCAACACTGGGAAAAACATCTGGAATGCTGTCCACATCCACACCAACACTGGGGAAAACATCTGGAATCCTGTCCACATCCGCACCAACACTGGGGAAAACATCTGGAATCCTGTCCACATCCGCACCAACACTGGGGAAAACATCTGGAATCCTCTCCACATCCGCACCAACACTGGGGAAAATATCTGGAATCCTGTCCACATCCGCACCAACACTGGGTAAAACATCTGGAATCCTGTCCACATCCGCACCAACTCTGGGAAAAACATCCGGATTCCTGTCTCCCAGAACATCCACACAAACTCTGGGAAAAACTTCCGGAATAATAACAACTGATCTTCCCTCTGAACAAGAATCCAATCGGAGTGGAGACTTCCTGAATCACCCCAGATGGAGTAGGAGTCTCCCCCTCTGAGTGAGAATCCAATCGGAGTGGAGACTTCCTGAATCACCGCCAGACGGATCGGGATTCTCCCTCTCGGAGTAAGGCCCAGTCGGAGTGATGAGTTTGTTCACCTTGTTGTCTTTTCAGGCCCTATGGACGACCCTGTCTCTCGCCGGCCATCACTTCCTATCCTGGGGTCACTACGATCTGTGTAAGACTCAGGTTCACTGGGACCAGGGGGTGAGTTGGGATTACATGGCCTGTCAGCCTGAGGCTACTCTCCTCACCAGGTTCCTGAAGATCAGGTTGGATCCCCCAAACAGTACGTGTGGAGAGACCCCTGAGGTGTACTGCACGCTGGTGAGTAGAAATCTCTCTGAACCAGCCTCTGTTGTGTGAATGGACACTCACGGAATGGCCTTTCTCAAAGTGAATTCCCTCCAAACTCCTACATTGGATTTATTAACAGACCCATTGAGTACAAAAATTAGAAGCTGTGGTAAATCTTTATCAATCACTAGTTAGGACCAGCGGGAGAATTGTGTCCAAATCTGGGCTCCGCACTTTGGGAAGGATGCTGAGGCCTTGGAGAGGGTGCGGAGGAGATTTACTCCAATGGGACCAGGGATGTGGGACTTCAGTTAATGTGGAGAGACTGGAGAAGCTGGGATTATTCTCCTTAGAGCAGAGAAGGTTAAGGGGAGATTTAATTGAGATGTTCAAAATTGTCAAACTTTTTAATAGCGTAAATAAAAAAAAGTGTTTCAATGGCAGGAAGGTCGGTAACCAGAAGGGAATGTGTCCAGTTGTGTATCTGACACTGTCCAATATCCCCACAGGAGAATGTGTCCAGTTGTGTATCTGGCACTGTCCAATATCTCCACAGGGGAATGTGTCCAGTTGTGTATCTGACACTGTCCAATATCTCCACAGGAGAATGTGTCCAGTTGTGTATCTGATACTGTCCAATATCTCCACAGGAGAATGTGTCCAGTTGTGTATCTGATACTGTTCAATATCCCTACAGGGGAATGTGTCCAGTTGTGTTTCCAGCCACTGATATTTATAATGTTCAGTTTACCTGGAGCTGCTGGGAGACGTTCATTTCATGAGGTTCTGCTTTAGAACAAAAGGCACCAGATTGTAATCTCACCATGTGTGAAAACCAGATCTGGTTTCAGTCTGACAGAAACTGTCCTACAATGAAATTGTTGCAATGTAAATTCGGGACTGTTTCAAAATATGAATTATCGTCTCATTGTGTGAATCATCTGCTCTGGATAACTGGTTCCTTCATCATTGTTCGAGGGAATACTCCTGATTTAATTATCAGCCATATGTTGTACTAATAATTAAGAATGTTTAATTTATTGCAGAACATGTTGTTTATCAAAGGGAATTATTCTCTAAGTCAATTAATGAACTGTTCTAAAAACAATCGCAGACTTTGAGGTAAATCTTTGAGCAGTCCCGTATTCCACTGTCGGAGCTGTGCCTGAAACGCTGACTAGATCCAGTGAGACCAGATTAAGTGACACTGTACCAGCTTTACCACCTCAGGGTGGTATACAGCACTTCCCTGACAATGAAATACTTGGCAATGTCGGAGACACTTCAGCCACTTTGTGCTCAGCAAGATCCCACAAGTGGCAATGTGATAAGAACCAGACAAGCTGTGTCTAGTGATCTTGGTTAAGAGATGTTGGCCTCCTGCCTTCAGCTTGGAGCTTAGTAGGTCAGTTAGTGCCTGAAAATCGTGCCTGAATTTAAAGGCCGTTCTCTGGTAGTTTGCATTTTTTAATATGTAACACTTTTTTTTACACATTTACTTGCTCGCTCTTTCCCAATCTGTTCCATCTCCTAAACTTCTGTTCTCTGAGTCTGTCTGAGTGGGTGAGTGAGCCGGAAAGACTCCAGGGTGAGAACGTGTTCAGACTGTGACTGTAACATTGGTACTAAGAAACAAATAGCTGCACAGATGCTGTGGTGATATCATGGACTGGGGGTGCGGTGCTGGAGGGTTTCTGTACTCCATCAGTAATCCAGGGAACAGGAGCTCCAATCCCACCATGAAGTTTGAGACTGGGCTGAGAGAGATACTGCAGTTTCTGCTGTTAGACCTGTCACATTGTTCACTCCCCTGTTACAACCTTATCTGAACAGATAGCACTTTTCAACAGAAACCCTGACTGTTCCCTCTCCAGCATTGACAGGAATTCAAAGATCAGGTTATCTACCTGTCTCAATCTCTCCTTCCTTTCAACACACATACAGCACATTAACACTCTCACTCTCACACACACACACTCACAAACACACTCACCCTCTCACCCACACTCACACACACTCACACACTCTCACTCTCACTCACACAAACGCACACACAGAGTAAGGAGATGAGACAGTCAGTCAGTCACTAACACTGTTTAACAAAGGAGATTTCAGGAAAGAGAGATTCACTCTCCCAGCACTTCACAAAAATATCAAAACCTCAATCAGATTAATTCATAAAATGAATGTTTGAGTCAAAATGAAATGGGATAAATTTAATCCACTTCACATTTCAATAAATTTTATTTAAACTGTAAATTATATATAAGGAATGTTAGTATAGTGATTATGTTACTGGAATGGTAATCCAGAGACTGAGCTAATGATCCCGAGACATGGGTTCAAATCCCAGCACAGCAGCTGCAGGAATTTAAATTCAATTAATTCAACAAATCTGGAATAGGGAACTAGTCTCAGTAATGGTGACCAGAAAACCACCGGATTGTTATCCCATCTTGTTCTACCTTTAGGGGGAAGGAAGTCTGCCCTCCTAACCCGGTCAGGCCTGTCTGTGAGGTCAGGCCCAGTGTCATGTGGGTCATAGACTTTCACAGCACAGAAGGAGGCCATTCAGCCCATTTTGTCCACACTGGCCAACAAAGATCTGACTACACTAAACCCATTTTCCAACGCTTGCCTCATAGCCCTGGAGGCTATTGGCAACACAAGTGAGTATCTAAATACTTCTTAAATGTTACAAGAATTTCTGAACAAACCATCCTTTCAGGCAGTGAGTTCCAGACCCCCACCACCCTCTGGGTGAAAACATCTCTCCTCAACTCCCCTCTTAGCTTTCTACCTCCTACTTTAAATCTATGCCCCCTGGTTATTGACCCTCTATCAATAGAAAAAGTGCCTTCCTATCCACCCTATTTATGCCCCTCATAATCGTATCCACCTCTATCAGGTCCCCTCTCAACCTTCGCTGCTCCAAGGAAAACAACCCCAACCTATCCAATCTTTCCTCATAGCTCAGACCCTCCAGCCCAGGCAGCATCCTGGTGAATCTCCTCTGCACCCTCTCCAGTGCAATCACATCCTTCCAATAATGTGGTGACCAGAACTGCATGCAGTACTCCAGCTGTGGCCTAACCAGCATTTTATACAGTTCCAGCATAACCTCCCTGCTCTTGTATTCTATGCCTCGGCTAATAAAGGCAAGTATCCCATATGCCTTCTTAACCACCTTATCTACCTGCCCTGCTACCCTCAGGGATCTGTGGGTATGCACACCAAGGTCCTTCTGATCTTCAGTATTTTCCAGGGTCCTACCATTCAGAGTGTAATCCTTTGCCTTGTTAGCCCTCCCCAGGTGCATTACCTCACACTTTTCTGGGTTGAATTCCATTTGCCACTGCTCTGCCCACCTGACCAGTCCATTGATATCCTCCTGCAGTTTACAGCTACCCTCCTCACTATTTACCACCCACCAATTTTCGTGTCATCCATGAACTTCTTGATCATACCCCTGACGTTTAAGTCCAAATTATATACGTACATCACAAACAGCAAGGACCCCAGAACCGAGCCCTGTGGGACCCCACTGGAAATAGACTTCCCATCACAGAAACATCCCTCTACCATCACCCTCTGCTTCCTGCCTCTCAGCCAGTTTTGGATCCAACATGCCACTTTGCCTTGGATCCCATGGGCTCTTACTTTCTTGACCAGTCTGCCATGAGGGACCTTATCAAAAGCCTCGCTAAAGTCCATGTAAACCACATCAAATACATTACCCTCATCAACACTCCTGGTTACATCCTCAAAAAATGCAATCAATTTTGTCAAACATGACTTTCCCTTAAAAGATCCATGCTGACTGTCCCTGATTAATCCGTGTCTCTCCAAGTGCAGATATATTCTGTCCCTCAGAATGCTTTCCAGTAATTTCCCCACCACTGAGGTTAGACTGACTGGCCTGTAATTTCCTGGTCTATCCCTTCCTCCCTTTTTTAATAATGGGACAACCTTATTCATCCTCCAGTCCTCTGGCACCTCACCTGTGGCCGGAGAGGATTTGGAAATTACTGCCAGGGCCCCTGATATCTTTTCCCTTTCCTCCCTCAACAGCCTGGAATACATCTCATCCAGGCCTGAGGGTTTATCCACTTTTAAGGCCATTAAACCCGCTAGTACATCCTCTCTCTCTGTGTTAATTTCCTCTAATATTTCAGTCCTTCACAGATGTCTATATCTGTGTCGTCCTTTTCCATTGTGAAGACCGACACAAAGTATTCATTGAGGACAGGACCCACATCTTCCAATCCACACACACAATACCTCTATGGTCCCTAATTGGCTCTATTCTTTCCCTAGTTATTCTCTTGCTCTTTATATATTTAAAAAACCCCTTTGGATTTTCCACTATTTTACCCACCGATGATATCTCCTGCACTCTCTTACCTTTCCTAATTTCCTTTTTAAACTCCCCCTGGCGGTGTTTATACCCCTCTGGAGACTCTGCCATATTGAACCCTCGGCATCTGCATAAGCTGCTCTTTTTTTCTTGATCCTAACCTTTATGTCCCTTAACATCCAGGGTTTTCTGGGGCTTGGTTGCCCCCTCCTTTGTCTTGACGGGAATATATTTGCCCTGTACTCTTGCCATTACCTCCTTGAATGCCTCCCATTGCTCTGACACAGTTTTATCTGCAAGTAGCTGCTCCCAGTCCACTTGGGCTAAATCGTATCTCATCTCAGTAAAATTAGCCTGTCCCCAGTTTAGAACCATTATTCCCAGCCCAACCTTATCCCTTTCCATAACTATCCTAAATTTAACTGAGTGATGGTCACTTTTGTTCTGTGTGTGTTCTCTGGTGGCCAAGTCAACTCAGCTCTCCAGCGGGCGGCTCACCACCACAATCCCAGGAATAATTAAGGATGGACAATTACACCCACATGCGATCAGAAGAGGGAAGGGGAGACTATTCTCCCCATCATACCAGCTCCACCATTCAGTAAGATCGTGGCTGATCTGATTGCGGACTTTGGTCCACTTTCCTGCCCCCCCACCACCCCCCACCGCGCCCCCCCACCCCCCCCACCCCCCCCCCCCCATCCCATAACCCTCAACTCCCTTGTAGATAAAAAATCTGCCTAACTTAGCCTGGAATATATTCAATGACTCCGCCTCCACTGCTCCCTGTGGGAGAGAATTCCAGAGACTAACAACCTCTGGAAAAAAAAATCCCCCTCATCTCCGTCTTAAATGGGAATTATCTTGAGGCTGTGCTCCCGGTTCTAGATTCCCCAACAAGGGGAAACACACTCTCTGCATCCACCCTGTCCAGTCCCCTCAGGATCTTACATGTTTCAATAAGATCTCCTCTCAATCTTCTAAACTCCATTGGATGCAGGTCCAACCTGTCCAGCCTTTCCTCACAATATAACCCCTTCATCCCAGGAACCAGCCTGGTGACCCTTCTCTGAAATGCTTCAAAGTATTTTCCTTATTAAGTAAGGAAGCCAAATCTGTCCACAGTCATCTTGACAGAATCTCAGTAATAACCTGGATAGTTGTAGGAAGATTTCCCGACTTTTGTTTTCCATTCCCCATGCAATAAAGGCCAACATTCCACTTTTCCTCCTAATTACTTGCAGTAGCTGCATGCTAACTTTTTCTGATTCATGTACAAGGGCAGCCAGGTCTCTCTGTGCTGCAGCATTCTGCCAGTCCCACTCCATTTAAATAGTATTCTGCTTTATCATACTTCCTGTCAAAGGTCTGCACTGAGTGCTGCTTTGGGCTGCATTTCAGTGCTTCAGCTGAAGTTTGGTGAGGGACGGAGCTTAAAGGGTTAATATAATTTAAGGGTTCAACCCCTCTCCCGCACCTCTGCCCTCATACCTTCCTCTCCCCCGCCCCAGAACCATGATAGGGTTACCTTGGCCCTCACTTTTCACTCCACCAGCCTCCGCTTTCAAAGTATCATCCTCCAACATTTCCGTCAAATCCAGCATGATGCCACCACCAAATACACCTTCCCATCACCTCCCCCCCCCCCCCACCCCCCCCACCCACACCGGGCGGAATTCCACAGGGATCGTTCCCTCCGAGACACCCTGGTCCACTCCTCCATCACCCCAACAGCTCATCCTCTTCCCACGGACCCTTCCCATGCAATTGCAGAAGGTGCAACACCTGCCCCTTTACCTCCTGCTTCCTCACTGTCCAAGGGCCCAAACACTCCTTTCAAGTGAAGCAGCATTTCACTTGCACTTCCCCCAACTTAGCCTACTGCATTCACTGCTCCCAATGCGGTTTCCTCTACATTGGAGAGACCAAATGCAGACTGGGTGACCACTTTGCGGAACACCTTCAGTCTGTCCGCAAGAATGACCCAGACCTCCCTGTCGCTTGCCATTTTAACACCCCACCCTGCTCTCTTGCCCACATGTCTGTCCTTGGCTTGCTGCATTGTTCCAGTGAAGCCCAACGCAAACTGGAGGAACAACACCTCATCTTCCGACTAGGCACCTTACAGCCTTCCGGACTGAATATTGAATTCAATAACTTTAGATCATGCACTCTCTCCTCCATCCCCACCCCCTCTTTTATCCCCTTTTTTCAATATTCACTTTTATTTTTAATTTTTATTTTTATCCACTTATTTTTATTTTTATTTATTTTCATTTTTATTCATTGTTTTATCCCCACCTTTTATCCAATTTTCAATCTATTTCCCCACATCCGTCCCCTCCCCTCCCCCCACCCCCACAAGGGCCGTCTGTCACTTGTTCATGTTGTTCTTTTTCAGAGTGCTTACCCTTGTCCTGCTATTATCACTTCCTGCTTTCTGACCTTAATGCCACCATCAGCACCTCCTTTAGCCAGTGTCAGTATCATTAACACCCTCTTTGTCCTTTTGTTCATGACATCTTTGGCAATTTCTCCTTTGCCCCCACCCTATCACTGGCCTCCTATCCAGGTTCGCCCGCTCCTTCCCCCCCTTAAACAGCATAAATGTAACCATATTTTTACTTCTCTTTAACTCTGAAGAAGAGTTATATGAACTCAAAAACATTAACTCTGTCCTTCTCTCCACAGATGTTGTTAGACCTGCTGTGTTTTTCCAGCAAATTATGTTTTAATTTTCAGATTTCCAGCACCCGCAGTATATTGCTTTTATCTTAATTTAAGGGTTAATTCCTGTCTACAGTCAGGTCTTTTTTAATTAAGCAATTAACGAAAAGTTGCTCTTTGGGTAAACTCCACGTGTCTTCCTCACCACTTGCCTTCCCATCTATTTTTGTGTCATCTGCAAACTTGGCGATAGTACATTCACTTCCCTCATCCAAGTCATTAATATATATTGTAAATAATTGTGGCCCCAGCACTGATCCCTGTGGCACTCCACTAGTTACATGTTGCCATCCCGAAAATGCCCACCCCACTCCCCACCACCCCCCCCACCCCACCGCCCCTTATCCCAACTCTCTGCCTTCTATTAGCTAGCCAATCCTCTATCCATGCTAATATCTACCCCCAACACCATGGGCTCTTATCTTACTAAGTGGCCTTATGGGCAATACCTTAACAAACGTCTTTTAGAAATCTAAATATATTACATCTACTATTTCCCCTTTATCTATCCTGCTTATTACCTCCTCAAAGAATTCTAGTAAATTTGTTAGGCTTGATTTCCCCTTCATGAAACCATGCTGACTCTGCTTGATTATATTATGCATTTCTAAATGCTCTGCTATTACATCCTTTATAATAGACTCTAACATTTTCCCAAGCTAACTGGCCTATAGGTACCTGTTTTTGTCTCCCTCCCTTTTTGAATAAGTCCTTTGGGACTTTTCCAGAATCTAAGGATTCTTGGAAGATTACTACCAGTGCATCCACTATCTCTGTAGCTACTTCCTTTAATATCCTGGGATGCAACTCATCAGGTCCAGGTGACTTATTGGCCTTTAACTCCATTAGTTTCCCTAGTACTTTTTCTCCAGTGATAGTTATTATGATTATATCCTCCCCCCATTTTGCCCCTTGAGTATTTGGTGTTTTTGGTGTGCTATTAGTATCTTCTTCTGTGAAGACTGATGCAAAGTATTTATTCAATTTTCTGGTTCCCCATTATTATTTCCCAAGCCTCAATCTCTAAGGGGCTGATGTTCACTTTGGCTTCTCTTTTCCTTTTCATGTATTTACAAAGCTCTTACTGTCCATTTTTATATTATATTACTTGCTAGTTTAACCTCAAAGTTTATTTGTTTCTTTCAATTTGATATTATCCTTAACTTCCTTAGTTAACCATGGTTGGTTTAACCCCTTCCTACAATCCTTCTTCCTCACTGGGATATATCTTTGTTGTGAGTCATGAACGATTTTCTTAAACGTCTGCCATTGCTCAACAACCATCTTTTCTGCTAAACTCCTTTCCCAGCCCAATCCAGCCAACTCTGCCCTCATTCCTTTGTAATTACCTTTATTTAAGTTTAGCACAGTTGTTTCCAACCCAAGTTTCTCACTCTCAAACTGAATGCTAAATTCTACCATGTTATGGTCACTGTCTCCTCGGGCATCTCCTACTCTGAGATCATTTATTAAACCTATCTCATTACACATTAGCAGATCCAAAATAGCCGGCTCCCTAGTTAGATCCACAACATATTCTTCTAGGAAACTGTCCCAAATACACTCTGTGAATTCTTGCTTGTGCAATATTTGAATCTGACAATTTGATTTTCCCAACCTACATGAAGATTAAAGTCACCCAAGATTAATGTACTGCCTTTTTTACATGCTCTCATTTTGTCCTGATTTATTCTCTGTCCCACACTACAGTTACTGTTAGGGGGCCTATAGACTACTCCCAACGGTGTCTACTTCCCTTTGTTATTTCTCACCTCCATCCATATGGATTCTACATCTTTCGATCCAAGATCATTTCTTGCTATCATACTTATTCCATCGTGTCCTAACAAAGCTACCCCACCACCCTTTCCTTCCTTTTGAGAAGTCACATACCCCTGAACATTTAGCTCCCAGCTTTGATCCCTTTGTAACCATATCTCTGTAATGACTGTAAGTTCCTGCCTAGGCCCAACCATCGTCAGCTGCTTCATCCATGACCTTCCTTCCACCATAAGGTCAGAAGTGGGGATGTTCGCTGATGATTGCACAATGTTCAGCACCTTTCATGACTCCTCAGATACTGAAGCAGACCATGTCCAAATGCAGCAAAACCTGGACAATATCCAGGCTTGGGCTGACAAGTGGCAAGTAACATTCGCACCACACAAGTGTCAGGCAATGACCATCTCCAACAAGGGCAAATCCAACCATCACCCCTTGATGTTCAATGGTATTACCATCGCTGAATCTCCCACTATCAACATCCTGGGGATTACCATTGACCAGAAACTGTACTGGACTAGCCATAAAAATACTGTGGCTACAAGAGCAGGTCAGAGGCTAGGAATCACATGACGAGTAACTCACCTCCTGACTCCCCAAAGACTGTCCACCATCTACAAGGCACAAGTCAGGAGTGTGATGGAATATTCCCCACTTGCCTGGATGAGTGCAGCTCCCACAACACTCAAGAAGCTTGACACCATCCAGGACAAAGCAGCCTGCTTGATTGGCACCACATCCACAAACATTCACTCCCTCCACCACAGACACACAGTAGCAGCAGTGTGTACCATCTACAAGATGTACTGCAGGAATTCACCAAGGGTCCTTAGACAGCACCTTCCAAACCCACGACCAATACCATCTAGAAAGACAAGGGCAGCAGATACATGGAACTCCACCACCTGGAAGTTCCCCTCCAAGTCACTCACCATCCTGACTTGGAAATATATCGGCTGTTCCTTCACTGTCACTAGGCCCAAACCCTGGAACTCCCTCCCTAACAGCACTGTGGGTGTACCTACACCACATGGACTGCAGCGGTTCAAGAAGGCAGCTCACTACCACCTTCTCAAGGGGCAATTAGGGATGGGCAATAAATGCTAGTCCAGCCAGTGACACCCACATCCTGTGAATGAATAAAAAACGAATACCCATTAACCTCTTTTTGTGCCATTAATTCATTTATCCTTTTCCGTATATTCTGTGTATTTTAAGTAAAGAGCCATTAATTTTGCCTTTTTACCATTTTCCCCCTTTGACCCGATTTGCTGCTGTTTTTCTTTGTTTGGACAATCTGTCCCTTCCTGTCACAATCTGGGTGTTGTTATCTAAATAGCTGCCCTGCAATGCTGCCATATCCTTTTGATTTGTAAGCCTATGTAATCCCTCTCCCGAACTATCCCCACCCTCTATTTAGTTTAAAGTCCTCTCTACAGCCCCAGTTATTCGGTTCACCAGGACACTGGTCCCAGCACGGTTCAAGTGAAGCCCATCCCACTGGAACAGCTCCCTCCTACCCTGGTACTGGTGCCAGTGCCCCATGAACTGAAACCCATTCCTCCCTCACCAATCACTAAGCCACACATTTTAACTCCTTGACTTTAGTTACCCTAAGCCGGTTTTCTGTGGCTCAGGTAGCAATCCCGAGATTATTACCTTGGAGGTTCTGCTTTTTAACTTAGCTCCTAACTGTTCAAATTCTTTTAGCAGAACCTCCTTTCCAGTCCTATCAATATCTAGTTATCAATATCTATCAATTATAGTTCTGTCGAAGGGTCATGAGGACTCGAAACGTCAACTCTTTTCTCCTCCGCCGATGCTGCCAGACCTACTGAGTTTTTCCAGGTAATTCTGTTTTTGTTTTAGATTTCCAGCATCCGCAGTTTTCTTTGTTTTCAACTATCAATATCTTTGTTCCCAACGTGGAAAATGACAGCTGGATTGCTCCCCTTCAACTCTAAGTTCCTCTCCAGCCCTGAGGAGATGTCCTTAACCCTGACACCGGGCAGGCAACACAGCCTTCGGGACTCATGCTCACAGCTGCAGAGAACAGTTTCTATCCCCCTAATTATACTGTCCCCTACCACTATTATGTTCCAATTTCTTCTCCACACTTGATTGGCTCCCACAATGCCGTGGTCATTTCACTCATCACCCCTGCAGTCCCTGCTCTCATCCACACAGCTTGCAAGAACCTCTTATCTGCTGGACAATTGCAGGGTCCGAGGCTCCTCAAACACTACCCCCTGGGCCCTCATACCTGCCCCACCTGCAGTCACACTCTCCTGTCCCTGATCACAGACTAAATTTTCATTTCCTAAACTGAGGGGTGTGACCTCCTCCTACAGGAAAGTGTCCAGATAACTTCCCCCCTCCTCGATGTGGTGCAATGTCTGCAGCTCGGACTGCAGCTCCTTAACTCGGGTTCGAAGTTCCTCGAGCTGCAAATACTTATCCCATAATAGCCCACATGCTGCAGCAGCAACACATCCCCTGTCCGGCCATCACCATCATATTTAATTTATTAATTAATTACTCTAGTATCCCTGCACTTTACCCTGGAAGAATGCCACGCTCTTTATACTTTATTTGCATTTTTTTGCACCTGCATTGATCTTATACTTAACAAGATATTTTTAATAAAAAGAGAGACAAAACAGATTAGAGACCTAAACACAAGCTAAAGACTTTACTTTTACTTTAAGACTAGAAATGCTCATCAATCACATTCAAATCAGAGGATGCACAGGAGGTCGGAAATCTGGAAGGGATGTAGAGCTGGGACAGGTTAGCGAGTTATGGAGGGGCAAGGAGAGATGGATTTGAAACAAGGATTTTAAAATCTGGGTGCTGCCAGTGTGGGTCAGTGAGCAAAGGGGTGATGGGGGTCATTGGGACTTGGTGCGAGTGGGTGGGAGGTCGAACAGGATTGTGTTAGAAAGTCGAGTCTGGATGTAACAAAGGCTTTCAGCAGCTGGTGGACAATATCACAGAGACGGTAGGAGGTGGTCTTGGTGATTGAAAGAATGTAATTGTTTCTTTAGATCTTCCAGACCAAAAGGCGTCTGTTAATTCTCATCAATCTCAGTGTTGAAAGTAGAATATTCCGCTGAGTCACTGTAATCCCCGATTTGATTAATCTCTGGCATCAGCTCAAAGGATTCACATCCAATTCCATTTTAGTACCAATTGATTGATGGATTAGAGTGTTTCTCATGATATGAAACGAAAAGTCACTGCGACTGCACAAAACAATGAATCAGACACAAACTGAAGACTGTGAGCAGATTGGACACCTCACTGCAGGAGAGAGATGGGACACTGGGTACAGAGTGACACACTGTGTGAGGGAGAGAGAGAGGTGGGACACTGGGTACAGAGTGACACACTGTGAGTGGGATAGAGAGAGAGAGGTGGGATACTGGGTACAGTGTGAAACACTGTGGGTGGGAGAGAGAGATGGGACACTGGGTACAGTGTGAAACACTGTGGGTGGGAGAGAGAGATGGGACACTGGGTACAGTGTGACACACTGTGAGTGGGAGAGAGAGAGAGAGATGGGACACTGGGTACAGTGTGACACACTGTGAGTGGGAGAGAGAGAGAGAGAGATGGGATACTGGGTACAGTGTGACACACTGTGAGTGGGAGAGAGAGAGAGAGAGATGGGACACTGGGTACAGTGCGACACACTGTGAGTGGGAGAGAGAGAGAGATGGTGCACTGGGTACAGTGTGACACACTGTGAGTGGGAGAGAGAGAGAGAGAGAGATGGGACACTGGGTAGAGTGCGACACACTGTGAGTGGGAGAGAGAGCGACATGGTGCACTGGGTACAGTGTGAAACACTGTGAGTGGGAGAGAGAGAGAGATAGGACACTGGGTACAGTGTGAAACACTGTGAGTGCGAGAGAGAGAGAGATAGGTGGGACATGGGGTATGGTGTGAAACACTGTGAGTGGGAGAGAGAGAGAGATGGGGCACTGGGTACAGTGTGACACACTGTGAGTGCGAGAGAGAGAGAGAGAGAGAGATAGGACACTGGGTACAGAGTGACTCACTGAGTGGGAGAGAGAGAGAGAGAGATGGGACACTGGGTACAGTGTGAAAAACTGTGGGTGGGAGAGAGAGATGGGACACTGGGTACAGAGTGACACACTGTGAGTGGGGGAGAGAGAGAGATGAGACACTGGGTACAGTGCGACACACTGTGAATGAGAGAGAGATAGGACACTGGATACAGTGTGACACACTGTGAGTGTGAGAGAGAGACAGAGATGGGATACTGGGTACAGTGTGACACACTGAGTGGGAGAGAGCGAGAGAGATGGGACACTGGGTACAGTGTGACACACTGTGAGTGGGAGAGAGAGAGAGAGATGGGATACTGGGTACAGTGTGACACACTGTGGGTGGGAGAGAGAGATGGGACACTGGGTACAGTGTGACACAATGTGAGTGGGAGAGAGAGAGAGATAGGACACTGGGTACAGTGTGACACACTGTGAGTGGGAGAGAGAGAGAGAGAGAGAGAGAGATAGGACACTGGGTACAGTGTGACACACTGTGAGTGGGAGAGAGAGAGAGAGAGAGATAGGATACTGGGTACAGTGTGACACACTGTGGGTTGGAGAGAGAGATGGGACACTGGGTACAGTGCGACACAATGTGAGTGGGAGAGAGAGAGAGAGATGGGACACTGAGTGCAGTGTGACACACTGTGAGTGGGAGAGAGAGAGAGATGGGACACTGGGTACAGTGTGACACACTGTGAGTGGGAGAGAGAGATAGGACACTGGTACAGTGCGACACACTGTGAGTAGGAGAGAGAGATGAGACACTGGGCAGAATTTATTTATTTGTTCATGGGATATGGGCATTGTTGGCTAGGCCAACATTTATTACCCATCCCTAATTGCCCTTGAGAAGGTGGTGGTGAGCGGCCTTCTTGAACCGTTGCAGTCCATGTGGTGTAGGTACACCCACAGTGCTGTTAGGGAGGGAGTTCCAGGATTTTGACCCAGTGACAGTGAAGGAACGGTGATGTATTTCCAAATCAGGATGGTGAGTGACTTGGAGGGGAACTCCCAGGTGTTGGTGTTCCCATGAATCTGCTGCCCTTGTCCTCCTAGATGGTAGTGGTTATGGGTTTGGAAGGTGCTGTCTAAGGAGCCTTGGTGAGTTCCTGCAGTGCATCTTGTAGATGGTACACACACTGCTGCTACTGTGCGTTGGTGGTGGAGGGAGTGAATGTTTGTGGATGTGGTGCCAATCAAGTGGGCTGCTTTGTCCTGGATGCTGTCGGCACTGCATTGCTGCTTTGGTTTGCATTAGAGAGCTTGGAGTTTGGTGACAGGGGGACTTGTAAGAGTTATTTTCTATCTAGAGTCTAGTTTTTCTTTAATTTAACAATGAATTAAAAGTTGCTCTCTGGGTTGGGAGAAGGTGAGTTTTAGTCCAGACTTAAAGCAGAGGTTATAGGGGCTCTGCTTGCAGCTGCAGCTAGTTAATCAGATAACTGGCTTAAACACATTTTCAAAAGCTAGATTCAGACAGCATAAAAGCAGACCATCTACAGTGCTGCTTGTGTCTGCTTTGGACTGCATTAGAGTGACTCAGTTGGATTTTGGTGAGAGAGGGAGTTTGGCAAAGGAGGAAGAAGGTGATCCTTTCATTTTCTATCTTTCCTCAAAAAGAAGAGCGGCTGCCTTGGTAAGAATAACCTGGTGAATATTTCTACTATCCTTAATAATCTATAAATTAGAGGAAGTAAAAGAAAAGGGAGTAATTTAAGGTAAAGTCATGACTGGGCAGTCCTGCCAAGTGGAATGCTCCTCCTGTGTGATGTGGGAAGTCAGGGACATTTCCAGTGTCCAGGGTGACCACATATGCTGGAAGTGTCTCCAGCTGCAGCAACTCAAATCCTGCATTTCGGAGCTGGAGCTGCAGCTGGAGACACTGTGGAGCATCCACAAGGCTGAGATCTTCGTGGATAGTACGGTGAGGTAGCCACACCACAGGTAAAGAATGCGCAGGCAGAAAGGGAATGGGTGACTGCCAGCCAGAGTAAAAATACTCGGCAGGTAGTGCAGGAGTCCCCTGGGTCCATCTCCCTCTACAATAGATTTTCCTTTCTGGATGCTGTTGGGGAGATGGTTTCTCAGCCGATTGCAACAAGAGCCAAGTCCCTGCACCACGAGTGGCTCAGCTGCACAAAGAGGGGGTAGAAAGAGTGGGGAACAATCATGATAGGGGATTCTATTGTAAGGGGAACAGGTAGACATTTCTGCGGTACAGAAGTGACACGAAGATGGTATGCTGCCTCCCTGGTGTCAGGGCCAAGAATGTCACTGAGCAGCTGCAGGGCATTCTGAAGGGGGAGGGTGAACAGCGAGAAGTTGTGGTCCATGTTGGTACCATTGACGTAGGTAAAAAGAGGGATGAAAGCAGAATATAGAGAGCTAGAAATATGTTAAAAAGCATGACCTCAAAGGTAGCAATCTCAGGATCACTCCCAGTGCCACGTACTAGTGAGGTCAGGAACAGGAGAATAGACCAGATGACTTTGTGGCTGGAGCGATGGTGTAAGAGGGAGGGATTTAGATTCCTGAGACATTGGGACTGATTCAGGGGAAGATGGGACCTGTACAAGTTGGACGGGTTACACCCCCAGCAGGACTGGGACCAATGTCCTCACAGGGGTATTCGCTTGTATTGTGGGGGAGGGTTTAAACTAGATTGGCAGGGGGATGGGAACCTGAGCAGGGAGATACAAGAGAGGGAAACAAAGATAGAAAGGAAAGACAGAAACATAAAAAGCCAAAATGGAGGGCAGAGGAAACAAGGGCTGGCAGCAAATAGGGCCATAGTGCAGAAAAAGATGTATAAAAATGTTAAAAAGACAAGTCTAAAGGCACTGTATCTGTAAGCATGGAGCATTTGCAATGAGGTAGACAAATTAACAGCACAAATAGATGTAAACGGCTATTATATAATTGCGATTACTCAGACATGGCTGCAGGGTGACCACTTGATATTTTGGATGGACAGGCAAAAAGGAGAAGGAGATGGGGTGGCATTGTTAGTTAAGGATGAAATCAGTGCGATAGTGAGAGAGGATATTGGTCAGAAAGCCTAGCTGTAGAATCAGTCTGGGTGGAGCTAAGAAACAACGAAGGGTGGAAAACATTAGCGGGAGTTGTCTATAGGCCTTCAAACAGTAGCGATAAGGTAGGGGACGGCATTAAACAGGAAATTAGAGACGCATGGAACAAGGTGCTCAATAATCATGGGTGAATTTAATCTACACGTAGACTGGGCAAACCAAATGAACAATAATACTGCGATAGATGAACCGACTCGGCTATCCTAGATTTGGTAATGTGCAATGAGAAGGGTTTAATTAACTATCTTGTTACGTGCTATCCTTTAGGGGACAGTGACCATAACATGATAGAATTCTCCTTTTGGATGGAAAGTGAAATAATCCAAGGAAACTAGGATCCTAAATCTAAACAAAGGAAACTGCGAAGGTATGGGTCATGTGTTGGCTAAGATGGATTGGGGAACTTCATTAACAGACATGACGATGGATAGGCAAAGGCTAATATTTAAGGAACGAATGTATGCATCGAAGCAGTTACAGGTTCCTGTCTAGTGCGAAAACACAACAGGAAAAGTGACCCAACCAGGGCTAACAAAAGCAACTAAGGATAGTATTAGATCCAGAGAGGAGTCATAAAAAGTTGCTAGAAAAAGTACCATGCTTGAGGATTGGGAACAGTTTTGATTTCTCAATCCATGCCAATATATTACCCCCAATCCCAAAGGAGGTCAAAGGGATTGATTAAGAGGGGAAAAATAGAGTATGAGAGTAACCTTGCAAGGAACATAAAAATGGACTGTAAAAGCTTCTATAAGGATGTGAAAGGAAAAAAATTACTGAAGACAGGTGTAGGCACCTTATAGTCTGAAAAACGTATAACAGAGAACAAGGAAATGGCAGAGCAATTAAACAACTACTTTAGTTCTGTCTTCACAGAGGCAATACATATAACTTCCCAGAAATACTAGGGAACCAAGGGTCTAGTGAGGAGGAGGAATTGAAGGAAATTAGTATTACTAAAACAATAGTGCTGGAGAAATTAATGGGACTGAAAGCTGATAAATCCCCAGGGCCTGATAATCTACATCCCAGGGTACTACAGGAGGCGGCCATGGAAATAGGGGATGTGTTGGTTGTCATCTTCCAAAATTCTGTAGATTCTGGGACAGTCCCTGTGGATTGGAGGGTGGAAAATGTAACCCCACTATTTAAAAAAGGAGGGAGGGAGAAAACAGGACATTACAGACTGGTTAGCCTAACATCAGTAGTATGGAAAATGCTAGAGTCTATTATCAAGGATGTGATAACAGGACACTTAGAAAATATCAATGGGATTAGACAAAGTCAATATGGATTTATGAAGGGAAATCATGTTTGACAAACCTACTGGAATTTTTTGAGGATGTAACTAGCAGGATAGATAAGGGAAAACAAGTGGATGTGGTATATTTGGATTTTCAGAAAACCTTTGATAAAGTCCCACATAAGAAGCTATTGTGTAAAATTAAAGCACATGGGATAGTGGGTAAGAAATTGGCATGGATTGAGAATTGGTTAGCAGACAGGAAACAGAGTAGGAATAAATGGGTCTTTTTCGGAGTGACAGGTGATGACTCGTGGAGTACCGCAGGGATCAGTGCTTGGGCCCCAGTTATTCACAATATATATCAATGATTTGGATGAGGGAACCAAATGTAATATTTCTACGTTTGCTGACAACACAAAACTTGGTGGGAATTTGAGTGGTGAGGAGGATGTTAAGAGGTTTCAAGGTGATTTAGACAGGTTGAGTGAGTGGGCAAATACATGGCAGATGCAGTGTAAGGTGGATAAGTGTGAAGTTATCCACTTATCTAAAACTCTGGCAGGGCTGGACAGGCTCGATGCAGGGATGATATTTCCTCTGGCTGGAGGGGAGGGGGCGAAGGTGGGGGTGGCCTAGAACAAGGGGTCACAGGTCTCAGGATACGGGGAAGACCATTTAGGGCTGCGATGAGGAGAAACATCTTCACCCAGAGGGTGGTGAACCTGTGGAAGTCTCTACCACAGAGGCTGTGGAGGCCAAGTCACTGGAAATCAGGGGGGGAAATCTCCGCTACCCTGAGGAACTCCTGCAGTGATGTCCTGGAGCTGAGATGACTGACCTCCAATAATCACAACCTTCTTCCTTTGTGCTAGGTATGACTCCAACCAGCGGAGAGTTTTCCCCCTGATTCTCATTGACTCCAGTTTTCCTAGGGCTCCTTGATGCCACACTCGGTCAAATGCTGCCTCGATGTCAAGGGCAGTCACTCTCACCTCACCTCGGGAGTTTAGCTCTTTCGTCCATGTTTGAACCAAGGCTGTAATGAGGTCAGGAGCTAAGTGACCCTGGCAGAACCCAAACTGGGCGTCAGTGAGCAGGATATTGCTAAGCAAGTGCCGCTTGATAGCACTGTTGATGACCCCTTCCATTACTTTACTGATGATTGAGAGTAATCTGATGGGGCAGTAATTGGCCGGGTTGGATTTGTCCTGCTTTTTGTGGACAGGACATAACTGGGCAATTTTCCACATAGCTGGGTAGATGCCAGTGTTGTAGCTGTACTGGAACAGCTTGGCTAGGGGTGTGGAAAGTTCTGGGGCACATGTCTTCAGTACTATTGCCGGAATATTGTCAGGGCCCATAGCCTTTGCAGCCGTTTCTTGATATCACGTGGAGTTAATTGAATTGGCTGAAGACTGGCATCTGTGATGCTGGGAATCTCCGGAGGAGGCTGAGATGGATCATCCACTTGGCACTTCTGGCTGAAGATTGTAGTGAATGCTTTAGCCTTATATTTTGCATTGATGTGCTGGGCTCCTCCATCATTGAGGGTGGAGATATTTGTGGAACATCCTCTTCCTGAGAGTTGGTTAATTTTCCACCACCTTTCACAACTGGATGTGGCAAGACTGCAGAGTTTAGATCTGATCCATTAGTTGAGGACTCCAGGTACCTTTTTTACTGAGTTGAGTGTTTCAGCCTCAACCACCGATTTAGGCAGTGAATTCCAGACTCCCACCACCCCCTGGGTGAAAAAGGTTTTCCTCATGTCCCCTCTAATCCCCTTCCCAATCACCTTAAAGCTATGCCCCCCTGGTAATTGACCCCCACAACTAGGGGGAATAGGTCTTTCCTGTCTTTCCTGTCTAGGCCCCTCATAATTTTGTTCACTTCATTGAGGTCATCAGCAGGTAATAGGTAAAGCAAATGGAAAGTTGGCCTTTATTTCAAAAGGAATGGAGTATAAAAATAGGGAAGTCTTGCTAAAACTATACAAGGCACGAGTTACACCACACCAAGAATACTGTGAACAGTTTTGGTCCCCTTATCTAAGGAAAGATTTACTGGTATTGGAGGAAGTCCAGAGAACATTCACTAGGTTGATCCCGGGAATGGAGTGGTTGGGTAGGTTGGGCCTGTACTCATTGGAGTTTAGAAGAATGAGAGGTGAACTTATTGAAGCATATTTGATTTGACATTGATTTTCTTTCTAATCTCGTCCACTCTCACCAGCTTCCCTCTCAGCTTTGTAAAATTTGTCTTCCCCCAATTTAGAACTTTCTCTCCTGTTCTATCTTTGTCCTTTTCCATAATGATATTAAATCTAGCTGCATTAAACTGTATCGAGCATTTCCCCGTATTAAACTGTATCCACCATTTCCCTGTATTAAACTGTATCGAGCATTTCCCCATGTTAAACTGTATCGACAATTTCTCCGCCCTCTAATTGGGTTTATGCAGATCTTTTTGAGTTTGTGTGTATTAATAGTCACCATTCGTCACTGCTCCCATTTTGGCACCAGCTGAAAATTTGGACACATTTTCTCCCTATAAATCATTTATTAAATGTAAATACTGCAGCCCCAACACTGCATCTTGTGACTGTCCCTGGTGACAGTCGCCAACCAGATACCGCTCTATGTACCACTGCTCATTGTGTGTGAAGCAATCGTTCCCTGCTCCAGTTTAACACATTCCCTCTAACCCACGGGCCTGCAGCTTGTGTGACAGTTGATTATCTGGGATTGGTAAAAGCTTTCCTGAATCTTTGATAGATAACATCCACCACCCCCTCTACCTACGCACCCAGTCAGTCACATCTTCTGAAGGACATTCAACTCATAAGTGAATCATGACCTCCCATTGCCTTCAATTAACTCGCATCTCACAAGATGCCACTGATCTGATCCCTCTGAATAACTTCCAAACACTTTTCCAAAGCTGGAAGTAAAATTTGTGTCTCTATGATTCGATTCTTCATTCCTTGTTTCTTCCTAAAGTTCGAAGACACATCCTCTGGGATTTGGCTCGAGTCTCGGGAACTCTGCAGAAGATCCATTGAAATCTCTGCTATTTGTTGGAGCAGATTCCTTCAGAAGCCTGGGGTGAAAGCTGTTCTATTCAGGAGCCTCCTGTAACTTGAGCATCAACAACCTCCCAATCCACCCTCTCAATATTTTCCCGTAAACCCCCTTCCCCAATTCAAGCATTTCTCCCACCATTTCCTTTTGTAAAATAATAACTGGGAAATAACTCAGTACTTTTTATATTTGGGATGTGAATTCCCCATTGTCACCATAGTAACTGTGTAAACTCCAGCTTCTCAGTCAATAACCACCTTGATTGTGAGTGGGTTGTTTTGTGTCTGTCATTGCGTGGTGCCTGCTGGGTGACAGAGTAATACAAGATGAGACAAGAATGGAATATTTCTGGTTGCCCAGTGTTGGTTTAATAGTTTTCCACATGAATCACTGGATAATAACAGAGCCAGGGCCCACCCTGTTCACCATCTACTATCCTGGTAGCCACATGGTCCAATGAGAATGGAGTTATTGACCAATCACAGTGATCGATCTCTGTCGGTGAGTCTACAACACCCCCAGACATGGGGTGAGGAAAACCCCCAGTGGGGGGGGGGGGAACTTTGGGAACCATAGGTCCAAAATCACCTGTTCCTCCCAAACTCGCTCCACTCACCACACGTCAGGTCTCCAATTAGTCAGATACTGGAGCCCAAAATGTTATTTTCTGGGAGAAATCTCTCTCATTTCCATTTGAATGAATCAACACCAACAGCTTCAACCCTCTCCCTCAGGAGCCTGTTTGATAGATTAATCACTCACTCACTGAAATATTGTTTCCCCAGATTAGTTTTAAATTTCTCCGTCAAGCTCAGGCTGTGTTCTCTGGATCGACTGTTCTGGACGCAGTGAGACAGCTGCTCATGGCTGACATTATCCAATCCCTTTAGACTCTACAAACAACAATCACATCACCTCTCAACCTTCTCTTTTCCAGTGAAAATATTTCCAATTTATGTAATCATGCTTCCTTATCCAATCCCTCTCTCCTTTCAATCATTCCCATTCGTCTCTCAATATCCAATCAATAGCAGATTGTCCTCTTTGTTCTCTTTTGAGTTTACCAATAAAACAAAGTAACTAATTAACCAATTGTCAGCCCCTTAAAGGGGCACTGTAACTTAAAACACTTCAACAGAAACTTATCAAAATGAGTTTAAGATAATATTTTGGGGATTGATGAAGGACTCCAGCCTCTATGGTATCCACTGGTTGTGGGAGGCCTCAAGTGTACCACTGGGCACTGCATGCTCCCTCTCCAACGAGACCTGGGCTCGAACATAACCATGAAAGAGGGGCAGACAGTCAGTCAAACAACCCAATCAACTGCCCGCTGCCTGGACCTGTTTATGGCCATCTTGGCCAAGCTGAGGAGCAGGCTGGCAAAGGGGCACCCTGCCCTGTCTCCCCCCACACTGGGTGGCAAAGGATCAGGAGCACGGGGCTGTAGTGTAAACGAAAGGGGCTGCAGCCTCCCACAGCCCATACAGACAGGGAGAAAGGGGCTGCAGCCTCACACAGCCCATACAGACAGGGAGAAAGGGGCTGCAGCCTCCCACAGCCCATACAGACAGGGAGAAAGGGGCTGCAGCCTCACACAGCCCATACAGACAGGGAGAAAGGGGCTGCAGCCTCCCACAGCCCATACAGACAGGGAGAATGGGGCTGCAGTCTCACACAGCCCATACAGA
The DNA here is from genome assembly GCA_026770705.1 of Isurus oxyrinchus. Classification (NCBI taxonomy): domain Eukaryota; kingdom Metazoa; phylum Chordata; class Chondrichthyes; order Lamniformes; family Lamnidae; genus Isurus; species Isurus oxyrinchus. Next base: position 83,304 of record JANJGN010000630.1, read on the forward strand.
CAGGGAGAAAGGGGCTGCAGTCTCACACAGCCCATACAGACAGGGAGCACAGGCTCCTCAAGGCTGCAGAAAATACAGGGGCCTGGGAGTCCGGGAACCAGCTTAATCTTTTGTTGAATGGGACTGCTGTATGAAACACCCTCCACACCAAATCCCCGATGGTAAAGGGGGTCTCCCACACAGAGAGACACCCACTGGGGACCCTGCTCCCACCAGCTCCGGACAGCAGGACAGAATACCCCGGCATGTGTGGACAGCTGACAAGGGTGAGGAAGTGCAGGGTGTGCAGTAACAGCCCTTACAGGAAAGTCCTCCCTGTGAAATGGGAAGGCACAGAGGCAATTTCCCCAAGACGGCTCAAATTGTGGAGCTGAGGTTCCCGATGGAGGTTTCAGGACCCAGGGTCAGTGTGAAATTCTGTCCGATAGGGGGTCAGTGCAGACCGGGGTCCACCGCACGCCTGAGCTGCCTCAACCACTCGAGTGTTGTTGGGGACGAGCACCACAGTTTGGAGGCTGTTTACGGCCTGGGCCATGATCTGGAGATCAACAGAAACATGGAGCACACGTCCTTGTGGCGTTGTTCAGCCCACTCCTCCTCCACCCAGCACGTCTCCGACTCTGGTCACCCCAGCGGCCGGAGCCCTCGCTCCCACCAGCCACACAGTCCGGTGATGGTGGAGGGGCGGATTCCTGAGCAGCGGCTCTGGGACAATAACCGCTATTCCTGACGGGAGAGAGCTCCGGTGTGAGGCGCCCGTGTTCCAGACTCTCATCCGTTGCCGGTTAAAGACGGGAATCTCCTGCAAGGAGGCACAGGGAGCTCCCAGGCCCATCAACAGGAGCTGCAGGTCATAGTTGAGGCCGTGCACCTGGTGGAAGAAACAGGTCACTAGGGAACATTGTCAGGGAGGGGGCTCAACGTAAAGGTGTCGCTGCAGGGCCTGGAGACTGAAAGTCACCACTTGGGTGGGACAGCACAATAGCGCCTGACCCTCCCTCCCCAAGCGGGAGACTCAGTCCCTCAGCAGTGACCCAGTGTGTCCTTTTTTCCCGAAGATGTCGATGAGCTTCCTCTGTTTCTTTGTGACAAACTCTGGGGGAGGATCAAAGGAAATGTACATAAACTCTACACTGTGCTTGACAAACTGTACAGTAAATTTCAACTGTACGCTGTATTTGATGAAATGTACGCTGTATTTGATGAACTGTACGCTGTATTTGATGAACTGTATACTCTATGTTTAGTGCTACTGCGCTGCTGATTTATCAGTGACAGGATTATCTCATATTTTGCCCCTTTTCAATTCACTCCCTGTCTGTGAGTTTGAAGGTGGATGTGGTTAACCAGAAATCCTTGTCTCAGCGAATTCGATACACGTGTTCTGAGGCTCACTGGAACTGTCGACTTAAAGGGAGAATCATCACTATTTCTGTAGAAACACAATCTGTGAGGTGCTCGGTTAAAAGCCTGACAGCCAATTATTTCTCAATCCCCGCACCAATTATGAAAATCCAATTGAGTCGTGACAGCTGGTGAATGTTCGAGTTTCTGGGTCTCAGCTTTCAAACAAAACTTGCATTTCTATAGCAGCATTCATTACCTTGTGATGTCCCAAAGCGCTTTAAACCAATGAAGTAATTTTCAGATACAGTCGGTGTTATAATGTCGGAACTGTAGCAGGCAGATTAGAAAGAGCAAGATTCTTCAAACAGATAACATAATACCCTGAAGCTTTTGGGATTGTTAATATTAGCATCTATTCTTCTGTCAGCTGTTCATAGCATCTTACAGCACAGAAAGAGGCCGTTCGGTCCATTATGTAAATGTCAGCCCCTTGAAAGATCTAGCCAATTATACCACTCCCCTACTTTTTCCCAGGGTCCTGAATTTTTTTCCTTTTCAAATCTATCTTTCCCCTTGTTACAAAGGATCTCAGTTTGACATGATGGACTGAATGGCCTCATCTGTGCTGTAAGATACTAGGAGTCGAGCACATTTTTCCCAGTCTAAGGGAGTTTATTCGAAGCAGCAGCCAGAATTTCAGACTGTAAAGGGCACACATTCACTCTGGAATGTCTGAGCAGTTCGACTGGCTTTAGAAAAAAGTCCTTCATAGTCAGGCTGAAAATCGAGAGTCCAGGAGGGGCTCCAGTCGGTGGAGTAAAGCTGCGTCCTAGAATTTACAGCATTAACCCTCACTCTGACCAATATCTCGCTCACTGCCCATGATTCCCAGTAACCCGGCTGGACATTATGTTATGCCCGCACCAGACTCCCTGGTAACCTGATTCCTTCTGGGAATCTGACAGAGGAGAAAGATGAGAGAATTATTTACTCTTGTTGTGGCGATAATTGACTGACCCCTGACCCTGTGGTCAATGACTGGATTTCCCTATTGACCAGTTTGAATGATGAGGACTCTCAGCTCAATCTTGTAATATTCTGTTTTCCATTCCCTGTACTACCCACTCACACATACATTACAAAAACAAATAGAGCCAGACAGGCAAGGCCGAGGCTTCCAGATCCACTCCAGCAACTCAAACACATAATCCAGCAAATAAAACCATGCAAAATAGAGAGAGTGCTGCACTGTCAGAGCGTCAGTACTGAGGGAGTGCTGCACTGTCAGAGCGTCAGTACTGAGGGAGTGCTGCACTGTCAGAGCGTCAGTACTGAGGGAGTGCTGCACTGTCAGAGGGTCAGTACTGAGGGAGTGCTGCACTGTCAGAGGGTCAGTACTGAGGGAGTGCTGCACTGTCAGAGGGTCAGTACTGAGGGAGTGCAGCACTGTCAGAGCGTCAGTACTGAGGGAGTGCTGCACTGTCAGAGGGTCAGTACTGAGGGATTGCTGCACTGTCAGAGGGTCAGTACTGAGGGAGTGTTGCACTGTCAGAGGGTGAGTACTGAGGGAGTGTAGCAATGTCGGAGGATCAGTACTGAGGGAGTGTTGCACTGTCAGAGGGTGAGAACTGAGGGAGTGGGGCACTATTAGAGGGTCAATACTGAGGGAGTGCTGCACTGTCAGAAGTTAGTACTGAGGGAGTGCTGCACTGTCAGCGGGTCAGTACTGAGGGAGTGCTGCACTGTCACGGGGTCAGTACTGAGGCACTGCTGTACTCTCAGAGTATCAGTACTGAGGGAGCGCTGTACTGTCAGAGGGTCAGTGTTGATGGAATGCTGCACTGTAAGAGAGTCAATAATGAAGGAGTGCTGCACTGTCAGAGGGTCAGTACTGAGGGATTGCTGCACTGTCAGGGTGTCAGAACTGAGGGATTGCTGCACTGTCAGAGGGTCAGTACTGAGGGAGTGTTGCACTGTCAGGGGGTCAGTACTGAGGGAGTGCTGCACTGTTAGAGTGTCAGTACTGAGGGAGTACTGCAATGTGAGAAGGTCAGTACTGAGAGAATGCTGCACTGTCAGAGGGTCAGTTCTGAGGGAGTCCTGCTCTGTTGGAGGGTCAGTACTGAGGGATTGTTGCACTGTCGGAGGATCAGTATTGAGGAAATGCTGCATTGTCCGGGTATCAGTACTGAGGGAGTGCTGCACTGTCAGAGGGTCAGAACTGACGGAATGTTGCACTGTCAGATTGTCAGTACTGAGGGAGTGCCGCACGGTTAGAGAGTCAGTACTGAGGGAGTGCTGCACTGTCAGAGGATCAGTACTGAGGGAGCACTGCGCTGTCTGAGGGTGAGTACTGAGGGAGTGCTGCACTGTCAGAGGGTCAGTAATGAGGAAGTGTTGCGCTGTCAGAGAGTCAGTACTGAGGGAGTGCTGCACTGTCAGAGAGTCAGTACTGAGGGAGTGCTGCACTGTCAGAGGGTCAGTACTGAGGGAGTGGTGCACTGTCAGAGGGTCAGTACTGAGGGAGTGCTGCACTGTCAGAGAGTCAGTACTGAGGGACTGTTGCTCTGTCAGAGGGTCAGTACTGAGGGAGTCCTGCTATGTTGGAGGGTCAGTACTGAGGGATTGTTGCACTGTCAGAGGGTCAGTACTGAGGGAGTGTTGCACTGTCAGAGGGTGAGTACTGAGGGAGTGTAGCAATGTCGGAGGATCAGTACTGAGGGAGTGTTGCACTGTCAGAGGGTGAGAACTGAGGGAGTGGGGCACTATTAGAGGGTCAATACTGAGGGAGTGCTGCACTGTAAGAGGGTGAGTACTGGGGGAGTGCTGCACTGTCAGAGGGTCAGTAATGAGGAAGTGCTTCGCTGTCAGCGAGTCAGTACTGAGGGAGTCCAGCACAGTTTGAGGGTCAGAACTGAGGGAGTGCTGCACTGTTAGAGGGTCAGTTCAAAGGAGTGCTACACTGTCGGAGGATCAGTACTGAGGGAGTGCTGCACTGTTGGAGGGTCAGTACTGAGGGAGTGCTGCACTGTCGGAGAGTCAGTACTGAGGGAGTGCTGCACTGTCAGAGGGTCACGACCGAGGAATTGGTGCACTGTCCGGGTGTCAGTAGTGAGGGAGTGCTGCACTGTCAGAAGGTTAGTATTGAGGGAGTGCTGCACTGTCGGAGGGTCAGTACTGAGGGAATGGTGCACTTTCGGAGGATGAGTTTTCGGGGTGTGTTTCACTGTCGGATGGTCCGTCCAGTGGGAGTCCTGCACTGTTGGAGGGTCAGTACTGAGGTTGTGTTCCACTTTCAGTGGGTCAGTACTGAGGGAGTGCTACACAGTCAGGGGAGTAAGTACTGATGCATTCCTGCACTGTTAGATCGTTAGTGCTGAGGGAGTGCTGCACTGTCTCAGGTTGAGTACTCAGGGTATGTTGCACTGTCAGATGGTCAGCACTGAGTGTGTGCTGTACTCTCAGAGGGTCAGTATTGAGGCAGTGCTGCACATTAAATGAGTTAGTACTGAGGGAGTGCTGCTCCTTCAGAGGGTCAGTACTGAGGGAGTGTTGCACTGTCGGAGGGTCAGTACTTAGGGAGTGTAGCTCTGTCAGAGGGTGGGTACTGAGTGTATGTTTCATTGTCGGTGTGTCAGGACTGAGGGATTGCTGCCCTGTCAGAGGTTCAGTACTGAGGGAGTGCTGCACTCTCAGAGGATCAGTACTGAGGGAGTGCTGCACGTTGAGAAGTTAAGTACTGAGGGACTGCTGCACTATCAGAGGTTCAGTACGGAGTGAGTCGTGCACTATCAGCGGTTCAGTACTGAGGGAGTGCTGCACTGTTAGAGGTTCAGTACTGAGGGAGTGCCGCACTGTCAGAGGATCAATACTGAGGGAATGCTGCACGTTGAGAGGTTAAGTACTGAGGGACTGCTGCACTGTCAGAGGTTCAGTACTGAGTGAGTCGTGCACGATCAGCGGTTCAGTACTGAGGGAGTGCTGCACTGTCAGGGGAGGAAATACTAATGCATTGCTGCACTGTAAGATCGTTCCGACTGTGAGAGTGCTGCACTGTCTGAGGTTGAGTACTCAGGGTATGTTGCACTGTCAGAGGGTCAGTAATGAGTGAGTGCTGCACTGTCCGAGGGTCAGTAATGAGGGAGTTGTGCACTGTCAGTGAGTTAGTACTGAGGGAGTGCTGCACTGTCAATTGGGCAGTACTGAGGGAGTGCTGCACTGTCAGAGGGTCAGTACTGAGGGAGTGCTGCACTGTCAGAGGGTCAGTACTGAGGGAGTGCTGCACTGTCTGAGGTTGAGTACTCAGGGTGTGTTGCACTGACAGAGGATCTGTTCTGAGGGTGTGCTGCACTGTCAGAGGGTCAGTACTGAGGGAGTGCTGCACTGTCAGAGCGTCAGTACTGAGAGAGTGCTGCACTGTCAGGGGGTCAGTACTGAAGGAGTGCTGCACTGTCAGGTGGTCAGTACTGAGGGAGTGCTGCTCTGTCAGAGGATCAGTACTGAGGGAGTGTTGCACTTTCAGAGGATCAGTACTGAGTGAATGCCACACTGTTAGAGAGTCAGTACTGAGGGAATACTGCACAGTCAGAGGATCAGTACTGAAGGAATGATACTCTGTCAGAGGGTCAGTACTGAGGGAGTGCCGCACTGTTACTGTGCCAGTACTGAGGGAGTACTGCACTGTCAGAGGGTCAGTACTGAGGAAATGCTGCAATTTCAGGGAATCAGTAATGAGGGAGTGCTGCACTGTCAGAGGGTCAGTACTGATGGAGTGCTGCACTGTCAGACCGTCAGTATTGAGGGAGTGCTGCACTGTCAGGGGGTCAGTACTGAGGGAGTGCTGCACTGTCAGGGGGTCAGTACTGAGGGAGTGCTGATCTGTCAGAGGATCAGTACTGAGGGAGTGTTGCACTTTCAGAGGATCAGTACTGAGTGAATGCCACACTGTGAGAGAGTCAGTACTGAGGGAATACTGCACAGTCAGAGGATCAGTACTGAGGGAATGTTACTCTGTCAGAGGGTCAGTACTGAGGGAGTGCCGCACTGTTACTGTGCCAGTACTGAGGGAGTGCTGCACTGTCAGAGGGTCACAACTGAGGAAATGCTGCAATTTCAGAGAGTCAGTAATGAGGGAGTGCTGCACTGTCACAGGGTTAGTACTGAGGGAGTGCTGCACTGTCAGAGGGTCAGTACTGAGGGAGTGCTGCACTGTCAGGGCGTCAGTACTGAGGGAGTGCTGCACTGTCAGAGGGTCAGTACTGAGGGAGTGCTGCACTGTCAGGGGGTCAGTACTGAGGGAGTGCTGCACTGTCAGAGGGTTAGTACTGAAAGAGTGTTGCACTGTCAGAGGTTCAGTTCTGAGGGAGTGCTGCACTGTCAGAGGATTAATGCTGAAGCAGTGCTGCACTGTCAGAGGGTCAGTACTGAGGAAATGCTGCAATTTCAGAGAGTCAGTAATGAGGGAGTGCTGCACTGTCACAGGGTTAGTATTGAGGGAGTGCTGCACTGTCAGAGGGTCAGTACTGAGGGAGTGCTGCACTGTCAGAGCGTCAGTACTGAGGGAGTGCTGCACTGTCAGGGGATCAGTACTGAGGGAGTGCTGCACTGTCAGAGGGTTAGTACTGAAAGAGTGTTGCACTGTCAGAGGTTCAGTTCTGAGGGAGTGCTGCACTGTCAGAGGATTAATGCTGAAGCAGTGCTGCTCTGTCGGAGGGTAAGTACTGAGGGAGTGTTGCACTGTCACAGGGTCAGTACTGAGGGAGTGCTGCACTGTCAGAGGGTCAGTACTGAGGGAGTGCTGCACTGTCACAGGGTCAGTACTGAGGGAGTGCTGCACTGTCAGAGGGTCAGTACTGAGGGAGTGCTGCACTGTCACAGGGTCAGTACTGAGGGAGTGCTGCACTGTCAGAGGGTCAGTACTGAGGGAGTGCTGCACTGTCAGAGCGTCAGTACTGAGGGACTGCTGCACTGTCAGAGGGTCAGTACTGAGGGAGTGCTGCACTGTCACAGGGTCAGTACTGAGGGAGTGCTGCACTGTCAGAGGGTCAGTACTGAGGGAGTGCTGCACTGTCACAGGGTCAGTACTGAGGGAGTGCTGCACTGTCACAGGGTCAGTACTGAGGGAGTGCTGCACTGTCAGAGCGTCAGTACTGAGGGACTGCTGCACTGTCAGAGGGTCAGTACTGAGGGAGTGCTGCACTGTCGCAGGGTCAGGACTGAGGGAATGCTGCATTGTCAGAGGGTCAATACTGAGGGAGTGCTGCGCTGTCGCAGGGTCAGTACTGAGGGATTGGTTACTGTCGGAGGCTCAGTATTTAGGAATTGCTGCACTGTCAGAGAATCAGTACTGGGGGAATGTTGCTCTGTCAGAGGGTCACAACTGATGGATTGCTGCATTGTCAGGTAGTCAGTGCTGAGGTAGTGCTGCACTGTCAGAGGGTCAATACTGAGAGTTTGCTGCACTATCAGAGGGTCAGTACTGAAAGAGTGTTGCACTGTCAGAGGTTCAGTTCTGAGGGAGTGCTGCACCGTCAGAGGATTAGTGCTGAAGGAGTGCTGCTCTGTCGGAGGGTAAGTACTGAGGGAGTGGTGCACTGTCAGAGGGTCAGTACTGAGGCAAAGCTGCACTGTCAGATGTTCAGTACTGAGGGAGTGCTGCACTGTCAGAGGGTCATTATTGAGGGTGGTTTGCACTGTCAGTGGGGTCAGTACTGATGGATTGCTGCACTGTTAGATTGTCAGTAATGAGGGAGTGCTGCATTGTCAGAGGGTCAGTACTGAGGAAGTGCAGCTCGTTCAGAGGATCAGTACTGAGGGAGTGCTGCAATGTCAGAGGGTCAGTACTGAGGGAGTGCTGCACTGTCAGAGGGTCAGTACTGAGGGAGTGCTGCACTTTCAGAGAATCAGTAATGAGGGAGTGCTGTACTCTCAGAGATTCAGTACTGAGGGACTGCTGCACTGTCAGAGGGTCAGTGCTGAGGGAGTGCTGCACTGTCAGGGTGTCAGAACTGAGGGATTGCTGCACTGTCTGAGGGTCAGTACTGAGGGAGTGCTGCACTGTCAGGGGCTCAGTACTGAGGGAGTGCTGCACTGTCAGGGTGTCAGAACTGAGGGAGTGCTGCACTGTCAGGGTGTCAATACTGAGGGAGTGCTGCACTGTCAGGGGCTCAGTACTGAGGGATTGCTGCACCGTCTGAGGGTCAGTACTTAGGTTGTGCTGCACTGTCAGATGGTCAGTACTGAGGGACTGCTGCACTCTCAGAGGGTCAGTACTGAGGGAGTGCTGCAATGTCAGAGGGTCAGTACTGAGGGAGTGCTGCACTGTCAGGGTGTCAGAACTGAGGGATTGCTGCACTGTCAGAGGGTTAGTGCTGAGTGACGCTGCGCTGTCAGAGGGTCAGTACTTAGGTTGTACTGCACTGTCAGATGGTCAGTACTGAGGAAGTGCTACACTGTTAGAGGGTCAGTACTGAGGGAGTGCTACGCTGTCAGAGAGTCAATACTGAGGGACTGCTGCACTGTCAGAGGGTCAGTATTGAGGGAGTGCTGCACTGTCAGGGTGTCAGAACTGAGAGATTGCTGCACTGTCAGAGGGTTAGTGCTGAGTGATGCTGCGCTGTCAGAGGGTCAGTACTTAGGTTGTGCTGCACTGTCAGATGGTCAGTACTGAGGAAGTGCTGCATTGTCAGAAGGTCAGTACTGAGGGAGTGCTGCACTGTCAGAGGGTCAGTACTGAGGAAGTGCTGCACTGTCAGAGATTCAGTACTGACTGAGTCGTGCATTATCAGCAGATCAGTACTGAGGGAGTGCTGTACTGTCAGAGGGTGAGTACTGAGGGTGTGTTGCACTGTCAGTGGGTCAGTACTGAGGGAGTGTTTCACTATCATGGGGATCAGTTCTGATGGATTTCTGCACTGTCAGATCGTTAGTACTGAGGGTGTGCTGCACTGTCTGAGGTTGAGTACTCAGGCTGTGTAGCGCTCTCAGATGGTCAGCACTGAGTGAGTGCTGTGCTCTCAGAGGGTCAGTATTGTGGCAATGCTGCGCTGTAAGTGAGTTAGTACTGAGGGAGTGCTGCTTCCTCTGTGGGTCAGTACTGAGCGAGTGCTGCACTGTCAGAGGGTCAGTACTGAGGGAGTGCTGCACTGTCAGGCGGACAGTACTGAGGGTGTGCTGCACTGTCAGAGGGTCAGTACTAAGGAAGTGCTGCACTGTCAGAGGGTCAGTACTGAGGGAGTGCTGCACTGTCAGAGGGTCAGTACTGAGGGAGTGCTGCACTGTCAGAGGGTCAGTACTGAGGGAGTGCCGCATTGTCAGAGGGTCAGTACTGAGGGGGTGCTGCAATGTGAGAAGGTCAGTACTGAGGGAGTGCTGCACTGTCAGAGGGTCAGTACTGAGGGAATGTTGCTCTGTCAGAGGGTCAGTACTGAGAGAGTGCTGCACTGTCAGTGGGTCAGTTCTGAGGGAGTGCTGCACTGTCAGAGGGTCAGTACTGAGGGAGTGCTTCACATTTTTCAGATGTGATGTTAAGTCAAAGCCCCTTTCTGCCATCTCTGGTAGTTGGAAAAATCCTGAATTTACTGTTTTGAAGATGAGCAGGGAAATTATCTCCAGTTTTCTGGCCAATATTTATTCCTCAATCAGCATCATCAAAACAGATTATTTCATCCTTGTCACTTTACTATGAGTGGGAGCTGGCTGTGCGCTATTGTCTGCCACATTACCTACCCTGCAGCAGTGACAACTCTTCGATGTTACTTCATTGATTGTAAACCATGTTTGGGATTTCCTCAAACAACCGTGTCTCCCTCAAGCTTTGTCGAACAGCAGCTGGAGGAAGCGCTGAGGGTGGCTGGGACACAGAATGTACTCTGGGTGGGGGACTTTGTCCATCACCAAGCGTGGCTCGGTAGCACCATTACTGACCGAGCTGGCCGAGTCCTAAAGGACATCGCTGCTAGGCTGGGTCTGTGGCTGGTGGTGAGGGAACCAACAAGGGGGAAAAACATTTGGCCTTGAAAGATGTAAGTGCGTTGGAAGCAGTTCAGAGAAGGTTTACCAGACTAATACCAGGAATGGGTGGGCTGTCTTATGGGGAAAGGTTGGACACACTGGGCTTGTATCCACTGGAATTTAGAAGAGTAAGAGGCGACTTAATCGAAACCTTTAAGATCCTGAGGGGTCTTGACAGGGTGAGTGTGGAGAGGCTGTTTCCTCTTGTGGGAGAATCTAGAACTAGGTGTCACTGTTTAAAAATAAGGGGTCACTCATTTCAGACACACATGAGGAGAAAAATTTTCTCTCAGAAGGTCGTGAGTCTTTGGAACTCTGTTCCTCAAAAGACGGTGGAAGCAGAGCCTTAGCATATTTTTAAGGCTGAGCTAGATAGATACTTGAATAACGAAGGGGGGAAAGGTTATCGGGGGTAGGCTGGAATGTGGGGTTGAGGTTACATTCAGATCAGCCATGATCTTATTGAATGGTGGAGCAGGTTCGGGAGGCTGAGTGGCCAATTCCTGTTCTAATTCATATGTTCATATGTTCATGTGTTCATGACCTCACCAACCTGCCTGCGCAAGATGTATCTGTCCACGACAGTATCGGTAGGAGTGACCATTGTTGAGATGAAGTCCCGTCTTCACATTGAGGATACCCCCCATCATGTTGTGTGACACTACCACTGTGCTAAATGGGATAGATTTCACACAGATCCAGCAACTCAAGACTGGGCCTCCATGAGGTGCTATGGGCCATCAGCAGCAGCAGAATTGTACTCAAACACAATCTGTAACCTCATGGCCCAGCATATCCCCCACTCTACCATTACCATCAAGCCCGGGGATCAACCCTGGTTCAATGAAGAGTGCAGGAGGGCATGTCAGGAGCAGCACCAGGCATACCTAAAAATGAGGTGTCAACCTGGTGAAGCTACAACACAGGACTACTTGCATACCAAACAGCAGAAGCAGCAAGTGATAGGCAGAGCTAAGCGATCCCACAACCGACTGATCAGATCTAAGCTCTGCAGTCCTGCCACATCCAGTTGTGAATGATGATGGACAATTAAACAACTCACTGGAGAAGGAGGCTCCACAAATATCCCCATCCTCAATGATGGAGAAGCCCAGCACATCAGTGCAAAAGATAAGGTTGAAGCATTTGCTACAATCTTCAGCCAGAAGTGCCAAGTGGATGATCCATCTCAGCCTCCTCCGGAGATCCCCAGCGTCACAGATGCCAGTCTTCAGGCAATTCGATTCACTCCACATGATAGCAAGAAACAGCTGAAGGCACTGGATACTGCAAAGGTTATGGGCTCTGATAACAGCCCAGCTCCAGTGCGAGCTACGGCCCGAACCAAGCTATTTCAATACAGCTGCAGGGTCACTCCGCTCCTGACCCCATTACAGCCTTAGTCCAAACATCGACAAAATAGCTGAGCTCAAGAGCTGAGGGGGCAGCATTTCGCCAAGCGTGGCTTCAAGGAGCCTCAACAAAATTGGAGTTAATGGAAATATTCTCTGCTGGCTGGAGTTGTATCTAGCACAAAGGAAGATGGCTATGGTTGTTGAAGGTCAATCACCTCAGTCCCAGGACATTTCTGTGGGTCTAGAGTCACATGTCGGCCAGACCAGGGAAGGACAGCAGATTTCCTTCCCCAAAAGGCGCAAGTGAACCAGACGGGTTTTTACAACAATCAATGCTAGTTTAATGCTCACCATTTACTGAGGCTAGCTTTATATTCCAGATTAACTGATATAAAATTCCACCAGCTGCTGTGGTGGGATTTGAACCCAAGTCTGCAAAGAGTTACCTGGATCTGTGAATTACAAGTCCAGCCATTAGCACTACACCAGCGTCTCCCCTCCATCTCCATGTCCAAATGCAGCAAGACCCGGACACTACCCAGGTTTGGGCTGACAAGTGGCAAGTAACATTCGCACCTCACAAGTGTCAGGCAATGACCATCTCCTACAAGAGAAAATCTAACCATCGCCCCTCAATGTTCAGTGTCATTACCATCACTGAATCTCCCACCATCAACAACCTGGGGGTTACCATTGACCAGAAACTGAACTGGACTAGCCACATAAATACTGTGGCTACAAGAGCAGGTCAGAGGCTGGGAATCCTGCGGTGACTAACTCACCTCCTGACTCCCCAAAGCCTGTCCACCACCTACAAGGTGCAAGTCAGGAGTATGATGGAATACTCCCCACTTGCCTGGATGAGTGCAGCTCCCAGAACACTCAAGAAGATTGACACCATCCAGGACAAAGCAGCCACTTGATTGGCACCACATCCACAAACATTCACTCCCTCCACCACCGACGCACAGTAGCAGCAGTGTGTGTACCATCTACAAGATGCACTGCAGGAACTCACCAAGGCTCCTTAGACAGCACCTTCCAAACCCACGACCACTACCATCTAGAAGGACAAGGTCAACAGACACATTGGGAACACCACCACCTGGAACTTCCCCTCGAGCCACTCACCATCCTGACTTGGAAATATATCGCCGTTCCTTCACTGTCACTGGGTCAAAATCCTGGAACTCCCTCCCTAACAGCACGGTGGGTGTACCTACCCCACATGGAGTGCAGGCGGCTCACCACTGCTGTGAGCTCCTCTTTTATTTTGCTCCCCCCAGTAACCTGTTCATTTATTGAGTGGAAATGAGTCTGGGATTAAAGGGCTTGTTTAAATTATTAAAGCTCAGGAACACAGACCTGGATGTTTAGGATCCCGGGCTTTCTGTTCGAGGGGGGAGGTGGGGAAAACATTCCCGGCGACACTCTCTGTCCCGCAGTAATTTCCCGAGCGTTGGCTGGCTGGAGTTGGGACTTCTGCCCCTCACTTGGGAGGAAGCCCCGCCTTGGGGAGCTGCCGGACAACCTGATTGGCCAGCAGCTCTCTGCTCCCTGCAGTGCTCGTAGCTACAGTGGACAGAACTGGGACAACCAACAGAGTCCGGAGATGATGTGCTGGGATTCCAGGAAGAGGCCCCGTGGATCCTGGACCTTATAGGGTGGGCTGCCCGACAGGGGACTCCTGGTGGACAACACCCCCACCCCCCCCACGGCTCCGCCCACCTTCCACCCGAGACCTAAACCCGATCCCTCTCGGGCTTCCCCCATTCCCGGGAAACGTTCCCAGCAGCCTCAAAATTGAGGCTGGGCAGGAAACGGCCCTCAGGTGGTCAACGGGGGTGGGGGGGGTGGGGGGCAAGTACGGGCGGCCCACCCGAAGTCTCGCCCGCCCCAGGGTAAAATTGCAGAGATTTCAGGGCAGCGGGAACGCAGTGGGAAGCTGATCCGAGAAATTTTACACCCTCCCTCCGCCTACAAACCCACCCGAGGGGGTAAAATTCAGGCCCTAGAAAAAGTGCCACAGCCCAGGAGGAGGCCATTCGGCCCATCGGGGTGAATTTTTACGTTGGTCAGGTGGGTGGGGCCGGTGGGGTGGAGGTTGGGGGGGTTTGTACTGTTTACTGTCTGCACCCCTCGGGTGAAAAGTCGGTCGTTTTTTAAATCAGGCCCCGCAGCGATAATACTTTGCGGGCGTCCTGAACAAGCTGAGGGTCAGACTCGTGCCCCTCAGTGGGAGGAAGCCCCTCACTCGAGAGTGACTGGCCAATCCGATTGGCTGGCAGCTCTCGCAGTCCCAACAGTCCCTGAGCTCCATCATGGGCACTGCCGGTACCTCAAACAGTCCCTCAAACATCAGAGATGGACACCAGAGTCCAGTCAGTCCCGGGGTTTTCAGGCAGGAGGGGGAATTGGGCACCCTCGGGGAGGGGGTGAGGGGGGTGGGTTTTTGAGGTCTGGCAGGGATGCACCAAGTGGGGGTACGATCTTAAGGAGAGGTGCCCCCAGTGCAATAACGTCAACCCCCAAAGGGTTCCCTCCGCATCCTTTTACCAACTTGGGTGAAAAATGACCTCCCCACTCTCGCCCACCTGTCACTGCCCAGGGTATTGGCGGTGGAGGTGGAGCGAGAGCCTTAAGTGGGCAATAATTGGGCCCTAATGGGCTGCAATAGGCCTAGAGGTGGGTGAGTTATTAGGTTATTGGGCACATTACCCATGCTTCATATTATGGGGACTGGGTCAGGAGCGGGCAAGGTGGTAGTGGGTGAGCCACCTGACATATTTTACACTCCCCCCTTCACAAATATGCCCACTGTGGGGGTCTGTAAATCCCAGCCCATCATATCTGTGCTGGGTGAAAAACAGCTATTGGTCTAATCCCACTTCCCAGCTCCTGGTCCATAACCCTGTAGGTTACAGATGTTCAAGTGTAAATCCGAGAGTATTTTAAATGTGAAGTGGGTTCCTGTCTCTCCCACCCTTCCAGGCAGCGAGTTCCTGATCCATAAATTTCTCCCAATTTCCCTCTAATCCTTCCACCAATGACTTTAAATCTGTTCCTCCTGGATATTGTCCTCTCTGTGAATGGAAACAGGTCCTTCCCATCCACTCTATCCAGGCCCCTCATAATTTTATACACCTCAATTAAATCTCCCCTCAGCCTCCTCAGTTCCAAGGAAAACAACCCCAGTCTCTCCAATCTTTCCTCAGGGATAAAATTCTCCATTCCTGGCAACATCTTTGTAAGTTTCCTCTGTTCCCTCTCTCGTGTGATCACATCCTTCCTGTAATGTAGAGACCAGACTACACTCAGTATTCTAGCTGTGGTCTAACTAGTGTTTTATCCAGTTCTAGTGGAATCTCCCTGCTCTTATATTCAAAACCTCAGCAAATAAAGGAAAATATTCCAAACACCTTCTCAAAACCACCTTATCCACCTGTCCTGCCAACTTCAGGGATCTGTGGACATTCACTCCATGTCCCTCTGCTCCTCTACATTGCTCAGTTTCCTCCCATTTATTGTGTATTCCCTGGTCTGTCCTCTCCAAAATACCTTACCTCACATTTCTCCAGATTGAATTCCATTTGCCACTGTCCCATCAACCTGACCAGCCCATTGATATCTTCCTGCAGTTTACAGCTTTCTTCCTCACTATCAACCAATCGGCCAATTTCTTTATCATTGACAAGCTTCTTAATCACACTCCCCACATTTAAGTCTAACACATTGCTATATATGATGAACAGAGAGGGAGACAGTACTGAGCCCTGTGGAATCCCACAGGAAACAGCCTTCCAGACATACAAACACCCATCAACCATTACATAGAAACATAGGAAATAGGAGCAGGTCATTCAGCCCTTCGAGTCTGCTCCTCTATTCAATATGATCATGACTGTTCCTCTATCTCAACACCTCACTCCTGCACTCTCCCCATACCCCCTAATGCCTTTAGAGTCCAGGAATCTATCTAGTTCCTTCTTAAATATATCCAGTGACTTGGCCTCCAACAGCCTCTGCGATAGAGAATTCCACAGGTCCACCACCCTCTGAGTGAAGACGTTTCTCCTCATCTCAGTCCTAAATGGCCTCCCCCATCTCCTGAGTCTGTGACCCCTTGTCCTCGACCCTCAGCCAGAGGAAGCATCATCCCTGCATCCAGTCTGTCCATCCCTGTCATTTTAAATGTTTCAATGACATCCCCTCTTATCCTTCTAAACTCCAGTGAATAGAGGCCTAGTCGGTCCAATCTCTCCTCATACAACAATCCCGCCATCCCAGGAAACAGCCTGGTGAAGCTTCACTGCTCTCCCTTTATGGTAAGTACATCCTTTCTTCCCTTTGCTTCCTGTCCCTGACACAACTTTGGATTCAGATTGAAACTTTTCGATGGGTTTTTAATTTTCTGACCAGCCTGCCAGGTGAGACTTTATCAAAAACCTGACAAAAACCCACATAAACTACATCGAACACATCACCCTCATCAACCCTCTCAAAATATTCAATCCCATTTGTCAGACACAAGCTTCCCTTAACAAGTCCACGCTGTCAGATTAATCTGTATCTTTCCAAATGAGGGTTTATTTTGCCCTCCAGGTCTTTTTCCAATAATTTTCCCAACATTGAGCTTAGACTGACTGATCTGTGATTACTCGGTCTATCCCCTTCTCCCTTTTTAAACAATGTTAACTGTTAACCGTTCTGTAGTCCTCTGGCACCACACCTCAGCTCAACTTCTCAATATTTCTTCCCTCACTGTGTTTATCCCATCCAATATTTCACGCTCTTTCTCCTTCACTTCAATGTCTGCTTTGTTGTTCTCTCTGTGAAGACAAAAGTAAAGTATTAATTTTGACCAATGCTCATGTCTGTCCTCCACACACGTCGCTATTTTGGTCTCTAATTGGCCGGACTCTTTTCATACTTATCCTTTTTTTCTTTCAATGTTTATTCATTTAGGGGATGTGGGCTTTGCTGGCTGGGCCAGCATTTATTGTCCATCTCTAATTGCCCTTGAGAAGGTGGTGGTGAGCTGCCTTCTTGAACCGCTGCAGTCCATGTGGTGTAGGTACACCCACAGTGCTGATAGGGAGGGAGTTCCAGGATTTTGACCCAGTGACAGTGAAGGAACGGTGATATATTTCCAAGTCAGGATGGTGACTTGGAGGGGAACTTCCAGGTGGTGGTGTTCCCATGTGTCTGCTGCCCTTATCCTTCTAGATGGTAGTGGTCCTGGGTTTGGAAGGTGTTGTCTAAGGAGCCTTGGTGAATTCCTGCAGTGCATCTTGTAAATGGTACACACACTGCTGCTACTGTGTGTCGGTGGAGGAGGGAGTGAATGTTTGTGGAAGGGATGCCAATCAAGCGGACTGGACATTGTGGTTGTGGGATTGCTTAGCTCTGTCTATCACTTGCTGCTTATGCTGTTTGGCCTGCAAGCAGTCTTGTGCTATAGCTTCACCAGGTTAAAACCTCATTTTTAGGTATGCCTGGTGCTGCTCCTGCATTGAGCCAGGGTTGATCCCCTGGCTTGATGGTAGTGGTAGAGTGGGGGATACTGGGCCATGAGGTTACAGATTGTGTTCGATCCCCAGTCTTGAGTTGCTAGATCTGTTCGAAATCTATCCCATTTAGCATGGTGGTAGTGCCACACAGCGCAATCGAGAGTATCCTCAGTGTGAAGCCAGAACTTCGTCTCCACAATGACTGTGTGGTGGTCACTCCTACCGATGCTGTCATGGACAGATACATCTGCAGCAGGCAGGTTGGTGAGGATGAGGTCAAGTATGTTTTTCCTTCTTGTTGGTTCCCTAACCGACCTAGCCAAGCAACTATGTCATTTCGGAGTCAGCCAGCTCGGTCAGTAGTGGTGCTACCGAGCCACTCGTGGTGATAGATATTGAATGAATACCACCCTCAGTGCTTCTCAACATGGAGGAGCTTTGATCATCAGCTGAGGGAGGGCGGTACGTGGTAATCAGCAGGAGGTTTCCTTGCCCATGTTTGACCTGATGCCATCAGCCTTCATGGGGTCTAGAGTAAATGTTGCGGACTCCCAGGGCAACTCCCTCCCTCATGTAAGGCATGATTCCCTGAGGGTGACTATGTCAGGCTGTTGCTTGACTTTGCAGGGTCGACAGGTCTGGCTTTTCCATTGTCGCTTCCCATGCCAGGTGGTCCATCAGGTTTAATTCCTTTTTTTGGAGGATTTGTTGTGGTTCGATGCAGCCATTTCAGAGTCAGCCACGTTGCTGTGGGTCTGGTAAAGATGGAAGATTTCCTTCCCTAAAGGACATTAGTGAACCAGATGGGTTTTTACAACAATTGACAATGTTTTCATGGTCGTCATTAGACTTTTAATTCCAGATTTTTATTGAATTCAAATTCCACCATCTGCTGTGGTGGGATTCGAACCAGAAACCCAGAGCATTAGGCCAGGTCCCTGGGTTATTAGATCAACGACAATCCCACTACACCATCACCTCCCCAAGGTGTTCATTACGTGTTTAGAAATATCTTTCGGTTTTTGTTGATTTTATTTGCCAATATTTCTATATCCCTTCGCATTTCTTTCCTAATTTTACAGACAGTCGGAGGGATCCTGAAACACGTGCTCACAGCGAGTCTCCCTGTGCTTGGCGCCCTGGGGAGGGGAGTTTGGGGAGCAGCTCCTTTAGCAGGGACCTTTCATCAGAAGGTGGTCAACCACTGGGGAAAGAGAGTTAAAATTGGAAGCTGGCTGTTTAATGAAAGGTGGTTGTAATCTATAAGGACAGATTTAGACAGTAATGTGGGATGACACCACTGCTTGTTGGAGATTTACTGGAGTTTCTCATTCTTTCTCCAGTCTGCTTTCCGTTGTCTGAAACCTCCCTCTGGTCTTCTCATTGCTGAAATGTTTAGACACAAACACCAGGTGCAGAGTTCTGGGTTTCATTAACTTGAACAAACATTCATTTCTGCGAGCTCACATTCTTTGTAATTAAATTCCAAAGCTGCAAATCCCATCGAGCTTCCTGGCAAGATGTTAACTTAAAACTGCCGTCCCTTTATTAAATCAATTCTGGGGAAGCGGCCGGCACTGTCTCGGCTGCTGTTTATTGTCCATCCTGAGTCACCCTGAGAAGATGGTGCTGATCCTTCTTAGCTAAGAACAGAAGGAATGGGGCAGGTTCAGACTCATAACGCAGAAGAGCAAAGGAACAATCGAAAGCAGAATGTCGAAGCTGGAAGAGGCTCATTTCACTGGGATGTAGAGGAATCGAGCCAGAGTAAAATGGAGCCAAAGACTGACAGGAGAATCTGTTACGGAATAATGAGTGATCTTTCTGGAAGACAGGGTTTAGGTGCAAAAAACTGCCTCAGACATAGTGTTAAGGGCTTGGATGGAGTGGATTTCTTGTAATGTGTACAGGAGAACTTTTTAGGTCAATATGTAGAGGGTCCAGCAAGGGACGGTGCATTGCTGGACCTAATTCTGGGGAATGAAACCAGACAGGTGGCTGAGGTGGTGGTGGGGGAGCACTTTAGCAATAGCAACCACAACATGGTACAGTTTAAGTTTGCTATGGACAAATAAATCAACAAGTTGCAAAAAAAATGTTTTGGATTGGGGGAGAGTGGATTTTAGTAAAATAAGGGAGGATCTGGCCAAGGTAGACTGAGAACAGTTACTTGTGGGGAAATATACAGAAGAACAGTGGGATGGGGTGTTCAAAAAGAAAATGGGGAGGGTACAGGCTCAACATGTTCCCTCTAGGGTGATAGGAAGGAGTAACAAGCCCAGAGAACCATGGATGACCAGAGATATTCAGGATACAATGAGAAGGAAAAGAGAGGCTTTTAGCAGGTACAAGGGAAGCAGATCAGCAGAGGCATTAGTGGAGTACAGACAGTGCAGGGTGGAGCTTAAGAAAGCAATTAGGAGAGCAAAGAGGGGATATGAGAAAGCTCTGGCTGGTAATAGTAGGGAAAATCCCAAGATATTCTATAAGAATATCAATGGGAAGAGGATAACCAGGGAAAGAGTAGGCCCCATAACAGACCAAGGGGGCAATCTATGCATGGAGCCAGAGAACATCGCTAGAGTGTTGAATGAATACTTCACATCTGTCTTCACCCAAGAGAATGAGGATGAAGGTATCGAACTCGGGGAGAGAGACTGTGAGGTTCTTGAGCAGATTGATACAGGGAGTGACAAGGAATTAGAGGTGTTGTCAGGCTTAAAAGTGGACAAATCTCCAGGTCCAGATGATGTGTGTCCCAGACTGCTGAGGGAGGAAAGGGAGGGGATCGCAGGGGCTCTGACCCAAATTTTTAATTCCTCTCTGGCCACGGGGGAGGTGCCAGAGGACTGGAGAACAGCTATTGTGGTTCCGCTATTTAAGAAGGGTTGTAGAGATAAGCCAGGGAACTGCAGGCCAGTGAGTCTCACGTCAGTGGTAGGGAAACTATTGGAGAAAATTCTGAAAGAGAGAATCTATCTCCACTTGGAGAGGCAAGGTTTGATCAGGGATAGTCAGCATGGCTTTGTCAGAGGGAGGTCATGCCTAACAAATTTGATTGAATTTTTTGAAGATGTGACCAGGTGTGTAGATGAGGGTAGTGCAGTTGATGTAGTTTATATGGATTTCAGCAAAGCCTTTGACAAGTTCCCACATGGGAGACTTATAAAGAAGGCAAATGCACATGGGACACAGGGTAATTTGATAAGGTGGATTCAAAATTGGCTTAGTTTTAGGAGGCAGAGGGTGATGACAGAAGGATGCTTTAGTGACTGGAAGCCAGTGTCCAGTGGCGTACCACAGGGATCTGTGCTGGGGCCCTTATTATTCGTCATTTATATAAACGGCATAGATGAGTATATGGGGGATAGGATTAGTAAGTTTGCGGATAACACAAAGATTGGCTGGCTGGTTAACAGTGAGGTTGAGTGCCTTGGGCTACAGGAAGATATAGACGGGATGGTCAAATGGGCAGATAAGTGGCAGATGGAATTTAACCCTGAAAAGTGTGAGGTGATACACATTCGAAAGAGTAATTTGACAAGGAAGTATTCAATAAGTGGCATGACACTAGGAAGTTCTGAGGAACAAAGGGACCTTGGCGTGTGTGTCCATTGATCTCTGAAGGTGGAGGGGCATGTTAGTGGGGTGGTGAAAAAGGCATAATGGACACTTGCCTTTATCAATCGAGGCATAGATTACAAAAGTAGGGAGGTCATGTTGGAGTTGTATAGAACCTTGGTGAGGCCACAGCTGGAGTACTGTGTGCAGTTCTGGTCACCACATTATAGGAAGGATGTGATTGCACTGGGGGGGGTGCAGAGGAGATTCACCAGGATGTTGCCTGGGATGAAATATTTAAATTATGAAGAGACGTTGGATAGACTTGAGTTGTTTTCGTTGGAGCAGAGAAGACTGAGGGGCGACCTGATCGAGGTGTACAAGATTATGAGGGGCATGGACAGGGTGGATAGGGAGCAGCTGTTCCCCTTAGTTGAAGGGTCAGTCACAAGGGGACATAAGTTCAAGATGAGGGGCAGGAGGTTTAGGGGGGATGTGAGGAAAAACTTTTTTACCCAGAGGGTGGTGAGGGTCTGGAATGCACTGCCTGGGAGGGTGGTGGACGTGGGTTGCCTCACATCCTTTAAAAAGTACTTGGATGAGCACTTGGCACATCATAACATTCAAGGCTATGGACCAAGTGCTGGTAAATGGGATTAGGTAGGCAGGTAGGTCAGGTGTTTTTCACGTGTTGGCACAGACTCGATGGGCCGAAGGTCCTCTTCTGCTCTGTGTAACTCTGATTTATTTGGCTCGGTGTAACATCTCATCACCCTCTGAAATTCCAGATACTCTGGTTTATCTAAAGTTGCAAAGGTTCCTCACACCTCACATTCTAAAACTTCAGCCATGTTGACATATTTAGCATTTCAAACCTCACTTCCCTTCTGATCACTCAAAAGCTCCAAACCAGCTGTATCTAATTCGATTAAATCCCCCCACACACACACACACACACACACACACACACACACATCCACAAAGAGAAACTAATCCAAGCCGCATTATTCACCTACCTTCACAATAAATCACAATAAAATTTGAAAATTATTACATTTTCATGTTACACCCCCCACCCACCCTGCTTACTGAAAAATGAATCATCATAATTTAAAAAGATAGCTTCATTTTCTAAACCCATCTTACACTACCTGCTATAGCTATATATATATACTCACACTATCACATTCCCAGGTACACACATTAATATAACATTATATCGACAAATCTTTTGTATCAGCAGAATTACAAGCTTTTTGGAGCAGCTTGTGGTGGAGCCACTAGGGAACAGGCAATTCTAGATTTAGTGATGTGTAATGAGGCAGATTTGATAAGGGAGCTTAAGGTGAAGGAACCCTTAGGAGGAAGTGACCATAAAATGATAGAATTTACCCTGCAATTTGAGAGGAAAAAGCTGGAATCAGATGTAACGGTATTACAGTTGAATAAAGGCAACTACAGAGGCATGAGGGAGGAGCTGGCCAGAATTGACTGGGAGATGAGCCTAGCAGGAAAGACAGTGGAACAGCAATGGCAGGAGTTTCTGGGAGTAATTTGGGAGACACAGCAAAAATTCATCCCTAGGAAGAAGAAGCATACTAAAGGGAGGACGAGACACCCATGGCTGACAAGGGAAGTCAGGGACAGCGTAAAAGCTAAAGAGAAAGCATACAATGTGGTGAAGAGCAGTGGGAAACCAGGGGATTGGGAAACCTACAAAGACCAACAGAGGACAACTAAAAAAGAAATAAGGAGGGAGAAGATTAAATATGAGGGTAAACTAGCCAGTTATATAAATAAAGATTGCAAGGGTTTGTTTAGATATATAAAAGGTAAGAGAGAGGCAAAATTGGACATTGGGCCGCTGGAAAATGACGCTGGAGAAGTAGTAGTGGGGAACAAAGAAATGGCGGAGGAACTGAATAGGTACTTTGCGTCAGTCTTCACAGTGGAAGACACGAGTGACATCCCCAAAGTTCGAGAGAGTCGGGGGGCAGAGGTGAGTATGGTGGCCATTACCAAGGAGAAGATGCTAGGAAAACTGAAAGGTCTGAAGGTGGATAAATCACCTGAACCAAATGGATTACATTGCAGAGTTCTGAAGGATATAGCTGAAGAGATAGTGGAGGCGTTAGTGGCGATCTTTCAGGAATCACTGGAGTCAGGAAAATCCCTAATGTTTAAGAAGGGAGTGAGGCAAAAGACGGGAAATTACAGGCCGATTAGCCTGACCTCGGTCGTTGGTAAGATTTTAGAGTCCATTATTAAGGATGAGATTTCAGAATACTTGGAAGTGCATGGTAAAATAGGGCAAAGTCAGCATGGTTTCATCAAGGGGAGGTCATGCCTGACAAATCTGTTAGAATTCTTTGAGGAGGTAACGAGTAGGTTAGACAAAGGAGAGCCAATGGATGTTATCTACTTGGACTTCCAGAAGGCCTTTGACAAGGTGCTGCACAGGAGGATGCTCAGTAAGATAACAGCCCATGGTGTTAGAGGCAAGGTACTAGCATGGATAGAAGATTGGCTGTCTGGCAGGAGGCAGAGAGTGGGGATAAGTGGGTCCTTCTCAGGATGGCGGTCGGTGACTAGTGGAGTTCCGCAGGGGTCAGTGTTGGGACCACAACTTTTCACTTTATACATTAATGATCTAGATGAAGGAACTGAGGGCATCTTGGCTAAGTTTGCAGATGATACAAAGATAGGTGAAGGGACAGGTAGTATTGAGGAGGTGGGGAGGCTGCAGAAGGATTTGGACAGGTTAGGAGAATGGGCAAAGAAGTGGCAGATGGAATACAACGTGGGGAAGTGTGAGGTCATGCACTTTGGTGGGAAGAATAGAGGCATAGACTATTTTCTAAATGGGGAGAGAATTCAGAAACCTGGAGTGCAAAGGGACTTGGGAGTCCTAGTCCAGGATTCTCTTAAGGTTAACTTGCAGGTTGAGTCGGTAGTTAGGAAGGCAAATGCAATGTTGGCATTTATTTCAAGAGGACTGGAATATTATAGCAGGGCTGTGCTGCTGAGGCTTTATAAGGCTCTGGTCAGACCACATTTAGAATATTGTGAGCAATTTTGGGCCCCGTATCTCAGGAAGGATGTGCTGGCCCTGGAGAGGGTCCAGAGGAGGTTCACGAGAATGATCCCAGGAATGAAAGGCTTAACATATGAGGAACATTTGAGGACTCTGGGTCTATACTCGATGGAGTTTAGAAGGATGAGGGGGGATCTAACTGAAACTTACAGAATACTGAAAGGCCTGGTTAGAGTGGACATGGAGAAGATATTTCCATTAGTAGGAGAGACTAGGACCCGAGGGCACAGCCTCAGAGTAAAGGGAAGACCTTTTAGAACAGAGATGAGGAGAAACTTCTTTAGCCAGAGGGTGGTGAATCTATGGAATTCATTGCCACAGAAGGCTGTGGAGGCCGGGTCATTGAGTGTATTTAAGAGCGAGATAGATAGGTTCTTGATTGGTAAGGGGATCAAAGGTTACGGGGAGAAGACGGGAGAATGGGGTTGAGAAACTTATCAGCCATGATTGAATGGTGGAGCAGACTCAATGGGCCAAATGGCCTAATTTCTGCTCCTATGTCTTACGGTCTTATGGCCTAAATAATACCAGTCCAGTGTTCAGTTTTTTAAATGTCCTATCTTCCCTTTTAGCTTCAATGTCTCGACAATGCATCTGCAATCAGATTTTCTCACCCCGTCACATGTATAACCTGTAGATTAAATGGTTGTAGTAATAAATTCCATCTGAATAGCCTTGCACTTCTGTCTCAACATTTGTCCAGAAACTTCAAGTGATTGTGGTCTGTATAAACAATTGTTTTTGATGAATTGTTTGGAACATAAATTTCAAAATGTTGCAACGCTAACACCAAACTCAGAGTCTCCTTTTCGATTGTTGAATATCTTCTCTGTTGTACATTCAGCTTCTGTGAAAAATACCCTATCGGTTTCTCAACTCCAGTTTCATCTACTGGTAACAGTACAGCCCCAATGCTTATATCGCTTGCATCAACGGCCAACTTAAATTGCTTGGCATAATTTGGTACTGCCGAAACTGGTGTCATAGTCAATACAGTTTTCAAACTGTCAAATGCCTTCTGACACGCCAGTGTCCATTGAAACCTCGTGTTATTTTTTAATAGTTCAGTCAGTGGAGCAACCACTTGGCTAAAATTTGGTACAAATTTCCCATAAAACCCACTCATGCCCAGAAATCTCAAAACTCCTTGTTTCGCTGTAGGCACTGGAAAATCCACGATAGCCTTGACATTCGCAAATTTCGGAGCCACCTTACCATGTCCAATGTTATGGCCTTGATATGTAACTTGCACTTTTGCCAAATCACTTTTCGCCAAGTTCATTACCAAATTAGCTTCTTGTAATTGATCAAATAATTCTTCTAGGCACTGTAAATGCTCCCACGTTGGACCAAAATCTATTAAGTCATCATTATAAACAGCACAATTGCTCAGTCCTGCAATTACTTGATTTGTCAGACTTTGAAATGTTGAATGTGCATTCCTCATACCAAATGGCATAACTGTAAACTGATCTCAACCCACTGGTGTCACAGAAGCAAATGTTTCCATTGTTCCCCCCGATAGCCGTACTCGCCAATATCCTCTTAGCAAGTCAATCTTTGTGATAAATTTTGATTGTCCCACTTTCTCAACGAAATCTTCCAACCGTGGGTTATGGGATATGAATCTGCTGTTGTCACTGCATTCACCTTTCGATAGTCCACACACGGTCTCTGTGTTCCATCCGGTTTTGGTACCATCCCAATAGACCAACTCCAGTTACTGAAAATAGACTCAATTATATCATTCTGAAGCATGAATTCAATTTATTTCTGTACTTGCGGGGGTGGGGGGGGTGGGGGTGGGGGGGGGTGGCGGGGGTGGGGGGTGGGGCGGGATGAGGGGGGGCGGGGGGGGTGTGATCTCTACCTGATCGGGTGCAAAATAGCACGAGCCGGTGTTGGCCGAGCGTTCCGATGTCGTCCCACGCGCACGCAGCCTCCAGGTCGGGGGGCACACGTGGGTGTCAGGGGCGCACCCGCCATCAATTAAAAGTCCATTTGAGGCCATTAAAAATCCAATTGATCCAGATTTGAGGTTGCACATGTGATTTCACGCTCATCGCACGGGTAAAAAGGGCAGGCGAGAAGGCAGGGGTAACAAGGGTCAGCAGCATTGACATTGTGGGCAGTGAGGAATTTAGGAGATAGTTTGCTGCTGGTTGTTTATTGGAATTTGAAAGCTTCATCTCAAGTCCTGAACTTCAGTCTTAGCATTTCCAGGCTTCGTTTCAGGGCTTATTGGTGTCTCTGAGGCCCCCGGAGAGTTCAGACCACGTGGACCCTTCCGGGTATCAGACAGACTCCCCTTACCCTATTAATGGGGATTGTGGTCTCTGCTGGTGACACCTCCTCTGAGGGGGAAGAGAGGGGCAGAAGGGAGAGGCGGCCAACGGTCTTCCAGGAGAGTGACCTGTGGGAGGAGAGGCGCAGGCACAAGGCGCAGGGTCAGCAGGCAGTCCGAGGGGGAAGGGGCCACAGAAGATGCCACTATCCTGCTGCCAGGGTTTACAGGCAACGATGCAGCTACCTCAGTGTGTCTGAGGAGCAAGGCCAAAGGAGGCTCCACATCTCCAGGGAGACAGTGACCTCCGTCTGTCAGATGATTGAGCCTGAGATCAGCTCCCACTGTGTGGGTGGACACCCCAAGCCAGTGGCTCTGAAGGTCACAATGGCCCCAACGTCTATAACTCCGGCTCTTTCCAGGGCTCAGTGGGGGATCTTTGTGGAGTCTCCCATTCAGCTGTCCACAGTTACATCAAACTGGTGACAGACGCTCTGTACAGACAGAGCATGACATTTATTCATTTCTGTATGGACGAGGCCAGCCAGGCTGAGCGAGCCAGAGGGTTTGCAGTGATTGCTGGGAACCCCCATGCCCAGGGGGAAATCGACTGTAAATGTGGGCATCAAGGCGCCAGCAGGTCAGCCCGGTGCCTTCATCAACAGGAAGGGCTTCCAGTCCAATGTGCAGATAGTGTGTGACCACAACATGCTGATTCTACAAGTCTGTGCAAGGTACCCAGGCAGCTCCCACGACGCTTATATCATGAGGTGCCGAGGCTATTCACTGCTCCATCCTGACGGGATGGACGGCTGCTGGGTGATGAGGGATATCCCTTGAATAGGTGGCTCATGAGGCCTGTCCACCACCCAAGAGCAGAAGTAGAGCTGCGGTACAATATCAGTCACGCCTCCACAACGCGGTGATAGAGAGAACCATAGGTCTTCTAAAGATGCACTACCGATGCGGTGATCCCTCAGTACTGACCCTCTGACAGTGCAGCACTCCCTCAGTACTGACCCTCTGACAGTGCAGCACTCCCTCAGTACTGACCCTCTGACAGAGCAGCACTCCCTCAGTACTGACCCTCTGACACTGCAGCACTCCCTCAGTACTGACCCTCTGACAGTGCAGCACTCCCTCAGTACTGACCCTCTGACAGTGCAGCACTCCCTCAGTACTGACCCTCTGACGGTGCAGCACTCCCTCAGCACTGACATTTGACACTGGACCGATCCCTTTGTCACTGGAGAACCTTTGGAAATTCTGCCGGTTTCGCAGGGAGTCATTAACCTGCTGCCTGAACACCACTGACCGACAATTCACCCTCACAAAGAGGCTGGTTTCATGTTTATGGGAAGTGACAGGAATGTGCAGGATTGGGTATTATGGAACCACTAACTTCTGTACTTAATAATACAGCAATTAACGTTATTAACCGGGGAGTGAACCGTGCTGACAGTGAGTGGGTGGGTTCATGGTAACAACAGGCTCTTTGTCACATGGCACATTGTGAATTCAAGACAACAACACTTCAAATCCTGAAATAAAGGTCAGGTGGTGAGTGGATTGACGGGAGGAACAATGATTGCTGAGATGCTGGACAGGGTTTTCCCCGTCGGGGTGGAGGTTGAGCGGCAGGCGCGTACAGCTGCGCTTCCGATTGGTGCCCCCAATTGGGGGGCGTGGTGCCATTTTACGTTGGGTGGACCATTTAAGGCCCGCCCTGCGTGACACCCTCACAGAAGAGCTATGCTCTCCCTGTGAGGGCGGTGGGGGTTGGGAATCCCAAAATCGAGAGTGCGCTCTTTCACACACGCGCACGACAGAGCGGATTCATCTCCCTGCGGCTAAGTGCAGCCTCAGGGAGATCGGCTGTTCTGTGTAAGAAATTAAAAATAGGGGGAAAAAAAAATTCCTGTAAGTCCCCTCATGTGACAATGTGACACATGAGCTGGGACGCGTCCATAATTTTAACAAAAACTTTATTAAAATATTTTACCACCTGCAGGAAGCCTCATCCCACTGCTGGATGAGGTTTGCTGCTTTTTCTCGTTCCCGCCGGGGCTCCTGGCCTGACCGATAACCTTAAGGTTGGACGGGCAGGTCCGTTAATGAGCTAAATGACCAATTGGCTAATTGGCCTCAATTGGCCATTGACAGGTCGGCGGGTCCGCAGCTGATTGCTGTAACCCCGCCTACCGGAAAATTTAAATGGGGCTCGGTGACGTCGGGAGTTCCGCCCAACCTCATCCCGCGTCATTTTACACATCGGCAAGTGGGCCCCACCCCCGCTCGGCAACGGGAACGCCCTGCGCGCCGTGTTTCCTCTCCCGTGTGAGAGTAAGAGATTGTGGAACATGATCGTGTCCCTTTGCTGCATTGATGTAGCCACACACTCATCAGTGTCTGTCTGCCTGGCCTGGGTGTTTATAAACTGTTTCAACCACTTGCATTTATATAGCACCGGTAACAGAGTGAAACATCCCAAAGTGATTCCCAGGAGCTTAAATCCGACACAATTTAACACTGAATTTGCGAAGGAGCTCTCAGGACAGGTGTTGTTCAAAGAGGCAGGTTTAATGGAGCCTCTTTCAGGAGAAGCGAGAGGTAGAGAGTGGGAGAGGTTTAGGGAGGGAATTCCAGAGTTTAGGGCCCAGGTAGCTGAAGGTAATGGTGGAGTGATTCAAATCAGGGATGCTCAGGAGGCCGATTCAGAGGAGTCCAGAGATCTCAGAGGGTTGTAGGGTTTGAGGAGACGAGGGAGATAGGGAGGGATTTAAAAACAAGGGTAAAATGAAGATGTTCCTGGACCGGGAGCCAGTGTAGGTCAGCGAGCACAGGGGGCGATGGGAGAACGAGACTCGGTCTGGGATACGGACAGCAGAGTTTTAGATGCGCTGATGTTTCTGGAGGGTGGTGATGGGAGGCTCGGTCAGGCAAATATTGGAATAGTCGAGTCCGGGGGTGACACAGACACCGATTGCTACAGTGGGTGGATTCGTCCGGTCCCATTAGCAGAGGTGTCATGGCCGGTGGGGGGGAGGGGTAGAGGGGGGTGATTGGGCAGTGGGGGGGAGGGGTAGAGGGGGGTGATTGGGCGGTGGGGGGGAGGGGTGGAGGGGGGTGATTGGGCGGTAGGGGGGAGGGGTGGAGGGGGGTGATTGGGCGGTGGGGGGGAGGGGTAGAGGGGGGTGATTGGGCGGTTGGGAGGAGGGGTAGAGGGGGGTGGGTGGGGTGGGGGGGAGGGGTAGAGGGGTGTGGGGGAAATGGGGGGGCGGGGTAGAGGGGGGTGATTGGGCGGTGGGGGGGAGGGGTAGAGGGGGGTGATTGGGCGGTTGGGAGGAGGGGTAGAGGGGGGTGGGTGGGGTGGGGGGGAGGGGTAGAGGGGTGTGGGGGAAATGGGGGGGCGGGGTAGAGGGGGGTGATTGGGCGGTGGGGGGGAGGGGTAGAGGGGGGTGATTGGAAGGTTGGGGGGAGGGGTAGAGGGGGGTGGGGGAAATGGGGGGGAGGGGTAGAGGGGGGTGATTGGGCGGTGGGGAGGAGGGGTGGAGGGGGGTGGGTGCGGTGGGGGGGAGGGGTAGAGGGGGGTGATTGGGCGGTGGGGGGGGAGGGGTGGAGGGGGGTGATTGGGCGGTGGGGGGGAGGGGTAGAGGGGGGTGGGTGGGGTGGGGGGGAGGGGTAGAGGGGGGTGGGGGAAGTGTGGGGGAGTCAGTTTGGTGTCAGAGGCAGAAATCGGTTTTGTGCCTGTGTGAAGTCACCATGGGGCCATCCGATGGTGTTCACTATGGCGGGAATGAACCCTGCTGGAGGTCGGGGGATCATTATTGCTCCTGCGAATTGGGTGCAAAGCAAGGCCTGACCGGAATCGTCCCTCCGCACCTGAGTTATTGTTACGCTGGCCCAGAACACGTCTGGACAAGTGTGACATACAGAAGCCTGGACTCACCGTCAGGGCCTTGCTCAGAGTGTGGACATCCGAGGAGCAGAAGCTGCTGGAGCCCGACAAGTACTGGACCCTGGAGAAACACGTGAACCGTGGGCCGGGAGGGTCCTCAAGGACATGGCTCCACCACAAAGCAGCCCGCGGAAGGTGGGAGGTCTCCGTTGGTGCTCTGGGTTTGCTTCAGGATATCACAGCCTTGGCCATGGGCTGCTACAGATGTTCAGCAAGAGGCCGGGGAGAGGAAGGTCCAGCTGTGAGTGGGAGAGGAAGGTGTACCGGAGGGGGGGGTGGCAGGAGGATGAGATTGGGAGGGGGAACAAAGGTGTCAGGAGGGCATATTGGGAGGAAGAAGGAGGAACGACAGACAAAGAGGGTGTAACAAGGGAGAATGCTGCAAGTGGGGAGGTAGGTATAAGGCGGGAGGAAGGGACAGAATTCAAAGGGAGGATGGTGTCTAGAGGGAGGAGGGAGTTTGGAGAGGGGAATTTGTCCGGAGGAGGAGGGAGTTCAGAGGGAGAATGTATCTGAGGAGGAGGAGGGAGTAAGGGTGGAGGAGGGAGTATGTGAGGGTGCGATGTCCTGGTGAATGTGCAAGGGAGGGGTCTAAGGAGTCAATGACCGCCTCCTGGAGGGCGAACAGAGGGTGGGCGTGGTAGGAGGGAGTGGTGAGTGTGAGAGGGGCAGAGGGAGCCAGTACGGTGGGGGTGGGTTTGAGGGTGCGATACTAGTGGTAGATGGGACGATGGGGGTGGTTGGTGGGGACTCGGAGGCAGACACAGACCCTGGGGGTGGGAAGGGGGAGGTCGGGGAGGGCAGTGTGGATGGGGGTGGGATTCTCGGGAAGGCAGGGAATGTACACGTTCACCTGGACATCCTGGAAAGACAAGGGTTCGGGCTGGTGGGTGCTGGTGGGGAGGTGGAAGCTGAGGCTGGGAGGGTGGGGGTCAACAGTGATGGGGGAAAGGACATGGGTGACTGGGGGAGAGGAAGGTCAGGGGAGCTGACAATATATTTCACTACAACCATCATGTCAAAAACTAAAGTGAGAGGAGCCTCATGTTGGACAGGCACAGGTGCTTCATGGGAGTGAGGTCAGTGGGTGGGACTGACTCATGTTGGACAGGCACAGGTGCTTCATGGGAGTGAGGTCAGTGGGTGGGACTGACTCATGTTGGACAGGCACAGGTGCTGCTGGGAGTGAGGTCAGTGGGTGGGACTGACTCATGTTGGACAGGCACAGGTGCTGCTGGGAGTGAGGTCAGTGGGTGGGACTGACTCATGTTGGACGGGCACAGGTGCTTCATGGGAGTGAGGTCAGTGGGTGGGTGGAGATGCAGGTCAGCTCAGATGGACAATTGAAAGCGAACCCCAGCTGGCAGCATCGGAAATGCTCAGGACAGTGAGGTGAAGGTGACATGTGAAGGATCCATGTGTGTGGGAGAGGCTGGCACGAGGCTCTGAAAGGCCGGCCACACACACACTTCTCCCTCCAGATTCACTCGTGGTCCAGCTGTGAGTAGCTGAACTGTGAGTGGGGGGGATGTAGGGGGAGGACTCGCAAAGCCTGTCAATTCAGATGAAAGACACCATTACACATTATTCAATGAAATTGACAAAACATGTTCACCCGTGTAACCACCTGTGAT
Source organism: Isurus oxyrinchus (assembly GCA_026770705.1). Taxonomy (NCBI): domain Eukaryota; kingdom Metazoa; phylum Chordata; class Chondrichthyes; order Lamniformes; family Lamnidae; genus Isurus; species Isurus oxyrinchus. Next base: position 115,059 of record JANJGN010000630.1, read on the forward strand.
AAGAATTTGTTAACTTATCTAGACCGACCATTTCTTCTAGGTGATGCCCTGACATCCGCAGCAGGGGTGGAATCAGCCGGTGCTATGGTTTGCTCTGTTGCCTCTGATGACTTCAGTGTCTGTCCTATATAGAGTCAAGGCCTTGAAAGTCCCGGCTTGCTTTGGCTGTCATCCTGTGGACCAGCTCTGCGGTGACAGAGGACGAGGTTGAGAGGGTCACAAGCAAAGGGGGCTCGGGGGAGAGGGCAGCCTCTGAGATTCCTGAGTGGTTGGCCCAGGGGTGTCCAGCTGCTGCTCCTCCTCCCTTCGGGTGCCCGAGGGCCCCGGACTGACTCCTTGAGGAGAAGGAGCACTTGGTGGGACATCGAGGTGCCCCATTTCCCTCTCGCGTTGCTCCTGCAGGAACTCACCCATGGCCCCTGTGATGGAGTGTGGGTCTGTGCACATCTCTTGTGTTCTGCTGGACCAGGGTCTCCATGGAGTTTGCCATCCTCCCAATGGAGACCTCTATACGCGCACATGTGAGCACCACTTCATCAGAGAGCAGGCAGACACACACCTCTGACTCATGAGACACTTTGTTGAGGGTTCCCAACAGCTCTGCACAATGGTCCCCCACCTTCTGCTGACTCTCCAGGATGAGTTGGAAGGCCGAATCCAGTGATTTGTCATCTGACTAGGACCTCACACCCTCCGAATGCTGAGGAGCTCGGCTGAACCTGCCTCCTCCTGCTGTGGACACGTGTCCTTGTGGTGACCACCAGATAGTGAACCTGAGCCTGCTCTAGATCCAGGTCCTGCCGAGCTGTGTGTCTCTGCGCTGGTGGAGGGTGTGGGTAAGCGCTGTGATGGGTCTTCCAGGCTGCTTATTTCCAGCTCTTCATTGGAGGAGGTGTCCTCTTGGCTGTGGATGGAGCTGAGGGACTGTCAAGTTGAGGGTGTCGGTCGCTTGGTAGAGCTCCCTGTGAACCAAAGTTGAGATGATTAGTGCCTGGCAGCACCAGAATCAAAAGCAGGAGAGAGAGGCACTCACAGTTGCGTTGAGAGGGATGATGTGGTGCAGGATCCTCACGTGGGTGTTTGTCACCGACCTCATTGTCACCGCAGGCAGGGTCCACACCCTCAGCAGTCAGCGCGATGGAAACTCCTCAAAGTGAGTGAGGGTCCAGTGTGTGTCACTCCATCCCAGTCTGGGACCTCTCCCTGCTGATCTGAGCCAGCTTCTCCTGCATGAAAATGGATGGAGAGAGTGTGAGCAGGTCTGTTATGACACAACAGTTGTTAAAAGCTGAGATATTAACAAATGGGGGCTCATCCAGGATAAAAATATTTCTAATTCCTTGCTTGGTTTGGAATTGGTGAATCTTACGATAATGAGTATGAGAGGCACTTTGAATTGAGGAGTTGGTGAGGTATTTTTGAAGGGGTGAGACTGCAAGATGGCTTTGGGAATTGCTAAGACTTGTCTGGGAGTAGAAGAGATGACTCTGATTGGGCTGGAATAAATAACCAAGAGTACGTTAACTGAGTTGACAGGTAAGTTAAAATTGGGGTAACCTGAGGGTGCCAGGAAATCAGATATAATGAAAAGTATAGCACAGTCTCTACAGCTGGAAGTGAAACCTGACACTACTGAGTCTTCGCTGGAGGTAGTGAGGCTTCAGTTACAAATGAAGACACTTGAATTTGAACAAGCAAAGGAACTGACAAAACTTGAATTTGAAACAAAGGACAGAGAAATGGCTTTTAAAAGGGAACAGGTAGAAAGACAGGAAATAAACCAGGAAAGGCAATTAGAAATTGTGAAGATAGAAAAAGTGGGAAAGAGAAAAAGAGAGAGAGAGAATTCCAACTGAAAATGTTGGCAGTTAAAAAAGAGACGCCAGTAGGTGAGTAAGGACTTATCTCCCGAGTAGAACAGGGGTGAGATGTTTAACTTTGTACCAGCTCTTCCAAAGTTTGAGGAAAAAGATATTGAAGAGTTCTTTATTTCATTTGAGAGGCTAGCTAAACAGATGAAATGACCACAGGAAAACTGAACGTTGTTGTTACAGTCTAAGTTAATGAGTAGGGCGCAGGAGGTATATGCTTCACCGTCAGAAGGAATGTCGGTGAATTATGATGTGGTGAAAAAGCTATTTTGAGAGCATATGAGTTGGTTCCTGAAGCACACAGGCAGAAGTTTGCAGATGACACTGTAACAGGCGGGAAAGTAAGTTGCAATAAAGAGATAAGAAATTTACAAATGGATATGGACAGGTTAGGTGAATGGGCCAAAATTAGGCAGATGGAGTTTAACGTGGATAAATGTGAGGTTATCCATTTTGGTTGGAAGAATAAAAAGGCGACTTATTATTTAAATGGAGAGAGACTTCAGAACGCTTCAGTGCAGAGGGATCTGGGTGTCCTCGTGCATGAATCGCTGAAAGCTAGTATGCAGCTACAGCAGGTAATAAGGAAGGCAAATGGAATTTTGGCATTTATTGCTAAAGGAATAGAGTATAAAAATAGCGAAGTGTTGTTGCAGCTGTACAAGCCATTGGTGAGACCGCACCTGGAGCACTGTGCAAACGTGGGTGATGCCTATGGTAGCTGAGCAAACTGTTGAAGTGTTTTCAATGGAGGTGCTGCAGAAGGAACATCCTGGATTGTTTCCTGATTGTGTTATAACGAGATCAAAGGCCCATCAGGAAGAACAAGATAAACAAGATGAGCCGGCAGCTCAAAGGCAAGAAGAAGGTGTTGAAATCCAATGAGCTGGCGTTGTGTTTGATAATATTGTTCAGGAGGAGGGAACACAGGATAATTCAGCTGAAGTGTTTAACTCAAAGAGGTTAGTAGAGTTACAGAAAAATGATTTGCAATTAAAACCAGCTATATCAGAAAGCTTATTCAGAAGCAGAAGCAAAATGTATTCCAGTTTGTTATTATCTTCGGGAAGATATTTTGATGAGAAAGTGGAGGTCGGATCATATCTCAGCAAATGAAGAGGTGCATCAGATTGTTATCCCATTAGGGTATAGAAATGAGATTCTGAGCATAGCTCATGAAATTCCAAAGGTGGGGGGGGGGGGGGGGGGGGGGGTGGGCAGGCATTTGGGAATTAGGAAAACACAGGAAAAGATACAGAGGTTTTTATTTGGCCAGAATTGCATAGGGATGTAGTCAAATTTTGTAGAACCTGTCATATATGCCAAATTACAGGAAAACCACAAGCAGTGATTAAGCCAGCACCTTTAATCCCAATACCAGCATTTGAAGAACCTTTTACCAGGGTCATGAGGTGTAGGACCCCTCCCTAAGATTAAAAGTGGAAATTGGTATTTACTGACAATAATGGATATGTCTACCAGGCTTCTTGAAGCAATACCTTTAAGAAATATCACAATTAAGAAGATTGTAGTGGAGTTAATTAAGTTTTTTTACAAGATATGGTTTACCTAAGGAAATATAATTAGACCAGGCGTTAAATTTCATGTCACAGCTGGTTAATCAAGTAATGAACAGTTTGGGGATAAAACAGTTTAAGTCAACAACTTATCATCCGGAGTCACAAGGAGCTTTGAAAAGATGGTGTCAAACTTGAAAGACTATGATAAGAGCAAATTGTTAGGATTATCCACAGGATTGGGGCACAAGAATTCCATTTTTGATATTTGCTATTAGAGACGCTCCTAATGTATTGACTTGTTTTAGCCCTTTTGAACTAATTTATGGTCATGCGGTAAGGGGACCACTGAAATTGATTCATGAGAAATTGGTGGGTCAAAATTCAGAAACTTTTCTCTTGGATTACATATCAAATTTCAGGGAAAGATTGAACAGAGTGTGTAAGTTGCTGAGGGAGCATTTAAAGACACTACAGCAAGTGATGAAAGTGAAAGCAGGTAAGAAAGCTTAAACTGGCAGTTTTGGATCTGCAGACAAAGTGCTAGTTTTGTTACCAGCATTAGGTGATTCATTAAATGCAGAGTTTAGTGGACTTTACAGGATTGAAAAGAAATTGAGTGAAGTAAATGATTTAATAAATACTCCAGATAGAAGAAAGAAGCAGAGGGTGTGTCATGTAAATAAGCTTTAAAAGTACTCTGACAGGGAAGAGGAACAAAAAGAGGTGTTAGCGATGGTGGATGATGAGAAAGAGGTGGAAATGCAGGACTCTGAAATTGATTTTCCTCTAATTAAATTGGATAATGAGGGGATGCTTGAAAATTTAAATGAAATATTGAGTTACCTTCCAAGCAAGCGTCAAAGTGATTTGGAAAAGCTATTGCAGTCACACAAACCTATTTGTGAAAATAAGTTCGGGAAGACAAATTTATCTACACATGATGAATGTATCTTCAATACGGCAACATCCGTATAGATTAAATCTGGCAAAGCTATCACAAGTACAGAAATAAATTGAATTCATGCTTCAAAATGATATCATTGAGTCTAGTTGCAGTAACTGGAGTTCTCCTATTGTACTGGTACCGAAACCAGATGGAAACAAAGACTGTGTGTGAACTATCGAAAGGTGAATGCGGTGACATAAATGGATTCATATCCTATACTATGTTGGAGGATTGTATTGGGAAAGCTGGATAATCGAAATTTATCACAAATATTGACTTGCTAAAAGGATATTGGCTGGTACCATTGTCGGAGAGAGCAAAGGAGATATCAGCTTTTGTAACGCCAAGTGGACTATATCAGTTTAAAGTCACTGCCATTTGGTATGAGGAATGCACCTGTGACATTTCAAAGACTGACAAACAAAGTAATTGTGGGTCTGAGCAATTGTGCCGTTTATATTGATGATCCAATCATTTTCAATCAGATGTGGGAGGTGCATTTACAGCATCTGGGGGAATTATTTACTCAACTACAAGAAGCTAATTTAGTGATGAACTTGGCTAAAAATTAATTTTCAAAAGCCCAAGTTACATATCTGGGCCACACCATTGGACATGGTAAGGTGGCTCTGAGAGATGCAAAAGTCAAGGCTATCATGGATTTCCCAGTATCTACAACAAAACGAGGAGTTTTGAGATTTCTGGGCACGAGTGGGTTTTACCGGAAATTTGTACCAAATTTTAGCCGAGTGGTAGCTCCACTGACTGAACTGTTAAAAAAGAACAAGAAGTTTCAATGGACACTGGAGTGTCAGAAATCATTCGATAGTTTGAAAATTGTATTAACTCCAACACCAGTGTTGACAGGACCCAATTATGCCAACAATTCTAGTTGGCAATTGACACAAGTGATATAGACATTGGGGCTGTACTGTTACAAGAAGATGACACTGGAATTGAAAAACTGAAAGGGTATTGTTCATGGAAGTTGAATGTACAACAGAGAAGATATTTAACAACTGCAAAAGCGTATTTGACTTTGGTGTTAGCGTTGCAGCATTTTGAAATTTATGTTGCAAACAATCCATCAGAAAGAATTGTTTATACAGACCATAACTCTTTGATGTTTTTGGACAAATTTCGAGACAAAAGTACAAGACTTTTCAGATGGAGTCTATTATGACAACCATTTAATCTACAGATTATACATATTGCTGGAAGAGAAAACCTATTCTCAGATGCTCTATCAAGAGTTTGATGCTTAATGGAAAATTGGATATTTTTTAATACCTGGACACTAAATTAGAGTGATTCCTGTTGATACCAAGGACTTGTGTATAGATATTGTTATGTTAATGCACGCAGCTGGTAATGTAATAGTGTAATGATCATAGGAGATAATGTGAGGTGGGTCATTAAAAATGAAACCGTCTTTTAAAATTATGATGGTTCATTTTTCGATAGGAAGGGGGATGTCATGAATTTATTCATGTGTATAATGTTATAAGAAATATTTTTTTTTAAATAGAGGCTTAGTCTGTGGGTGTGACTTTGTGTATCTCAATTTGATTAAAGCCAGCTAGTCTGGGTGCTTTGACGTATAGTAGTTTTCAGATGTAATCACAGGGGTAGAGTGCATTTGCATTTTGTTGAATAGAACATTCAAAGGCTGTGGGTGAAATCTTGCCCCTAGCTGGGAGAGATCAAGCAGTGTTTATATTACTAATAAAATTGGTGCCATGAAAGCATTTTATTGTTAGGAGAGGTGGAGTTCAAAGGGACTAATGATACAATGAGAATTTACATTCAAAGATAGGTGCTGGATATAACAGGCAGAAGTTTTCCTGTGTGCAGGGCAGAGGTAATGTAACATGAAAGCTGCTGTAAGCCTACAACTGTCTCCACAGGAACAAAAGTGAAAGGAATCTCATTGTGAATTTGTGAGATGAAAATGCTTTGCTTGGTGTTTGGTTAAGTCTATGGGTTGCTGTTGCCTTAATGGAGATTAGTTTGGGAATTTGTTAAAAGGTATGAGAGTAGTAATTTGTAGCCATGTGTATATATTTAACTTGTGTAAATTAATGAATGTCTCATGTATTTTGATATAAAACCTCTCGAGAACTGGTGGTCTAATTCCTGAATTTAGAGCTGCATCTCAAACATACCACTTAAAATTATAGGTTATGACAGTTGTTGAAATTTCCTCCGGGATTTTTAAATAACAGGTTTTACCAACAGCATGGTTATAACAAGGAGACATGGCACGGTGTGGAATGTTTGTGTGGTGAGCGGAACCATGGACAGGATGAGGATGTGAACTTGAGAGGGTATGAGATGTGAGTGTGTGTATGGGAGTTAGTGGTGTTGTCCCTTGAGGTGTGAGATCCCCGTGGGTGTGTGATGAGTGTGTGAGTTGTGAGTGATGAGCGATGAGGTGGGTGACTTAGCCTGGCGGAAAGGATAAGATCATTCATCCTCTTCCTGCACTGGATGGCTGACCTCCTCTGTGCTCTGTTGGTGCTGATCACCACTGCCACTGCCTCCCAGGCTGGATTGGTGACTCTGGTGGGCCTCCTGCGGCCAGAGCAGGATTAAAGGGCATCGCAGCGGACTTCCACTGCGTCCAGCACGCTCGTGCCCCAGAGAGGTGTCAATACATTTGGGGGTTGTCATCTTCTTTGCTTTCGGGGCCACCTGTCACCTGGAGCAGTCCTGGTCTGTAGACATGAAGTCGGCTGCCCCCTGATGCACTTTAAATATGGCGGCTGGGATGAGGGAGCGCTGAGGTCACAGTGTGGCGGGTAAATCCGAGCCTGTGAATCAGCGATCTGGAGCATTTCCTGTGAATGTGTTAATGAGGCTGGGAAGGGGACAAGGCAGCCTGAAAACCCCCCATTGCGGCCGGCGGGTAAAACATCTTTTTACACATCTATTACTACACTTGGTGCAAATCTGGGATAATTCCACCCAGTGAAACAGTAAACAGGAAAACATGTGGAGAAATGTCTCACTGTTAGGGATTGAGAATAAGAGAGAGCTCGAGGGAAAGGTGGAGTGAGGCAGTGAGATCCACTGTCTGCCTCTCACCTCTCTCTCACTGTGGTTTCACACTGAACACCCACCAGTGATTCCCCTCAGAATCTCACATCGTTTACACAGCATCATTTCATAGAACCATCAGGTGCAGCTCTGAGACACAAAGCTGTTCATTATATACAGAGGACACGGTGATTCAGGAGCATTTAACATCTGTACTGTTTGATTATTCATACTTTACTCAGCTTTCAGATTCTGTTACTAATGTTCACTCGATTCGATTTACACAGAGAATTAAAAATAATCTATTCCAATATGCAGCTCTAGTTAATGCCTTCAGTCGATGCTGTGGCAATTGTAGATTCATTAATCTCTATTATCTCAGTATGTTGCTATCCTCTCCACCTTTATCACAGGCATTAGTTTTATTGATCACTGTAACAGTCACTTTATACAGATTCTGCTCTAACCGGCCAGCTGTCTGATCAATTGGGAAAGGGGTTTAGGCTGATTCTGTGTTGCTGATGTCAGGTGGAGCAGTAAGGTGTCCGATCCTCAGAATGCCTCTTTCTGTGCCTTAGTGACACTGAATCTATGACCGCACTGCGGGAACTCGCCAAGGCTCCTTCAGCAGCACCTCCCAAACCCACGACCTCTACCACCAAGAAGGACAAGGAGAGGGGACGCATGGGAACACCACCACCTGGAAATTCCCCTCCAAGTCACACACCATCCTGACTTCAAATTGTGTCCCTCTCAGTGATGGAGATTTGTTCCTAGTGACAGAGAATCACTCCCAGCGATAGGGAATCGTTCCCAGTGACAGGGAATCACTTCCAGTGACAGGGAATCGTTCCCAGTGACAGAGAATCACTTCTAGTGACAGGGAATCGTTCCCAGTGACAGGGAATCGTTCCCAGTGACAGGTAATCACTTCCAGTGATAGGGAATCGTTCCCAGTGACAGGGAATCACTTCCAGTGACAGGGAATCGTTCCCAGTGACAGGGAATCGTTCCCAGTGACAGGTAATCACTTCCAGTGATAGGGAATCGTTCCCAGTGACAGGGAATCACTTCCAGTGACAGGGAATCGTTCCCAGTGACAGGGAATCACTTCCAGTGACAGGGAATCGTTCCCAGTGACAGGGAATTGTTCCCAGTGACAGGTACTCGTTCCCAGTGACAGGTAATCGTGCCCAGTGACAGGTAATCATTCCCAGTGACAGTGGAATCACTCCCAGTGACAGTGGAATCACTCCCAGTGACTGGGAATTATTCCCAATGATAGGGATCATACTCAGTGATGGGAAACCATCCATAGTGATGGTGAATGATTCCCAGTGCAGATGACATGAGATTCTTACAGTTGTTTCCGAATCCTGTGCTGATTTAAAATGCCTGTCTGTAAATATTTCATCATGTGAAGCTATTTTTAGTTAGACAGATAACATCATTCTTCAACACTCCGATGATATAATTATCCAGCTGTCTAACTGTCCAGGACAGAGCACATTGCGATGGAGTTCACACAGATTTATTCATATTTTTCCCTGAGATAATTAGAGTGCAAGAAAATTCCCAAATTCCAAAAGATGTAGGGGAAGCTTTACTCTGTATCTAACCCTGTGCTGTACCTGTCCTGGGAGTGTTTGACGGGGACGGTGTAGAGGAAGATTTACTCTGTATCTAACCCCGTGCTGTAACTGTCCTGGGAGTGTTTGATGGGGACAGTGTAGAGGGAGCTTTACTCTGTATCTAACCCCGTGATGTACCTGTCCTGGGAGTGTTTTATGGGGACAGTGTAGAGGGAGCTTTACTCTGTATCTAACCCCGTGTTTTCTGCTTTCTGTTTGCAGGAGAACCCATACATGTGCAACAATGAGTGTGATGCTCGCACACCTGAACTGGCACACCCGCCCGAGCTGATGCTGGATGATGAGGGGCGAGTTCCCAACACCTTTTGGCAGAGTGTGTCCTGGAGACATTTCCCCGATCCACTCCTGGTCAACATCACCCTGTCCTGGGGCAAGAGCATCGAGCTGACCGAGGACATCGTCATCACCTTCGAATCGGGCCGTCCGGAGCAGATGGTCCTGGAGAAATCTCTGGACCATGGGCGGACTTGGCAGCCCTACCAGTTCTACGCAGCCGACTGCCTCAACTCCTTTGGGATGGAGTCGAGAAGCGCCCGGGATCTGAGCCCGGCCTCGGTTCTGGACATCATCTGCACGGAGGAGTATTCCAGGGTCTACGTGTGGAAGTTGGAGAACATGGTCCGATTCGAGATCCAGGAACGTTTCGCCTTGTTCGGGGGGCCCCGTCTCCGTGACATGGCCTCGCTCTACGGCCGACTGGACACCACCAAGGACCTGAGGGACTTCTTCTCCCTGACTGACCTACGGCTCAGGCTGCTTCGTCCGGCCACTGGCCCCACCAGAGTTGACCCACTCAACCTGTCCAAATATTTCTACGCCATCTCCAATCTGGACATCCGGGGGCGGTGAGAGCTTCTCAACCCTTCCAGACTGAGTCCCTGACCCCACAGCCCACCCCCAGGGACACTGTGTCAGGCCAACATAGGACTAGGAGCAGGGGGAGGCCATTCAGCCCTTCGAGCCTGTTCCTGCCATTCAGTGAGATCATGGCTGCTTTGGTTGTGTCTCAACTCCACTTCCCTGTCTACCCCCCATGACCCTTGACTTCCTTGTTTATCAAAAATCTGTCTTGAGTAAATTCAGTGACCCAAACTCCACTGCTTTCTGGGGAAGAGAATTCCACACACTAACCACCCTCTGGGAGAAAAAATATTGCTTCATCTCTGTCCTAAAAAGCAGGCCTCATTATTATTAAACACTGCCCCCACCCCCATTCTAGCGCACCCCCCCCCCCACCCCAACAAGAGGAAACACCCTCCTGGGATCTGCCCTGTCCAGCCTCCCTCAGGATCGTATATGTTTCAATAAGATCACCTCTCAACCTTCTCATCTCCAATGGATACAGGCCCAACCTGTTCAATCCTCCTTCGTAAAATAACCCCTTCATCCCAGGAATTAGTCACCTACAAATTATGAAACTGTGCCCTTTACACCAAACTCTAGGTCATGAATTTCGAGCGAGATAAGCACCAATCCCTGAGAAACCCCCAGGATAAACCATCCTCCAGCCCCACAGCAACCGTCCAGCACCTGCTCTCTGCTTCCTGTCACTCCGCTAACTTCATCCCTGTGCTGCCGCTCTCCCTTTTATTCCAGCCAGTTGAATTTTGCTGAGTAATCTGTTATGTGGCATTTTCTCAAAAAGCTTTTGGAATTCGATGTACAGCACACGACTGCATTACCTTCATCACCCCCCCTCTCTGTTACCTCATCAGAAATCTCAATCCAAGTTAGTTAAATACAATTTGCCTTTGACAAATCCATGTTGGCTTTCTATAATTAACCCACATTTTCTAACTGGCTGTTAACTTAGTTCCTAACTGCTGTTTCTAGAAGGTTCCCCACACCTGTTGTTAAACTGACTGCCCTGCACTAGTTGGGTTTATCTTTACATCTTTTTGAAGAGTACAACATTTGCAATTCTCCAGTCCTCTGGAACTCTGGAACCACCCGTGTATCTAAGGAGAGTTGGAAAACCATGACCAGGTGTCTTGCCAATTCCCACTCTCACTTCCCTCTGGATCCTCAGATGGATCTCACCCTGTCCTGGTGACTTATCAACTTGCAGAGCAGCCAGTCTTTCTAAGACATATTCTTTATCAATTTTTAACCCATCCAGTGTCTTATCCACCTCCCCTTTCACTGCAACTTTGGCAGCACCTCCTCCCTTGAGAAAGACAGATGCAAATTATTCATTTAATACCCCAGCCATGTCCCCTGCCTCCGTGTGTAAATCTCCTTTTTTAGCCCATAAGACCATAAGACATAGGAGCAGAAATTAGGCCATTCGGCCCATCGAGTCTGCTCCGCCATTCAATCATGGCTGATAAGTTTCTCAAACCCATTCTCCCACTTTCTCCCCGTAACCTTTGATCCCCTTACCAATCAAGATCCTATCTATCTTGGTCTTAAATACACTCAATGACCTGGCCTCCACAGCCTTCTGTGGCAATGAATTCCATAGATTCACCACTCTCTGACTAAAGAAGTTTCTCCTCATCTCTGTTCTAAAAGGTCTTCCCTTTACTCTGAGGCTGTGCCCTCGGGTCCTAGTCTCTCCTACTAATGGAAACATCTTCCCCACGTCCACTCTATCCAGACCTTTCAGTATTCTGTAAGTTTCAATCAGATCCCCCCTCATCCTTCTAAACTCCATCGAGTATAGACCCAGAGTCCTCAAACGTTCCTCATATGTTAAGCCTTTCATTCCTGGGATCGTTCTCGTGAACCTCCTCTGGACCCTCTCCAGGGCCAGCACATCCTTCCTGAGATACGGGGCCCAAAATTGCTCACAATATTCTAAATGTGGTCTGACCAGAGCCTTATAAAGCCTCAGCAGCACATCCCTGCTTTTATATTCTAGTCCTCTCGAAATAAATGCCTACATTGCATTTGCCTTCCTAACTTTCGACTCAGAATCCTGGACTAGGACTCCCAAGTCCCTTTGCACTCCAGATTTCTGAATTCTCTCCCCATTTAGAAAATAGTCTATGTCTCTATTCTTCCTGCCAAAGTGCATGACCTCACACTTCCCCACGTTGTATTCCATCTGCCACTTCTTTGCCCATTCTCCTAACCTGTCCAAATCCTTCTGCAGCCTCCCCGCCTCCTCAATACTACCTGTCCCTCCACCTATCTTTGTATCATCTGCAAACTTAGCCAGGATGCCCTCAGTTCCTTCATCTGGATCATTAATGTATAAAGTGAAAAGTTGTGGTCCCAACACTGACCCCTGCGGAACTCCACTAGTCACTGGCCGCCATCCTGAGAAGGACTCTCTTATCCCCATTCTCTGCCTCCTGCCAGACAGCCAATCTTCTATCCATGCTAGTACCTTGCCTCTAACACCATGGGCTCTTATCTTACTGAGCAGCCTCCTGTGCGGCACCTTGTCAAAGGCCTTCTGGAAGTCCAAGTAGATAACATCCATTGGCTCTCCTTTGTCTAACCTACTCATTACCTCCTCAAAGAATTCTAACAGATTTGTCAGGCATGACTTCCCCTTGATGAAACCATGCTGACTTTGCCCGATTTTACCATGCACTTCCAAGTATTCTGAAATCTCATCCTTAATAATGGACTCTAAAATCTTACCAACGACCGAGGTCAGGCTAAGCAGCCTGTAATTTCCTGTCTTTTGCCTCACTCCCTTCTTAAACAGGGGGGTTACATTAGTGATTTTCCAGTCCTCTGGGACCCTTCCTGACTCCAGTGATTCCTGAAAGATCACCACTAACGCCTCCACGATCTCTTCAGCTATCTCCTTCAGAACTCTGGGCTGTAATCCATCTGGTCCAGGTGATTTATCCACCTTCAGGCCTTTCCGTTTTCCTAGCACCTTCTCCTTGGTAATGGCCACCATACTCACCTCTGCCCCCCGACTCTCTTGAACTTTGAGGATGTCACTCATGTCTTCCACTGTGAAGACTGACGCAAAGTACCTATTCAGTTCCTCTGCCATTTCTTTGTTCCCCACTACTACTTCTCCAGCATCATTTTCCAGCAGCCCAATGTCTATCTTTTCGATAGGATGTATATCCTTGGATATTTAGCTCCCAGTCCTGATCCCCTTGCAGCCATGTCTCTGTGATGCCCACCACATCATACCTGCCAATTTCAATCTGCGCCACAAGATCATTTACCTTATTTTGTATACTGCGTGCATTCAGATACAACACCTTCAGTCCTGTATTTCCCATCCCCTTTCTCATTGTCGTCCCTTTATCTGATGTGCTTGAAGTTAGATCCCTAGCCCTTTCCAGACACTCTGTCCTATTTTGTGTTTTGGGGACTTTAATAGCCTCTCCTGGGCTCTCCTTTCTTTTCAGTTTTTTCATAATTTTCCATGAAGTTGAATCCACCCCCCACACGCTAACCTGCTGCTTTGTTTCCCATTAGTCATACATCTTGGAGTTTTACCCTTCCCTCCGCCCCACCCGCCACTTTCTAGTTTAAGGTCCTGTTGAACACCCTATTTACCCTTTTCGCTAGAACATTGGTCCCAGATCGGTTCAGGTGGAGACCGTGCCAACGGTACAGATCCCTCCTGTTCCAATACTGATGCCAGTGTCCCACGAAAGGGAACCCCTCTTTCCCACACCACTCCTTTAGCCACATGTTTACTTCCCTTATTCTTGTGTCCCTATGCCAATTTGCACGTGGCTCGGGTAGTAATCCAGAGATTATAACCCTTGAAGACCTGTTCTTTAATTTAGTTCCTAGTTCCTGATCATCCCCAAACAGGTCCTCTTTCCTAGTCTTACCTATGTTATTTGTCCCGACGTGGACCACAACAACTGGATCCCCCCCCTCCTTATCCAATATCCTTTCAAGCCGGTCAGAGATGTCCCTCACCCTGGCACTGGGCAGGCAACATACCATGCGGGACTCTCGATCCTGCTTACAAAGGATGCTAACAATTCCCCTAATTATAGAATCCCCTACAACTGCCACTTGTCTTTTTGCTCCCCCCTCTTGAATGGCCTCCTGTGCCACGGTGCTGTGGTCAGCTGGCTCATCCTCCCTACAGCCCTATTCCTCATCCACACAGGGAGCAAGTACCTCGTACCTGTTGGACAAGGTCAAGAGCTGAGGCTCCTCTGTTCCTGAACACAGGATCCCTCTACCTGCCTCACTTGCAGTCACACCCTGCTGACCCTGACCACTGCCCGAACTTGAGGTACTTAATCTATCGGGTTTGACCGCCTCCTGAAACAAAGCGTCCAGGTTACTGTCCCCCTCCCGGATGTGTTGCTGCATCGGGAGGCGGACTCCAGCTCATCAATTCTGAGCCAGAGTTCCTCCAGCAACCAACACTTGCTGCAGATGTGCTCACTGAGGCTCGCAATGGGATCTGCCAGCTCCCACATCATACAACTACAGCACATCACCTGCCCAACCATCTCGACTTAAATAATTAAATCATTAATTAGCTTTGCAGTGCTTTTTTTTCAAATTTGGTGCAGATTTCCTACCAACCAATCAGATCACAGCTTTCCTGTGATGTCACTTTTTCAGTTTTGGCTTCATTTACTCTGTGCCCCGAGGTCACCGCTCTGGTGGTCCTCCTTCCTAGTCCGCACCCTGGAAACAAGGCTGCCAATCCCCGAGGTAAGCTAGATTTATACTCACCGCTCCAGTGCTCCTCCCTCCTTTTTAGTCCCTAGTAGGCACTACTCCTCCTTTTTCTATTTATATGACCGTAGAAGATTTTGGGATACCCTTTTGCGTTAGCTGCCAGTCTCTTCTCATACTCTGTTTACTTCTCTTATTGTTTTTTTCACTTCCCCTCTAAGCTTTCTATATTTGGTCTGGTTCTCCCTTGTATTATCCACCTGCCATCTGTCACGCCCACCTTTTCTGCTTCATCTAACTCCCCATCTCTTTCATTATCCAGGGAGCTCTGCGTTTGTTTGCCTGACCTTCCCCCCTCATGGGGATGGACCTAATATAATGCACCACTTTGGTAGCAAAAACAGGAAGGCAGATTATTATCTGAATGGCTATAAATTGAGAGAAGGGAATGTGCCACGAGACCTGGGTGTCCTTGTACACCAGTCACTGAAGGTAAGCATGCAGGTGCAGCAAGCGGTAAAGAAGGCAAATGGTATGTTGGCCTTCATCGCCAGAGGATTCGAGTACAGGAACAGGGATGTCTTGCTGCAATTGTACAGGGCCTTGGTGAGACCACACCTGGTGTATTATGTGCAGTTTTGGTCTCCTTATCTGAGGATGGATGTACTTGCTATAGAGGGAGTGCAGCAAAGGTTTACCTGACTGACTCCTGGGATGGTGGAACTGACATATGAGGAGATTGAGTTATTTCGGATCATATTCGCTGGAGCTGAGAAGAGTGAGGGGGTATCTCATAGAAACCTATAAAATTCTAACAGGATAGACAGGGTAGATGTAGGAAGGATGTTCCCGATGGTGGGGGGTCCAGAACCAGGGGTCACAGTCTGAGGATATGGGGTAGACCATTTAGGACTGAGATGAGGAGAAATTTCTTCACCCAGAGAGTGGTGAGCCTGTGGAATTTGCTACCACAGAAAGTAGTTGAGACCAAAACATTGTCTGTTTTCGAGAAGGAGTTAGATATAGCTCTTGGGGCGAAAGGGATCAAAGGGTATGTGGAGAAAGCAGGAGAGGCTGTTGGGTTAGACGATCAACTATGATCATATTGAATGGTGGAGCAGGCTCGAAGGGCCGAATGGCCTACTCCTGATCCTAGTTTCTATGTTTCAATGACCTTGACTACACTTGAATCATCTCCTCTTTAAAGGCTGCCCATTGTTCCATTACAGTTTTGCTGCCAATCTTTGATTCCACTTTACCTGGGCCTGATTCATATTCACCCCATTGAAATTTGCCCTCCCCCAGTTGATTAATCTTATTCGGCATTGCTCCTTGTCCTTTTCCATAGTCAACCTAAACCTGATGATACAATGATCACTATTCCCTAACTGTTCTCCTACTGGCGCTTGATCCACATGGCCCCACCCCCCCAGCTCGAGCAGAGTCTCCTTTCTGATTGGATGGGAACAGATTGCTGTAGAAAATTCTCCTGAACGCACTCAAGCAACTCTTGCTCTCTTCCCTTTACACAACTACTATGCAAGTCTATATTTGAATAATTAAAGTCCCCCATTACAACTACCACAACAGCTTATATTTATATAGCACCTTTGATGTAATAAAATGACTCCAGTTGCTTCACAGGAGGAGCACAAGGTGTTAAAACAAAGTATTTCTGAAGTATAACTACTCTCTAGTTTTTGCAATTTCCCTGCAAATGTGTTCCTCTGTACCCTTCCCACTAGCTGGTCAATAGAATAGTCAGTTGTGTAATGTTACCTCAATTGTTTCTTGGTTTGAACTGAATAGATTCTGTCCTTGACTCCTTTAGGACATCCCCTCCACCACGGTAATATTATCTTTAATCAATATCACCACCTCTCCTATCTTTCCTTTCCTAGCTTTCCTGAAATCCTTGTATCCAGGAATATATAATACCCAGTCCTGTCCTTTTTTGAGTCAGGTCTCCTTTCTCACCACAACATCATATTTCTGCTTGGCTCTCTGGGCCTGCAGCTCACTGACCTTACTTACCACACTCGATGTGTTCACATAGATGCACCGTAAACTCAGTTTAAACTTAATTACATTCCCTCTTACTCTGGCTCTACCTAATACCTGACTATTTTTCACTCTAATGCTGTCTGAAACTCCCGATTCTCTGTGCATCTTGCTTTTCCCTCTCTAATGTTACCTCCTGGCTCCCACCCCCCTGCCAGGTTTAAACCCTCCTGACTAGGGAAACTACCAGAGTTAATAGCTAGGGTGCAATTTCTCAGGGGAAACATCTGGAAGGTTCCCAGTCATTGAACATCTGGAGTCAAGCTATCAGAGCTAACACCTGGAGTGACTCTCAGTCTATGGCAGATTCCTGGAGGGTGAGAGATCCTCGCTGCTTCTGCTCCAAGCGGCTGATATGAGCACTTGGTAACTGGTGAGATTTAACAGCAATGGATCGTGATGCCTCCCCCAGTCTCTCAGCACTGTCAGCTGCCCTGTGTCACTGTGATACCTTCTCTGAATGACTGTGTACACAGAGCGGACACTGCAACATCTCCCCCA
Organism: Isurus oxyrinchus; assembly: GCA_026770705.1. Classification (NCBI taxonomy): domain Eukaryota; kingdom Metazoa; phylum Chordata; class Chondrichthyes; order Lamniformes; family Lamnidae; genus Isurus; species Isurus oxyrinchus. The sequence continues at coordinate 132,223 of JANJGN010000630.1, forward strand.
CCCCTGGTGATGGGTTTGTTAATGAGCTTTCAGTCCAGCTGACTGGCTCAGCATGAAGGAGCGCTTTCCTGTTCAGTGTTTAACCAATCAAGCAGCAAAGAGTGAGCACAAACTCTCCTTTTCCTCTCATCTCTGTCAATCTCCAACCTCATCAGGATTCACAGGATCAGAGAATCTTATAACACAGGAGGAGGTTATTCAGCCCAGAAAGAGCTCTCCAATTAGACCCACTCCCTCTGCTCTTCCCCCATCTCCCTGTATTTTCCCCTTCACGTATTCCTACAATTCCCTTTTGAAAGTTATTATTGAATCTGCTTCCACCGCCCTTTCAGGCAGCGCGTTCCAGATCACAACAACTCGCTGTGTAAAAATAAATTCTCCTCATCCCCCCCTCTGGTTCTTATACCGATTCCCTTCAATCTGTGTCCCTCTGGTTACCGACCCTCCTGTCACTGGAAACAGTTTCAAAGCTGCTGATGATTTTATGAATGAGTCTGACTGAATATTTCCTTCTTGTTCAATCTATATTCAGTCTCGAACAGTGTGTTTCCATTCCCCCATCTCACAATCGCCAGGGCTCGGAACCATTACCTCATTATTCTAGACTCAGCTTCCCTCGAGCTTTTAGTGCAGGAGAATCTTCAAACACTAATTAGAGAACAGGAGCAGCAAAGTGTTTACGCTGCTTTTCAATTGTCTCTAAGGAACTGTCTGCATTTTGCTTGGTTTAGTAAAATGTGCCCAGAACTGCCAATTTGCAAAAAGTACAAGGTGCAATCTGCAGATAGTGAATCTTCAGCTTTGTAGCGAGTTACAGACTGACTTGATGCTGTCAGCACAGATGAACTGGGAGCATCATTGTCACGTTTCAGCACTTTGGGCCTTACTAAATCACATTTATTAAACAACAGCACTTTGCATTTATATAGCAGCTTAAACGTAGTAAAATATCTCAAGGTGCTTTACAGGAGCTTAAATCTGACACAATTGTGACCCTGAGCCCCACATGGAGATATTGGGTCAAGGGACCAAAATCCTGTTCAAAGGGGCAGGTCTGCAGAGTGTTTTAAAGGAGGAGAGAGTGGTGGAGAGGGGGGAGAGGTTTAGGGAGGGAACTCCAGAGGTTAGTGTTCAGGCAAATGATGATGCAGCCGCCAATGGTGGAGTGATGGTTTCACAGTTGGTGTTATGATGTGATTGTGTCCTTAAAATGGAAATGTTTCACCAGGAGACTGGTCCAGCCCAGCCCAGCCTTCCACAGAATCTGCAAACACCCATCGCAGTGACTGAGTTCTTGGTGAACGAATCTGGGGTGATTTAACCCCCACATTTCCTGACCCAGAGCATATTCAGGATTTGGAATTCTCTCAGTGTGAACTGTTTCCAGACATCAGCATTCAATTTGCCATTTCCCACGCTGTCACTGTGTCCCTTGACATTCCTCTTACTTTTGGGCTGCAGAGTTTAATTCTATCCTGATTTAACACCCTGTCAGCCATGGCTCTGCAGGGACCAGTCTCAACTCTGAGTCTGAAAGTCCTGATCCAGAGACTTAAGCACAAAATGAAGGCTGGGCCTCCCAGTGCAATACTGAGGGAGTGCTGCTCTGTCAGAGGGTCAGTACTGAGGGAGTGCTGCTCTGTCAGAGGGTCAGTACTGAGGGAGTGCTGCACTGTCAGTGGGTCAGTACTGAGGGAATGTTGCACTGTCAGAGGGTCAGTATTGGGGGCGTGCTGCACTGTCAGAGGGTCAGTACTGAGGGAGTGCTGCACTGTCAGTGGGTCAGTACTGAGGGAATGCTGCACTGTCAGAGGGTCAGTACTGAGGGAGTGCTGCACTGTCAGAGGGTCAGTACTGAGGGAGTGCTGCACTGTCAGAGGGTCAGTACTGAGGGAGTGCTGCACTGTCAGGGGGTCAGTACGGTGGGAGTGCTGCACTGTCAGAGGGTCAGTACTGAGGCAGTGCTGCACTGTCAGAGGGTCAGTGCTGAGTGAGTGCTGCACTGTCAGAGCGTCAGTACTGAGGGAGTGCTGCACTGTCAGAGGGTCAATGCTGAGGGAGTGTTGCACTGTCTGAGGTGTGGTGTTTTGGCTGAGAGTTTGAACTGATGCCCCATTTGCCCTCTCAGGTTGGTGTAAAAGTTTCCATGGTCACAATTTCAATGAAGTGCAGGAGAGTTAACCCAGGTGTCCTGGCCAATATTCATCCTCCAACCAACGTCACTAAAACTGATCATCCAGTCATCATGACATTGCTGTTTGTGGGATCTTGCTGAGTACAAAATGGCTGCCACATTTCCTCCATTCCTGGGGTGACTATGCTTCAAAACAGACTTCCATTGGCTGTGAAGCACTCTGGGATGTCCTGAGGTTGGGAAAGGTGCTATCGAAATGCAAGCTCTTCCTTTATTCGAGTGAGGAGCCCACAATCCCAGATGAAATTGGAGGGTGTGGTGACTGTGGAATTTGCCCCTTGGTCATTGATTGAGGGGAGGGGAGGGGAGGAGCTGGGTCAGGGTCCCAGCTGTGTGGAGATGGGGTTAAAATCGACTGGTTAACATTTTGTATCATGGTCTTGCCTAGGAGTAAAGCAGGATCATCGACTGGAACCAACTCCTTCCAAATCTCTAACGATGGGTCCTCTTTCACTGATGCTGAATCACTGATATTCACTTCTGTCAGTTTCATTGTCACATTTCAGCTGAAAGGGAGATTCACTTGTTCTTTAATTCACACTCGTTCTATCACTAAATGTTGTTCATTCACCTGGTCTGAAGCTGGAGATTGTGGTAAACCAACACCGTAGCCAGTGCAGGGAATTCAATCTTCAAATGAATTAATTAATTATATTTTATAAACATTCAGCAAAAGGTGATGCTTGTGTAAGTTTAGTGTTTTATTGTAGCAGAGTTAATATTTAATTATTCGTCAATCATCAATTCCTCATCATTTACAACTCCTACAATCCCTGTTGTACCTCACCCAGCGGAAATTGAATGATTTCAGTTTGATCTCTTGAAGAATTCTCGAGTTTAACCCTTTCTGAACAAACTCTGGGACCAATCCAGTTAGTCTGGGTTTTGGGTAAAAAATGGACATGTTGTGGTCAGTCCCTCGAAACGAGGATGATGTCTGCCAGGCTTCCTGATGTGTGTCCTCAGGCGACTCAGCTGGTCAATCCTCGAGCCACAGGTCTTTGGACAGGGAGGAGAAGGGTTGCCAGGAGGAATGGGGTTCTCTCGAGCTAGGGTTCCGCTCTCTCTCTCTCCTTCTGCTCGTCGCTTCTCCGCAGCAGAGTTTATGTGCTCAGTTTCTGACTGTTGTGGTTTGTAGGATGAGGAGCCACCATGTGGTAAGGTATGTGGCATGTTCCTCCCACACATCGATGCAGATTTGTCTCCTTTCAATGAGGCTTTCAGAGTCTCCTTAAAACATTTTCCCTGCCCTGCTTGAGGTCGGTGCCATCCTTACGTTGTGAAAAGTGGATCTGAAGCTGATTATTTGCCATGGGGACAGTGTCTGGAACAGCAGAGCTGATTTCACATGGTCACAGTAGCTATACCGGAGGAATCGGCTTCACTGAGGATGATGCAGTTTGTTGACTGTCCCAGGAGTAGAGAGAATGTTGAGGTTATTAACCCTTCAGTAATTTATCTTCAGTCACTTACTGAATGTCTCCCCCTCATGTGATTCGCTGTCAAACTCTGTCTGATGAACACCTTGTGGTGTTGATTTTGTTACAGGCGACATATAAATGTAAGGATTATTTCTTTGCTGCTGTTATTGTTGCTGACCTGTTTTGACCCCTGGCCTGACAATGCCTCGATTTTAAAATTCTCAATCCTGTTTCACAATCCCTTCATGACCTCGCCCCTCCCAATCTCTCTAATCTCCTCCCGCCCTACAACCCTCCATGATCTCAGCCCCCCCTCCAATTCCAGCCTCTCGAGTATCCACGATTGAAGTCATTCCACCAGTGGTGGTCATGCTTTCAGCTGCCCGGACCCTAAGCTCTGGAATTCCCTCCCTAAACCTTTCTGCTTCTCCTGCTTTTAGATCCTCCTTCAAACCGACCTGTCTGACCGAGCTTTTGGTCACTTGTCTGATTGTCCTTATTTGGCCCAGTGTCAGATTTTCTTTGGTGACACTCCTGTGAAGCACCTTGGGATATTTCACTGGGTTAAAGGCGCTATATAAATGAAAGGAGAGTTTCAGATGTTTTCCTCGAAGCTCAGCTGCATTAATATTAATGACTGGGAGGAGCTTGTTACCAATCGTTCAAAATGGCCACAACTTGTCCAGCAAACTGCATCAGGCTTTGGGTCCCAATGTCCTAATGATGAGGCAGAGCAGCAGCAGGAAGGGAAAGAAAAGGAATAAACCCTGCATTCCGGATCCCACTGCCTCGTGGGACAGCCTGTCCCATGTGTCCACAGATCTGTGGGTCCAGAATCGGCCTGTTCAGGTCCATGAAGACCCCTGGCCCTGAGTCCACATCATTCTCGAATCGAGGAGCAGACAACCATGTGCCAATTGTTGTGGTAATTTGCTGTTGTTAAGGACAAACTTGCATTTCTATAGCGTCTGAATTACCTAGGCACGTCCCAAAGCGCTTAAACCCCAATGATATTTGTTTGAACATACATATGAACATACGAACAAGGAGCAGGAGTGGGCCATTCAGCCCCTCGAGCCTGCTCTGCCATTTAATAAGGTCATGGCTGATCTGATAGTAACCTCAAATCTGCATCCCGCCTACCCCGATAACCTATCACCCCCTTTCTCACCAAGAATCTATCCAGCTCTGCCTTAAAAATATTCAAAGTCTCTGCTTCTACCGCCTTTTCAGGAAGAGAGTTCCAAAGACTCACAACCCTCTGAGTGAAAATATTTCACCTCATCTTCATTTTAAATGGGGGCCCTTTATTCTTAAACAGTGACCCCTAGTTCTAGATTCTCCCACAAGCGGAAACATCCTCCCCACATCCACCCTGTCAAGACCCCTCAGGACCTTAAAGGTTTCGATTAGGTCGCCTCTTACTCTTCTAAACTCCAGTGGATACAAGCCCAGTCTGTCCAACCTTTCCTCATAAGACAACCCGCCCATTCCAGGTATTAGTCTGGTAAACCTTCTGTGAACTGCTTCCAACACATTTACATCCTTCCTTGCCTGTACCATTTCTCATCTCTACCCAAACCATTTCCACCTCCTTGTTTCCTGAACTTAGGTCATCCCTCTCTATTCTGCTAATACCATCATTAACTAACAGAACCAACCCTCCAGCTTCTCCTCACTTCCTGCCCTTCATAAATGTCCTCGACCCTTTAATAATCAGGCCCCAATCCATGTCACCCTGCAGCCATTTCTCCTCAATGGCTATCAAATCATACTTATTTATTTCTATGTACACGCTCAGTTCACCTGTTTTATTTCGAATGCTTCATACATTCAGATACAGAGCTTTTACTTTTACCTATTTATTCTTTTTATAACCTCTAGTTTCATCTGTTGCTTCACTGTTAGATTTGTCCCTTCTCTCTGTCCCTTCCTACAACACAGCCTGTTTTCCTGTAATGATACCTTTTTCTTCTGTCTTGTTTCTGCTCTTTGATTTGCCACATCTTCCTAAATTTGATTCCTTGCCTCCACTGTTTAGTTTAAAACCCTCTCTACTTGTACTGAGCCCTGGCACCGGGCAGGTAACACAGCTGCCTGGACTCATGCTCTTTGTGCTTCTTGGTACAAAGAATCCAGGTAACTTGCCCTCTCCCTGATGTGTCGCAGTGTCTGCAGTTCAGCCTCCAGCTCCTAAACTCGGAGCTGAAGCTGCTCAAACGTCACACACTTCCTGCAGACGTGGTTGCCTTGGATCAAACTGGCATCCAGGTCATCCCACATGCTGCAGCTGCGACACATCACCTGCCTTGACATCCTTAATGTGTTCTAATTAACAATGTAATTACTTTATTCAACTTGAATTGGAAATATATCGCCGTTCCTCCACTGTCGCTGGGTCAAAATCCTGGAATTCCCTCCCTAACAGCACTGTGGGTGTACCTACACCACGTGGACTGCAGCGGCTCAAGGAGGCAGCTCACCACCACCTTCTCAAGGGGCAATTAGGGATGGGCAATAAATGCTGGCCCAGCCAGCGACACCCACATCCTTAGGAATCGAGTAATCATTAATCACTTACCAATACTCACCAAATAATTAGTTTCTCCTGTAGCAGAGGACGATCACTTCCTGAAGATTGAGAAAATTAGAAAGCAAAAGAGACCTTCTTTCCCTTCCTTCCCTAACTCCCCTAATTACCCAAATCCCCCCTCTCTATTCTCAGTCACACTTCTTCCAGGAAACCTTACCAACAGCACCTCTTTCCCCCCATGCACCGAATTCTCACTTTGAACCAAATTCCCAAATATACTCACTCGGTCTCTGCCTCACTTAGGCCCAAGTCTCCCCTCGCTGATCTGGGAGAGCTGGAGGTTGTGACAGGTGCTAGATAAATGCATGTTCTTTCTTTGTGGGTCTCGGGCATTGAGCTGATTATAAACTCACTCCTAACTTGTCCTTTCTGCTGCTGAGAATCTGATCGTTAATCAGCAGAAACACAGGGACCTTCCTGTCGCCTGGTGTGAAATGCAACAAGTGGGGAGGATCATGTTGTTGTTCCAGAGTGAAGCTGGTAATGGCCGGAGCAGAGTCCCTGAGTGGAGAGTCTGGGCCCGAACACCGTTCCTCAGCTTATTTCAAACCAGCTTTGCTGTTATCTTTCCCCAGGTGCAAGTGTAACCTTCATGCCAACAACTGTATCTTGGAGAATGGGGAGCTGAGCTGTGAGTGTGAGCACAACACGACGGGGCTGGACTGTGAGAGGTGCAAGAAAGGTTTTCAAGGCCGACGCTGGAGGGCAGGCTCGTACCTCCCAATCCCCAAAGGGACGGCCAATGTCTGTGAGTAACCAGCGTCTCTCTGGCCCAGACCAGTGTCAGCACAACATTCACTTCATATTTCACTCTCACTGGAGATCCCAGCAATGCACTGATTCCAAATTACAGCCCAATCAATCGTTCTGATTGTGTTCATGTGGGAGCAGAGACCGACAGTGGGAACTTGTACAGATACAGAATCATCAAATCTTACAGCCATTCGGCCCATCGTGTCTGTGCTGGCTCTTTGAAGGAGCTCTCCAATTAGCCCCACTCCTCCTGTTCTTTCCCCATATCCCTGCAAATGTCCCGTTTTTAAGTATTTGGAGATGGAAGTGGAGACAGAAGATGATTTCAAAAGGAAACTGGATGTGTGTTTAATGGAAATAAACTTACAGGGTGATAGGGATGGAACGGGAGAATGGGACTGAGTTGGATTGCTCTACAGAGAGCTGGCATGACCTCAATGGGTTGAATGGCCTCCTCCTGTGCCAGAATGACTCTGTCACTCTATTTATCCAATTCCCCTGCTGAAAGTTATTGTTGAATCTGCTTCCACCGCCCTTTCAGGCAGCGCGTTCCAGATCACAACAACTCAGAATGTCCTGAGGTCAAAAAACAGAGAGTGACAGGAATAGAGGGAGGGTCAGTGTGAATACTGACACCCTTATCGATTAACCCTGTCGATACACACGCTAATCACACGTAGTGAGAACGTATTCTGTGTAAAAACATTCTCCTGATCTCCCCCTCTGGTTCTTTCACCAATTGTCTTCAATCTGTGTCCCTCTGGTTACCGACCCTCCAGGGACTGGAAACAGTTTCTCCTTACTTACTCTATCAAAACATTTCAATCTATTGAACCCTTCTATCTGTGTAAAGTTGCAGTCAGTGAAGAAGTTGGAATAGCTGGTGTTGTGTCGAGGGTGAGGTTATAATCGATGTATGTGTTAAAGTATGATGAAACCTCTCTCTTTATGCACACACACAGATAGAGAGGCAGCAGTGAGGTGGAGACTGGGCTGTGAGTGGAATGTTAATAGCTGTATGAACATCTGGGGAACAGCTGGGGAGGGTGGAAGGTGAATCAGCTTCACTGTAATAGAAATCTGAAGCTGATCAGGATGTGAAGGTTGTGAGGGACAAACTGTGGTCAGTGCCGCAGAATGTCCCGAGGTCATAAAACAGAGAGTGACGGGAATAGAGGGAGGGTCAGTGTGAATACTGACACCTTTATCGATTAACCCTGTCGATACATACGCTAATCACACGTAGTGAGAACGTACTCACACACTAATCACACGTAGTGAGAATGTACTCACACACTAATCACACGTAGTGAGAATGTACACACACACTAATCACATGTAGTGAGAATGTACACACACACTAATCACATGTAGTGAGAATGTACTCACACACTAATCACACATAGTGAGAACAAACTCACACACTAATCACACGTAGTGAGAACGTACTCACACACTAATCACACGTAGTGAGAATGTACTCACACACTAATCACACGTAGTGAGAACGTACTCACACACTAATAACACGTAGTGAGAATGTACTCACACACTAATCACACATAGTGAGAATGTACTCACACACTAATCACACGTAGTGAGAACGTATTCACACACTAATCACACGTAGTGAGAATATACTCACACACTAATCACACGTAGTGAGAATGTACTCACACACTAATCACACGTAGTGAGAATGTACTCACACACTAATCACACGTAGTGAGAACGTATTCACACACTAATCACACGTAGTGAGAACGTACTCACACACTAATCACACGTAGTGAGAACGTACTCACACTCTAATCACACGTAGTGAGAATGTACTCACACACTAATCACACGTAGTGAGAATGTACTCACACACTAATCACACGTAGTGAGAATGTACTCACACACTAATCACACGTAGTGAGAATGTACTCACACACTAATCACACATGATGAGAACGTATTCACACATTAATCACACGTCGTGAGAATGTACTCACACACTAATCACATGTAGTGAGAACGTACTCACACACTAATCACACGTAGTGAGAATGTACTCACACACTAATCACATGTAGAGAGAACGTACTCACACACTAATCACATGTAGTGAGAACGTTCTCACACATTAATCACACGTAGTGAGAATGTACTCACACACTAATCACATGTAGTGAGAACGTACTCACACACTAATCACATGTAGTGAGAATGTACTCACACACTAATCACACGTAGTGAGAATGTACACACACTCTAATCACACATAGTGAGAATGTACTCACACACTAATCACATGTAGTGAGAACATATTCACACACTAATCACACGTAGTGAGAATGTACTCACACACTAATCACATGTAGTGAGAACGTACTCACACACTAATCACACGTAGTGAGAATGCACACACACTCTAATCACACATAGTGAGAATGTACTCACACACTAATCACATGTAGTGAGAACGTACTCACACACTAATCACACGTAGTGAGAATGCACACACACTCTAATCACACATAGTGAGAATGTACTCACACACTAATCACATGTAGTGAGAACGTACTCACACACTAATCACACGTAGTGAGAATGTACTCACACACTAATCACACGTAGTGAGAATGTACTCACACACTAATTACATGTTCACTTCACATGAATATTTTAATACCCCTAACCAGTCTCACCGAGGGCTGGAGTGAGCACTCAGAGTTCAACAAGTGAATCCTGAGTTCTTTGTGAGTTTGAATTGTGTTGTCCCCCTGATTCCTCCATCTGATGGGTTGTATTGGTGTGTTGAACAACCAAGATTATTAATCAGACGTTTCTCTAATTCTTTCTGTTTCTGTTTGTCTCTCCAGGCCTTCCTGACCCCAACACAAGTGGCCGTAAGTCAAATCGATGCTCTCTGACCTGTGACCTGTGACCTGCTGACCCAGGCTCCATTCCTGTATTGGGAGCAAAATGCTCACCTCAAACTCTCTCATCCCTCACTGACTGAGGGAAAGGTGTAGGAGTGAACAGTGAGTGAGTGTGGAACAGGTGTAGGAGTGAACAGGGAGTGAGTGTGGAACAGGTGTAGGAGTGAACAGGGAGTGAGTGTGGAACAGGTGTAGGAGTGAACAGGGAGTCAGTGTGGAACAGGTGTAGGAGTGAACAGGGAGTGAGTGTGGAACAGGTGTAGGAGTGAACAGGGAGTGAGTGTGGAACAGGTGTAGGAGTGAACAGAGAGTGAGTGTGGAACAGGTGTAGGAGTGAACAGGGAGTGAGTGTGGAACAGGTGTAGGAGTGAACAAGGAATGAGTGTGAATCAGGTGTGGGTGTGAACAGGGAGTGAGTGTGGAACAGATGTGGGTGTGAACAGGGAGAGATTGTGGAACAGATGTAGGAGTGAACAGGGAGCTTGTGTGTACAGTTGTAGATCTGTATAGGGAGTGAGTGTGATCAGTTGTCGGTGTGAACTAGGAGTGAGTGTGGAACAGGTTTAGGAATGAGCAGAGAGTGAGTGTAGAACAGGTATGGACGTGAAAGGGAGCGAGTGTGAACAGTTGTAGGCGTGAACAGTGAGTGAGTGTGGAACAGGTGTAGGAATGAACTGGGAGCGAGTATGCACAGTTGTCGGTGTGAACAGGGAGTGAGTGTAACCAGGTGTAAGTGTGAACAGCGACTGGGATCAGGAGGCTGTCTCTTTCCCTGGAGTAACTTCTCGAACAGAGCAACAGTTACAAGGCAGGGAATTTATAATATGTATGACTCACTCCTTAACCCTGCCTTAGTGAGAACATTCAGTGGGAAGTGGGGGGGAATATTTATGGAAAACCTGGACCAGGATCAGTGGGATCCTGTTGTAATCCTGATATCCCAGATACTGGAATGGGAACTGGGTGAGTTTGTCGGGTCTCAATCTGTTCACCTTTGGTCCCAGGTTTTATATCAATTCATCCCCGTTTATTAACCCTTCGCATGCTGTCCATGTCATTCCAAACCATCCACACATTGACCCCAAATCCACACCTAAACTCGCTGAGAGTGGCCATAACTCCCATACTGACCGAGAGTGACTATAACTCCAAAACTGACCGAGAGTGACTATAACTCCCATACTGACCGAGAGTGACTATAACTCCAAAACTGACCGAGAGTGACTATAACTCCAAAACTGACCGAGAGTGACGGTAATACCCAACACTGACAAAGAGTGACCATAACTGTGAACACTGACCAAGAGTGACCATAACTCCTCACATTGACCAAAGTTGGCCATTACTCCCCACACTGACCAAGAGTGACAGTGCCTCTCCACACTGACTGAGAGTGGCTGTAACTCCCAAACTGACTGAGAGTGACCATACCACTTCAGACTGACAGGTTTTGTGATTTTGGAACAGGAATATTTGGGGGACCTGGGACATCAGGTGCCTGGACCCTAAACACTGGAATTCTCTCCATGATTCCTTCCACCACCCCCTGTCCTTTAAGATTCACCTTAAAATCTCCCTGGCAGAATGAGGGTTTGATCTCCTGTCTGAATATCAGCTCCCATGTCTCAGTGTTAGTGTTTGTCTAATTGATGGTGAAGTGGAGATGGAAATATCTCAGCTTACCCTCAGACGCTGGTGTTGTAGTTGTCAGTCTGCACTCGATGTGTGTGTGTGAACACAGGACAGATGTTGTGTTCAGATCAGGTTTCATTCTCCAGCTGTGGTTAATAATTGCTGACTCTTCCTGACATGTTGCAGCTGACTCAAACCCGGGTCAAACACAGCAAAGTATCTCAGCACGAGGGGGCGAGAAGACAAAGCAAGGTAGGAGATCAAACAAAGTGACTGGTAAAAAAAGCAGCACATTGCATTTGCAAAGCACCCCCTCAGTACTGACCCTCCAACAGTGCAGCACTCCCTCAGTACTGACCCTCTGACAGTGCAGCACTCCCTCAGTACTGACCCTCTGACAGTGCAGCATTCACTCAGTACTGACCCTCTGACAGTGCAGCACTCCCTCAGTACTGACACACCGACAGTCCAGAACACCTCAGTACATATCCTCTGACAGTGCAGCACTTCCCCAGAACAATACCACTGACAGTGCAGCACTCCTCAGTACTAACCCTCTGACAGTGCAGCATTCCTCAGTACTGAGACTCTGACTGTGCAGCACTCCCTCAGTACTGAACATGAGACAGTGCAGCAGTCCCTGAGTATTTAACCTCTGAACGTGCAGCACTCACTCAGTACTGACCCTGTGACAGGGCAGCTCTCCCTCAGTACTGACCCTCTGAGAGTGCAGCACACGCTCAGCACTAAACCACTGACAGAGCAGCAGTACCTTAGTACTGACCCTCCGACAGTTCAGCACACCCTCATTACTGACTCTCTGACAGTGCAGCAGTCCCTCAGTACTGACCCTCTGTCGGTGCAGCACGCCCTCAGTACTAACCGCCTGACAGTGCAGCACTACATAAGTACTGACCCTCTGACAGTGCCGCACGCCCTTAGAACTAACCCACTGACAGAGCAGCACTCCCTCAGTACTAACCCTCTGACAGAGCAGCACTCCCTCAGTAATGACCCTCTGACAGTGCAGCGCTCCCTCAGCATTGAACCTCTGACAATGCCGAACACCCTCAGTACTGACCCTCTGACAGAGCCGAACGCCCTCAGTACTGTCCCTCTGTCAGTGCAGCACTCCCTCAGTACTGACCCTCTGACAGTGCAGCACTCCCTCAGTACTGATCCTCCGACAGCCCAGCACACCTAAGTATTGATCCTCTGAAAGAGCAGCACACCCTCAGTACTGTCCCTCTGACAATGCAGCACTCCTTCAGTACTGTGCCTCTGACAGTGCAGCACTCCCTCAGTACTGTCCCTCTGACAGCGCAGCACTCCCTCAGTACTGTCCCTCTGACAGTGCAGCAATCCTTCAGTACTGTGCCTCTGACAGTGCAGCACTCCCTCAGTACTGTCCCTCTGACAGTGCAGCACTCCCTCAGCACTGACCCCCTGACAGTGCAGCAGTCCCTTAGTACTGACCTCTGACAGTGCAGCACACCACCAATCCTGACCCCCTGACAGTGCAGCACTACCTCAGTACCGAACCACTGACAGTGCAGCACTCCCTCAGTACTGACCCTCTGACAGTGCAGCACGCCCTCAGTACTAACCCTCTGTCAGTGCAGCACTCCCTCAGTACTAACCCTCTGTCAGTGCAGCACTCCCTCAGTACTAACCCTCTGTCAGTGCAGCACTCCCTCAGTACTAACCCTCTGTCAGTGCAGCACTCCCTCAGTACTACCCTCTGACAGTGCAGCACTCCCTCAGTACTGACCCTCTGACAGAGCAGCACTCCCACAGTACTGACCCTCTGACAGTGCAGCATGCCCTCAATACTGAGCCTCTGACAGCGCAGCACTCTCTCAATACGGACGCTCTAACATTTTAGCACTCCCTCAATACTGACCCACTGACAGTGCAGCATTCCGTCAATATTTACCTTACGACAGTGCAGCACTCACTCAATACTGACCCTCTGACAGTGCTGCACTATCACAGTAATAACCTTCTGTCAGTGCAGCACTCCCTCAGAACTGACCCTCTATAAGTGCAGCACTACCTCAGTACTGAGACTCCGACAGTCCAGCACACCTCAGTACATATCCTCTGACAGTGTAGCACTTCCTAAGAACAGAACCACTGACAGTGCAGCACTCCCACAGTACTCACCCTCTGACTTTGCAGCACTCCCTCAGTACTGTTCCTCTGACAGTGCAGCACTCCCTCAGTACTGTCCATCTGAAAGTGCAGCACTCCCTCAGTACTGACACTCTGACAGTTCAGCACTCTCTCAGTACTGTCCCTCTGACAGTGCAGTGCTCCCTCAATATTAACCAACTGACAGTGCAGCATTCTCTCAATATTGACATTCTTACAATGCAGCACTCCCTCACTACTGTTCCTCTGACAGCGCAGCACACCCTCAATACTGACCTTCTGTCAGTGCAGCACTCCCTCAGTACTGACCCTCCGACAGTCCAGCACACCTCAGTACTGAACCTGTGACAGTGCAGCACCGCCTCAGTACGGTCCCTCTGACAGTGCAGCACTCCCTCAGTACTATCCATCTGACAGCGCAGAACTCCCTCAATACTGAACCTCTGACAGTGTTGCAGTCCCTTAGTAGTAAACCTCTGACAGTGCAGCACTCCCTCAATAGTGACCCTCTGACAGTGCAGCACTCCCTCAATACTGAACCTCTGACAGTGCAGCACTCCCTCAGTAGTAACACTCTGACAGTGCAGCACACCCTCAGTATTGACTCTCTAACTGTGCAGCACTCCCTCAGTACTGACACTCTGACAGTGCAGCACTCACTCAATATTGACCTTCAGACAGTGCAGTACTCCCTCAGTACTGACACTCCGACAGTCCAGAACACCTCAGTACATATCCTCTGACAGTGCAGCACTTCCCCAGAACAAAACCACTGACAGTGCAGCACTCCTCAGTACTGACCCTCTGACAGTGCAGCATTCCTCAGTACTGAGACTCTGACTGTGCAGCACTCCCTCAGTACTGAACATGAGACAGTGCAGCAGTCCCTGAGTATTTAACCTCTGAATGTGCAGCACTCACTCAGTACTGACCCTGTGACAGGGCAGCACTCCCTCAGTACTGACCCTCTGAGAGTGCAGCATACGCTCAGCACTAAACCACTGACAGAGCAGCAGTACCTTAGTACTGACCCTCTGACAGTGCAGCACTCCCCCAATACTGACCGCCAGACAGTGCAGCACTACCTCAGTCTGAACCACTGACAGTGCAGCACACCCTCATTACTGACACTCTGACAGTGCAGCACTCCCTCATTACTGACTCTCTGACAGTGCAGCACTCCCTCAGTACTGAACCTCTGTCGGTGCAGCACGCCCTCAGTACTAACCGTCTGACAGAGCAGCAGTACCTTAGTACTGACCCTCTGACAGTGCAGCACTCCCCCAATACTGACCGCCAGACAGTGCAGCACTACCTCAGTACTGAACCTCTGACAATGCCGAACACCCTCAGTACTGACCCACTGACAGAGCCGAACGCCCTCAGTACTGTCCCTCTGTCAGTGCAGCAGTCCCTCAGTACTGACCCTCTGTCAGTGTAGCAGTCCCTCAGTACTGACCCTCTGACAGTGCAGCACTCCCTCTGTACTGACCCACTGACAGTGCAGCACTCCCTCAGTACTGATCCTCCGACAGCCCAGCACACCTCAGTATTGATCCTCTGAAAGAGCAGCACACCCTCAGTACTGACCCTCTGACAGTGCAGCACTCCTTCAGTACTGTGCCTCTGACAGTGCAGCACTCCCTCAGTACTGTCCCTCTGACAGCGCAGCACTCCCTCAGTACTGTCCCTCTGACAGTGCATCAATCCTTCAGTACTGTGCCTCTGACAGTGCAGCACTCCCTCAGTACTGTCCCCCTGACAGTGCAGCACTCCCTCAGCACTGATCCCCTGACAGTGCAGCAGTCCCTTAGTACTGACCTCTGACAGTGCAGCACACCCCCAATCCTGACCCCCTGACAGTGCAGCACTACCTCAGTACCGAACCACTGACAGTGCAGCACTCCCTCAGTACTGACCCTCTGACAGTGCAGCACGCCCTCAGTACTAACCCTCTGTCAGTGCAGCACTCCCTCAGTACTACCCTCTGACAGAGCAGCACTCCCACAGTACTGACCCTCTGACAGTGCAGCATTCCCTCAGTACTGAGCCTATGACAGCGCAGCACTCTCTCAATACGGACGCTCTAACATATTAGCACTCCCTCAATACTGACCCACTGACAGTGCAGCATTCCGTCAATATTTACCTTACGACAGTGCAGCACTCACTCAATAATGACCCTCTGACAGTGCTGCACTATCACAGTAATAACCTTCTGTCAGTGCAGCACTCCCTCAGAACTGACCCTCTATAAGTGCAGCACTACCTCAGTACTGAGACTCCGACAGTCCAGCACACCTCAGTACATATCCTCTGACAGTGCAGCACTTCCTAAGAACAGAACCACTGCCAGTGCTGCACTCCCTCAGTACTGACGTTCTGTCAGTGCAGCACTCCCACTGTACTGACCCTCTGACAGTGCAGCACTCCCTCAGTACTGACCCACCGACAGTTCAGCACTCCCTCAGTATTGTCCCTCTCACAGTGCAGCACTCACTCAGTACTGACCCTCTCACAGTGCAGCAGCCCCTCAGTACTGTCGCTCTGAAAGTGCAGCACTCCCTCAGTACTATCCATCTGACAGTGCAGCACTCCCTCGGTACTGACCTTCTGTCAGTGCAGCATTCACTCAATACTGAACCTCCGACAGTCCAGCACACCTCAGTACTGAAGCTGTGACAATGCAGCACTCGCTCAGCACGGAACCTCTGACTGTGTAGCAGTCACATAGTACTGCACCTCTGACAGTGCAGCAATCCCTCAATACTGACCCTCTGACCGTGCAGCAATCCTTCAGTACTGTGCCTCTGACAGTGCAGCACTCCCTCGGTACTGTCCCTCCAACAGTGCAGCACACCCCCAATCCTGACCCCCTGACAGTGCAGCACTACCTCAGTACCGAACCACTAACAGTGCAGCACTCCCTCAGTACTGACCCTCTGACAGTGCAGCACGCCCTCAGTACTAACCCTCTGTCAGTGCAGCACTCCCTCAGTACTGACCCTCTGACAGAGCAGCACTCCCACAGTACTGACCCTCCTACAGTGCAGCATGCCCTCAATACTGAGCCTCTGACAGCGCAGCACTCTCAATACGGACGCTCTAACATTTTAGCACTCCCTCAATACTGACCCACTGACAGTGCAGCATTCCGTCAATATTTACCTTACGACAGTGTAGCACTCACTCAATACTGACCATCTGACAGTGCTGCACTATCACAGTAATAACCTTCTGTCAGTGCAGCACTCCCTCAGAACTGACCCTCTATAAGTGCAGCACTACCTCAGTACTGAGACTCCGACAGTCCAGCACACCTCAGTACATATCCTCTGACAGTGCAGCACTTCCTAAGAACAGAACCACTGACAGTGCTGCACTCCCTCAGTACTGACGTTCTGTCAGTGCAGCACTCCCACTGTACTGACCCTCTGACAGTGCAGCACTCCCTCAGTACTGACCCACCGACAGTTCAGCACTCCCTCAGTATTGTCCCTCTCACAGTGCAGCACTCCCTCAGTACTGACCCTCTCACAGTGCAGCAGCCCCTCAGTACTGTCGCTCTGAAAGTGTAGCACTATCTCAGTACTATCCATCTGACAGCGCAGCACTCCCTCAATACTGAACCTCTGACAGTGCAGCACTCCCTCGGTACTGACCTTCTGTCAGTGCAGCACTCACTCAATACTGAACCTCCGACAGTCCAGCACACCTCAGTACTGAAGCTGTGACAATGCAGCACTCCCTCAGCATGGAACCTCTGACTGTGTAGCAGTCACATAGTACTGAACCTCTGACAGTGCAGCAATCCCTCAATACTGACCCTCTGACAGTGCAGCACTCCCTCAGTACTAACCCTCTGACAGTGCAACATTCCTCAGTACTGAGTCTCAGACTGTGCAGCACTCGCAAAGTACTGAATATGAGACAGTGCAGCACTCCCTCAGTACTTAACCTCTGACAGTGCAGCACTCCCTCAGTACTGACCCTGTGACAGTGCAGCAATCCCTCAGTACTTAATCTCTGACTGTGCAGCACTCCCTCAGTACTGACCCTGTGACAGTGCAGCACTCCCTCAGTACTGATCCTCTGAGAGTGCAGCACACGCTCAGCACTGAACCACTGACAGTGTAGCAGTCCCTTAGTACTGACCCTGTGACAGGGCAGCACACTCTCAGTACCAAACCTCTGACAGTGCAGCACACCCACAGTACTTCCCTCTGACACAGCAGCACTCCCACAGTACTGACCCTCTGACAGTGCAGCATGCCCTCAATACTGATCCTCTGACAGCGCAGCAGTCCCTCAATACTGACCCTCTAACATTTTAGCACTCCCTCAATACTTACCCACTGACAGTGCAGCATTCCCTCAATATTTACCTTGCGACAGTGCAGCACTCACTCAGGACTGACCCTCTGTCAGTGCAGCACTCCCTCAGTACTGACCCTCTGTCAGTGCAGCACTCTCTCAGTACTGACCCAGAGACAGTGCAGCATTCCCTCAGTACAGACGTTCTGTCAGTGCAACACTCCCACTGTACTGACCGTACGACAGTCCAGCACACCTCAGTACTGACCCACCGACAGTTCAGCACACCTCAGTACTAACCCTCTGACAGTGCAGCATTCCTCAGTACTGAGTCTCTGACTGTGCAGCACTCGCAAAGTACTGAACATGAGACAGTGCAGCACTCCCTCAGTACTGACCCTCTGAGAGTGCAGCACACGCTCAGCACTGAACCACTGACAGTGCAGCACTCCCTTAGTACTGACCCTCTGACGGTGCAGCACACCCTCAGTACCGAACCACTGACAGTGCAGCACACCCTCAGTACTGACCCTATGACAGTGCAGCACTCCCTCAGTACTGACACTCTGACAGTGCAACACGCCCACAGCACTGACCCCCTGACAGTACAGCACTCCCTCAGTACTGACCCTCTGTCAGTGCAGCACTCCCTCAGTACTAACCCTCTGACAGGACAGCACTCCCTCAGCACTGATTCTCTGACATTGCCGAACGACCTCATTACTGAGCCTCTGACAGTCCAGCACTCCCTCAGTACTTCCCTCTGACAGTGCAGCACTCCCTCAGTACTTCCCTCTGACAGTGCAGCCCTCCCTCAGTACTGACCCTCTGACAGTGCAGCATGCCCTCAATACTAATCCTCTGACAGCGCAGCACTCCCTCAATACTACCCTCTAACATTTTGGCACTCCCTCAATACTGACCCTCTGACAGTGCAGCATTCCCTCAATATTTACTTTGCGACAGTGCAGCACTCAATCAATACTGACCCTCTGACAGTGCTGCACTACCACAGTAATAACATTCTGTCAGTGCAGCACTCCCTCAGTACTGACCCTCTGACAGTGCAGCACTTCCACAGAACAGAACCACTGACAGTGCAGCAGTCCCTCAGCACTGACCCTCTGACAGTGCAGCACTCCCTCATCACTGACCCTCTGACAGTACAGCACTCTCTCAGTACTGACCCTGTGACAGAGCAGCAGTCCCTTAGTACTGACCCTCAGACAGTGCAGCACTCCCCCAATACTGACCCCCTGACTGTGCAGCACTACCTCAGTCCTGACCCTCTGTCAGTGCAGCAGGCCCTCAGTACTGACCCTCTGACAGTGCAGCACTCCTTCAGTACTGTGCCTCTGACAGTGCAGCACTCCCTCAGTACTGTCCCTCTGACAGCGCAGCACTCCCTCAGTACTGTCCCTCTGACAGTGCATCAATCCTTCAGTACTGTGCCTCTGACAGTGCAGCACTCCCTCAGTACTGTCCCCCTGACAGTGCAGCACTCCCTCAGCACTGATCCCCTGACAGTGCAGCAGTCCCTTAGTACTGACCTCTGACAGTGCAGCACACCCCCAATCCTGACCCCCTGACAGTGCAGCACTACCTCAGTACCGAACCACTGACAGTGCAGCACTCCCTCAGTACTGACTCTCTGACAGTGCAGCACGCCCTCAGTACTAACCCTCTGTCAGTGCAGCACTCCCTCAGTACTACCCTCTGACAGAGCAGCACTCCCACAGTACTGACCCTCTGACAGTGCAGCATTCCCTCAGTACTGAGCCTATGACAGCGCAGCACTCTCTCAATACGGACGCTCTAACATATTAGCACTCCCTCAATACTAACCCACTGACAGTGCAGCATTCCGTCAATATTTACCTTACGACAGTGCAGCACTCACTCAATAATGACCCTCTGACAGTGCTGCACTATCACAGTAATAACCTTCTGTCAGTGCAGCACTCCCTCAGAACTGACCCTCTATAAGTGCAGCACTACCTCAGTACTGAGACTCCGACAGTCCAGCACACCTCAGTACATATCCTCTGACAGTGCAGCACTTCCTAAGAACAGAACCACTGCCAGTGCAGCACTTCCTAAGAACAGAACCACTGACAGTGCTGCACTTCCTCAGTACTGACGTTCTGTCAGTGCAGCACTCCCACTGTACTGACCCTCTGACAGTGCAGCACTCCCTCAGTACTGACCCACCGACAGTTCAGCACTCCCTCAGTATTGTCCCTCTCACAGTGCAGCACTCACTCAGTACTGACCCTCTCACAGTGCAGCAGCCCCTCAGTACTGTCGCTCTGAAAGTGCAGCACTCCCTCAGTACTATCCATCTGACAGCGCAGCACTCCCTCAATACTGAACCTCTGACAGTGCAGCACTCCCTCGGTACTGACCTTCTGTCAGTGCAGCATTCACTCAATACTGAACCTCCGACAGTCCAGCACACCTCAGTACTGAAGCTGTGACAATGCAGCACTCGCTCAGCACGGAACCTCTGACTGTGTAGCAGTCACATAGTACTGAACCTCTGACAGTGCAGCAATCCCTCAATACTGACCCTCTGACCGTGCAGCAATCCTTCAGTACTGTGCCTCTGACAGTGCAGCACTCCCTCGGTACTGTCCCTCCAACAGTGCAGCACACCCCCAATCCTGACCCCCTGACAGTGCAGCACAACCTCAGTACCGAACCACTAACAGTGCAGCACTCCCTCAGTACTGACCCTCTGACAGTGCAGCACGCCCTCAGTACTAACCCTCTGTCAGTGCAGCACTCCCTCAGTACTGACCCTCTGACAGAGCAGCACTCCCACAGTACTGACCCTCCTACAGTGCAGCACTCCCCCAATACTGACCCCCTGACCGTGCAGCACTACCTCAGTCCTGACCCTCTGTCAGTGCAGCAGGCCCTCAGTACTAACCCTCTGACAGGGCAGCACTCCCTCAATACTGACCCTCTGACAGTGCAGCACTCCCTCAGTACTGAACCTCTGACAGTGCAGCACTCCCTCAGTACTTCCCTCTGACAGTGCACAACTCCCTCAGTACCGACCCACTGACTGTGCAGCACTCGCTCAGTGCTGAGACTGTGACAATGCAGCACTCCCTCAGTACTGACCCTCTGAAAGTGCAGCACTCCCTCAGCACTGAACCTCTGACAGTGCAGCAGTTCCTTAGTACTGACCCTCTGACAGTGCAGCACTCCTTTAGTACTGAACCTCTGACAGTGCAGCACTCCCTTAGTACTGTCCGTCTGAGAGTGCGGCACTACCTCAGTACAGAACCACTGACAGTGCCGCACGCCCTTAGTAATGACTCTCTAACAGTGCAACTTGCCCTCAGTACGAACCCTCTGACAGTGCAGCACTCCCTCAGTATGAACCTTCTGACAGTGCAGCACTCCCTCAGTACTGACCCTCTGACAGTGCAGCACTCCCTCAGCACTGAACATCTCACAGTGCAGCAGTTCCTTAGTACTGACCCTCTGACAGTGCAGCACTCCTTTAGTACTGAACATCTGACAGTGCAGCACTCCGTTAGTACTGTCCGTCTGAGAGTGCGGCACTACCTCAGTACTGAACCTCCGATAGTCCAGCACACCTCAGTACTGAAGCTATGACAATGCAGCGCTCCCTCAGCACGGAAACTCTGACTGTGTAGCAGTCACATAGTACTGACCCTCTAACTGTGCAGCGACCCACAATACTAACCCACTGACAGTGCAGCATTCCATCAATATTGACCCTCTGACAGTGCAGCACTCCCTTAGTACACATCCTCTGACAGTGCAGCACTTCCTCAGTACTAACCCTCCGACAGTGCAGCATTCCTCAGTACTGAGTCTCTGACTGTGCAGCACTCGCAAAGTACTGAACATGAGACAGTGCAGCACTCCCTCAGTACTGACCCTCTGAGAGTGCAGCACACGCTCAGCACTGAACCACTGACAGTGCAGCACTCCCTTAGTACTGACCCTCTGACAGTGCAGCACACCCTCAGTACCGAACCACTGACAGTGCAGCACACCCTCAGTACTGACCCTATGACAGTGCAGCACTCCCTCAGTACTGACACTCTGACAGTGCAACACGCCCTCAGCACTGACCCCCTGACAGTACAGCACTCCCTCAGTACTGACCCTCTGTCAGTGCAGCACTCCCTCAGTACTAACCCTCTGACAGGACAGCACTCCCTCAGCACTGATCCTCTGACATTGCCGAACGACCTCATTACTGAGCCTCTGACAGTCCAGCACTCCCTCAGTACTTCCCTCTGACAGTGCAGCACTCCCTCAGTACTTCCCTCTGACAGTGCAGCCCTCCCTCAGTACTGACCCTCTGACAGTGCAGCATGCCCTCAATACTAATCCTCTGACAGCGCAGCACTCCCTCAATACTACCCTCTAACATTTTGGCACTCCCTCAATACTGACCCTCTGACAGTGCAGCATTCCCTCAATATTTACTTTGCGACAGTGCAGCACTCAATCAATACTGACCCTCTGACAGTGCTGCACTACCACAGTAATAACATTCTGTCAGTGCAGCACTCCCTCAGTACTGACCCTCTGACAGTGCAGCACTCCCTCAGTACTGAACCTCCGACAGCCCAGCTCACCTCAGTACATATCCTCTGACAGTGCAGCACTTCCACAGAACAGAACCACTGACAGTGCAGCAGTCCCTCAGCACTGACCCTCTGACAGTGCAGCACTCCCCCAATACTGACCCCCTGACAGTGCAGCACTACCTCAGTCCTGACCCTCTGTCAGTGCAGCAGGCCCTCAGTACTAACCCTCTGACAGGGCAGCACTCCCTCAATACTGACCCTCTGACAGTGCAGCACTCCCTCAGTACTTCCCTCTGACAGTGCACAACTCCCTCAGTACCGACCCACTGACTGTGCAGCACTCGCTCAGTGCTGAGACTGTGACAATGCAGCACTCCCTCAGTACTGACCCTCTGACAGTGCAGCACTCCCTCAGTACTGACCCTCTGACAGTGCAGCACTCCCTCAGCACTGAACATCTGACAGTGCAGCAGTTCCTTAGTACTGACCCTCTGACAGTGCAGCACTCCTTTAGTACTGAACATCTGACAGTGCAGCACTCCCTCAGTACTGACCCTCTGACAGTGCAGCACTCCCTCAGCACTGAACATCTGACAGTGCAGCAGTTCCTTAGTACTGACCCTCTGACAGTGCAGCACTCCTTTAGTACTGAACATCTGACAGTGCAGCACTCCCTTAGTACTGTCCGTCTGAGAGTGCGGCACTACCTCAGTACAGAACCACTGACAGTGCCGCACGCCCTTAGTAATGACTCTCTAACAGTGCAACATGCCCTCAATATGAATCCTCTGACAGTGCAGCACTCTCTCAACTCTGACTCTCTGAAAGTGCAGCATTCCCTCAGGACTGTCCCTCTGACAGTGCAGCATATTCTCAGTATTGTCCCTCTGACAGTGCAGCACTCGCTCAGCACTGACCATCTGAAAGTGCAGCACTTCCTCAGTACTGAGACTCTGACAGTGCAGTACACCCTTAATACTGATCCTTTGACAGTGCAGCACTCCCTCAGTACAGACCCTCTGACAGTGCAGCACGCGCTGAGTACTGACAATATGACAGTGCAGCACTCCCTTAGCACTGACACTCTGACAGTACAGTACTCCCTCAATATTGACGCACTGATAGTGCAGCACTCCCTCTTTACTTACTCTCTGACAGTGCAGCACTCCCTCAGTACCGATCTTCTGACAGTGAAGCACTCCCTCACTACTTACCCCCTGACAGTGCAGCACTCCCTCACTACTGACCCTCTGACAGTGCAGAACTCCCTCAGTACTGACCCTCTGACAGTGCAGCTTTAACTCAGTACTGACCTTCTGACAGTAGAGCAATCCGACAATAGTGAGCCTCTGACAATTCAGCACTCGCTTAGTACTGCCCTCTGACAGTGCAGTACTCACTCAATTCTGACCCTCTGACAGTGCAGTACTCCTTCAGTACTGGCCCTCTGACAGTGCAGCACTCCCTCAGTACTGACTCTGACAGTGCAGCACTCCCTCAGTACTGACCCTCTGACAGTGCAGTACTCATTCAATTCTGACCCTCTGACAGTGCAGCACTCCTTCAGTACTGACTCTCCGACAGTGCAGCACTCCCTCAGTACTCTCCCTCTGACAGTGCAGCACTCCTTCAGTACTGACCCTCTGACAGTGCAGCACTGCCTCAGCACTGATCCTCTGAAAGTGCAGCACTCCCTTAATACTGATCCTTTGACAGTGCAGCATTCCCTCAGTACTGACCTTCTGACAGTACAGCACTCCCACAGTTGTG
Organism: Isurus oxyrinchus; assembly: GCA_026770705.1. Lineage (NCBI taxonomy): Eukaryota > Metazoa > Chordata > Chondrichthyes > Lamniformes > Lamnidae > Isurus > Isurus oxyrinchus. The sequence goes on from JANJGN010000630.1 coordinate 156,561, forward strand.
ACCTTTGACAGTGCAGCACTCCCTCAGCACTGACCCTCTGATAGTGCAGCACTCCCTCAGGACTGACCCTCTGATCGTGCAGCACTCCCTCAGTACTGAACCTCTGATAGTGCAGCACTCACTCAGTACTGACCCCCTGACAGTGCAGCTTTAACTCAGTACTAACCTTCTGACAGTAGAGCAATCCCACAATAGTGAGCCTCTGACAATTCAGCACTCGCTTAGTTATGACCCTCTGACAGTGCAGTACTCACTCAATACTGACCCTCTGACAGTGCAGCAGTCCCTCCGTACTGGCCCTCTAACAGTGCAGCACTCGCTCAGTACTGTCCCTCTGACAGTGCAGCATTCCCTTCAGTACTGACCCTCTGACAATGCCGCACGCTCTCAATACTGATCCTTTGACAGTGCAGCACCCCCTCAATACTGACCCACTAACAGTGCAGCAATCCCTCAATACTGGCCCTCTGAAAGTGCAGCACTCCCTCAGTACTGACCCTCTGACAGTGCAGCACTCAAGCAGTACTGACCCTCTGACAGTGCAGCACTCCCTCAGTACTGACCCTCTGACAGTGCAGCACTCCCTCAGAACTGACCCTCTGACAGTGCAGCACTCCCTCAGTATTGACCTTCTGTCAGTGCAGCACTCCCTCAGTACTGACGCTCTGACAGTGCAGCACCCCCTCAGTACTGACCCTCTGACAGTGCAGCACTCACTCAGTATTGACCTTCTGTCAGTGCAGCACTCCCTCAGTACTGACCCTGTGACAGGGCAGCAGTTCCTTAGTACTGACCCTCTGACAGTGCAGCAGTTCCTTAGTACTGATCCTCTGACAGTGCAGCACTCCCTTAATACTGTCCGTCTGAGAGTGCGGTACTACCTCAATACAGAACCACTGACAGTGCCGCACACCCTTAGTAATGACTCTCTAACAGTGCAACATGCCCTCAGTACGAACACTCTGACAGTGCAGCACTCACTCAGTACTGACCCTCCAACAGTGCAACATTCAGTCAGTATTGTCCCTCTGTCAGTGCAGCACTCCCTCAGCACTGACCCTCTGACAGTGCAGAATTCCTCCAGTACTGACCCTCTGACAGGTCAGCACTCCCTCATTACTGACCCTCTGAAAGTGCCGCACGCCCTCAGTACTGACCCTCTGACAATGCAGCACTCCCTCAGCACTGACCCTCTGACAGTGCAGCATTCCCTTAGTACTGTCCCTCTGACAGTGCCGCACATTCTCAGTACTGTCCCTCTGACAGTGCTGCACTCCCTCAGGACTGATCCTCTGACAGTGCAGTACGCCTTTAATACTGATCCTTTGACAGTGCAGCACTCCCTCAGTACTGACCCTCTGACAGTGCAGCACGCGCTGAGTACTGACAATATGACAGTGCAGCATGCCCTCAGGACTGACCTTCTGACAGTACAGCACTCCCAGGAGTTGTGACCTTTGACAGTGCAGCACTCCCTTAGTACTGACAATCTGACAGTGCAGTACTCCCTCAATATTGACGCTCTGACATTGCAGCACTCCCTCTTTACTTACCCTCTGACAGTGCAGCACTCCCTCAGTACTGATCTTCTGACAGTGCAGCACTCCCTCAATACGTACCACCTGACAGTGCAGCACTACCTCATTCCTGTCCCCCTGACAGTGCAGCACTCCCTCACTACTGACCCTCTGACAGAGCAGGACTCCCTCAGTACTGACCCTCTGAGAGTGCAGCTTTAACTCAGTACTGACCTTCTGACAGTAGGGCAATCCGACAATAGTGAGCCTCTGACAATTCAGCACTCGCTTAGTACTGCCCTCTGACAGTGCAGTACTCTCTCAATTCTGACCCTCTGACAGTGCAGCACTCCTTCAGTACTGGCCCTCTGACAGTGCAGCACTCCTTCAGTACTGACCCTCTGACAGTGCAGCACTCCCTCAGTACTCTCCCTCTGACAGTGCAGCACTCCTTCAGTACTGACCCTCTGACAGTGCAGCACTCCCTTAATACTGATCCTTGGACAGTGCAGCATTCCCTCATTACTGTCCCTTGGACAGCGCAGCACTCCCCCATTACAGTCCGTCTGACAGTGCAGCAATCGCTCAGTGCTGACCCTCTGACAGTGCAGCAGTTCCTTAGTACTGACCCTCTGACAGTGCAGCACTCCTTTAGTACTGAACCTCTGACAGGGCAGCACTCCCTTAGTACTGTCCGTCTGAGAGTGCGGCACTACCTCAGTACAGAATCACTGACAGTGCCCCACGCCCTTAGTAATGACTCTCTAACAGTGCAACATGCCCTCAGTACGAACCCTCTGACAGTGCAGAACTCCCTCAACTCTGACCCTCTGAAAATGCAGCATTCCCTCAGGACTGTCCCTCTGACAGTGCAGCATCCCTCAGTACTGAGACTCTGACTGTGCAGCACTCCCTCAGTGCTGACCCTCTGACAGTGCAGCACTCACTCAGTCCTGAGACTCTGACAATGCAGCACTCCCTCAGCACTGAACCTCTGACAGTGCAGCACTCCCTTAGTACTGTCCCTCTGAGAGTGCGGCACCACCTCAGTACTGAACCACTGACAGTGCAGAACTCCCTCAGTACTGATCATATGACAGTGCAGAATTCCCCCAGTACTGACCCTCTGACAGGAAGGCACTCCCTCATTACTGACCCTCTGAAAGTGCCGCACGCCCTCAGTACTGACTCTCTGACTGTGCAGCACTCCCTCAACACTGACCCTCTGACAGTGCAGCATTCCCTTAGTACTGTCCCTCTGACAGTGCCGCAAATTCACATTACTGTCCCTCTGAAAGTGCAGCACTCCCTCAGTACTGATCCTCTGACAGTGCAGTACACCCTTAATGCTGATCCTTTGACAGTGCAACACTCCCTCAGTACTGTCCCACTGACAGTGCAGCACTCCCTCTGTATTGACTCTCTGACAGTGTAGCACTCCCTCATTATGGGCAGTCTGACAGTGCAGCACTCCCTCAGTACTGTTGCTCTGAAAGTGCATCACTCCTCAGTACTATCCGTCTGACAGTGCAGCACTCACTTAGTACTGACCCTCGGACAGTGCAACATTCAGTCAGTATTGTCCCTCTGACAGTGCAGCACTCCCTCAGCACTGACCCTCTGACAGTGCAGCACTCCCTCAGTACTGACCCACCGACAGTCCAGAACATATGAGTTCTGATCCTCCGACAGTGCAGCACTCCCTCAGTACTAACCCTCTGACAGTGCAGCAGCCCTCAGTACTGAGACTCTGACTGTGCAGCACTCGCTCAGTGCTGAGACTGTGACAATGCAGCACTCCCTCAGTACTGACCCTCTGACAGTGCAGCACTCCCTCAGCACTGAACATCTGACAGTGCAGCAGTTCCTTAGTACTGACGCTCTGACAGTGCAGCACTCCTTTAGTAGTGAACCTCTGACACTGCAGTACTCGCTCAGTGCTGACCCTCTGACAGTGCAACACTCCCTCAGTCCTGACCCTCTGACAGTGCAGCACTCGCTCAGTACTGTCCCTCTGACAGTGCAGCACTCCCTCATTACTGACCCTCTGACAGCGCAGCACTCATTCAATAATGACCCTCTGACAGTGCAGCACTCCCTCGTTACTGACTCTCTGACAGTGCAGCACTCCCTCAGTACTGACCCATTAACTCTGCAGCACTCCCTCAGTACTGTTCCATTAACTGTGCAGCACTCCCTCAGTACTAACCCTCTGACAATTAAGCACTCCCTCAGTACTGACTCACTGACAGTGCAGCACTCCCTCAATACTGACCCTCTGACAGTGCAGCAATCCCTCAGTACTGACTCACTGACAGTACAACAATCCCTCAGTACTGACCCTCTAACAATGCAGCAATCTCTCAGTACTGACCCACTGACAGAGCAGCACTCCCTCAGTACTGTCCCTCTGACAGTGCAGCACTCCCTCAGTACTGACCCTCTGACAGTGCAGAACTCCCTCAGTACTGACCCTCTGTCAATGCAGAACTCCCTCAGTACTGACCCTCTGACAATGCAGAACTCCCTCAGTACTGACCCTCTGAGGGTCCAGCACACCTCAGTACTGATTCTCTGACAGTCCAGCACTCCCACAGTACTGACCCGTTAAATGTGCAGCACTCCCTCAGAACTGACCCTCTGACAGTGTAGCACTCCCTCAGTACTAACCCTCCGACCGTCCAACACACCTCAGTACTGATCCTCTGACAGTGCAGCACTCCCTCAGTACTGACCCTCTGACAGTGCAGCACTCCCTCAGTACTGACCCTCTGACAGTGCAGCACTACCTCAGTACTGACAATATGACAGTGCAGCATTCCCTCAGGACTGACCTTCTGACAGTACAGCTCTCCCAGGTGTTTTGACCTTTGACAGTGCAGCACTCCCTTGGTACTGACACTCTGACAGTGCAGCACTCCCTCTTTACTTACCCTCTGACAGTGCAGCACTCCCTCACTACTGACCCTCTGACAGTGCTGCTTTAACTCAGTACTGACCTTCTGACAGTAGAGCAATCCGACAATAGTGAGCCTCTGACAATTCAGCACTCGCTTAGTAGTGCCCACTGACAGTGCCGTACTCACTCAATACTGACACTCTGACAATGCAGCACTCCTTCAGTACTGGCCCTCTGACAGTGCAGCACTCCTTCAGTACTGGCCCTCTGACAGTGCAGCACTCCCACAGTCCTATCCCTCTGACAGTGCAGCACTCCTTCAGTACTGATCCTCTGACAGTGCAGCACTCCCTTAATACTGATCCTTTGACAGTACAGCACTCCCTCAGTACTGACCTTCTGACTGTGCAGGACTCCCTCAGTACTGACCCCCTGACAGTGCAGCTTTAACTCAGTACATAAGTTCCGACAATAGAGCAATCCCACAATAGTGAGCCTCTGACAATTCAGCACTCACCTAGTTATGACCCTCTGACAGTGCAGCAGTCCCTCCGTACTGGCCCTCTGACATCGCAGCACTCCCTCAATACAGACACTCCGACAGTGCAGTACTCCCTCATTACTGTGCCTTGGACAGCGCAGCATTACCCCATTACTGTTCATCTGACGGTGCAGCACTCGCTCAATGGTGACCCTCTGACAGTGCAGAACTCCCACAGTACTGACCCTCTGACAGCGCAGCACTCAGTCAATAATGACCCTCTGACAGTGCAGCACACCCTCAGTACTGACTCTCTGACAGTGCAGCACTCCCTCAGTACTGTCCCTCTGACAGTGCAGCACTCCCTCAGCACTGACCCTCTGACAGTGCAGCACTCCCTCAGTACTGACCCACCGACAGTCCAGAACATATGAGTTCTGATCCTCCGACAGTGCAGCACTCCCTCAGTACTAACCCTCTGACAGTGCAGCAGCCCTCAGTACTGAGACTCTGACTGTGCAGCACTCGCTCAGTGCTGAGACTGTGACAGTGCAGCACTCCCTCAGTACTGACCCTCTGACAGTGCAGCACTCCCTCAGTACTGACCCTCTGACAGTGCAGCACTCCCTCAGCACTGAACATCTGACAGTGCAGCAGTTCCTTAGTACTGACGCTCTGACAGTGCAGCACTCCTTTAGTAGTGAACCTCTGACACTGCAGTACTCGCTCAGTGCTGACCCTCTGACAGTGCAACACTCCCTCAGTCCTGACCCTCTGACAGTGCAGCACTCGCTCAGTACTGTCCCTCTGACAGTGCAGCACTCCCTCATTACTGACCCTCTGACAGCGCAGCACTCATTCAATGATGACCCTCTGACAGTGCAGCACTCCCTCGTTACTGACTCTCTGACAGTGCAGCACTCCCTCAGTACTGACCCATTAACTCTGCAGCACTCCCTCAGTACTGTTCCATTAACTGTGCAGCACTCCCTCAGTACTAACCCTCTGACAATTAAGCACTCCCTCAGTACTGACTCACTGACAGTGCAGCACTCCCTCAATACTGACCCTCTGACAGTGCAGCAATCCCTCAGTACTGACTCACTGACAGTACAACAATCCCTCAGTACTGACCCTCTAACAATGCAGCAATCTCTCAGTACTGACCCACTGACAGAGCAGCACTCCCTCAGTACTGTCCCTCTGACAGTGCAGCACTCCCTCAGTACTGACCCTCTGACAGTGCAGAACTCCCTCAGTACTGACCCTCTGTCAATGCAGAACTCCCTCAGTACTGACCCTCTGACAATGCAGAACTCCCTCAGTACTGACCCTCTGACGGTCCAGCACACCTCAGTACTGATCCTCTGACAGTCCAGCACTCCCACAGTACTGACCCGTTAAATGTGCAGCACTCCCTCAGAACTGACCCTCTGACAGTGTAGCACTCCCTCAGTACTAACCCTCCGACCGTCCAACACACCTCAGTACTGATCCTCTGACAGTGCAGCACTCCCTCAGTACTGACCCTCTGACAGTGCAGCACTACCTCAGTACTGACAATATGACAGTGCAGCATTCCCTCAGGACTGACCTTCTGACAGTACAGCTCTCCCAGGTGTTTTGACCTTTGACAGTGCAGCACTCCCTTGGTACTGACACTCTGACAGTGCAGCACTCCCTCTTTACTTACCCTCTGACAGTGCAGCACTCCCTCACTACTGACCCTCTGACAGTGCTGCTTTAACTCAGTACTGACCTTCTGACAGTAGAGCAATCCGACAATAGTGAGCCTCTGACAATTCAGCACTCGCTTACCACTGCCCTCTGACAGTGCAGTACTCACTCAATACTGACACTCTGACAATGCAGCACTCCTTCAGTACTGGCCCTCTGACAGTGCAGCACTCCTTCAGTACTGATCCTCTGACAGTGCAGCACTCCCTTAATACTGATCCTTTGACAGTACAGCACTCCCTCAGTACTGATCTTCTGACTGTGCAGGACTCCCTCAGTACTGACCCCCTGACAGCGCAGCTTTAACTCAGTACATAAGTTCCGACAATAGAACAATCCCACAATAGTGAGCCTCTGACAATTCAGCACTCACCTAGTTATGACCCTCTGACAGTACAGCAGTCCCTCCATACTGGCCATCTGACATCGCAGCACTCCCTCAATACAGACACTCCGACAGTGCAGCACTCCCTCATTACTGTGCCTTGGACAGCGCAGCATTACCCCATTACTGTTCATCTGACGGTGCAGCACTCGCTCAATGGTGACCCTCTGACCGTGCAGAACTCCCACAGTACTGACCCTCTGACAGCGCAGCACTCAGTCAATAATGACCCTCTGACAGTGCAGCACACCCTCAGTACTGACTCTCTGACAGTGCAGCACTCCCTCAGTACTGACCCTCTGACAGTGCAGCAATCCCTCAGTACTGACTCATTGACAGTGCAGCATTCCCTCAGTACTGTCCCTCTGACAGTGCAGCACTCCCTTATTACTGACCCTCTGACAGTGCAGCACATTCTCAGTACTGACCCTCTGACAGTGCAGAACTCCCTCAGTACTGACCCTCTGACAATGCAGAACGCCCTCAGTACTGACCCTCCGACAGTCCAGCACACTTCAGTACTGATCCTCTGACAGTGCAGCACTACCTCAGTACTGACACTATGACAGTGCAGCATCCCCTCAGTACTGACCTGCTTACAGTACAGCACTCCCTCTTTACTTAGCTTCTGAGAGTGCTGCACTCCCTCAGTACGGACCACCTGACAGTGCAGCACTACCTCATTACTAACCCCCTGACATTGCAGCACTCCCTCAGTACTGATCCTCTGACAGTGCTGCTTTAACTCAGTACTGACCTTCTGACAGTAGAGCAATCCCACAATAGTGAGCCTCTATCAATTCAGCACTCGCTTAGTAGTGCCCACTGACAGTGCCGTACTCACTCAATTCAGACCCTCTGACTGTGCAGCACTCACTCAGTACTGACCCTCGGACAGCGCAGCACTCCCTCAGTATTGACCCTCTGACAATGAAGCACGCCCTCAATTCTGATCTTTTGACAGTGCAGCACCCCCTCAATACTGACCAGCTAACAGTGCAGCAATCCCTCAATACTGACCCTCTGACAGTGCAGCACTGCCTCAGTATTGACCTTCTGTCAGTGCAGTACCCATTCAGTACTGACCCTCTGACAGTGCAGCACTCCCACAGTACTGTCCCTCTGACATCGAATCACTTCCTCATTACTGGCCATGTGACGGTGCAGCACTACGTCTGTACTGACCCTCTGACTGTGCAGCACTCCCTCAGTATGACCCTCTGACAGTGCAGTACGTCCTCAGTACTGACCCCCCGCGAGTGCAGCACTTCCTCAGTGCTCTCCATGTTTCAGTGCAGCTCTCCATCAGTACTGACCCTCTGACAGTGCAGCACGACCTCAGTACTGACCCTCCGACAGTGCAGCACTCCCTCAGTACTGACGCTCTGACAGTGCAGCATTCCCTCAGTACTGTGCATCTGACAGTGCAGCACTCCCTCAGTAGTGTCCCTCTGACAGTGCAGCACTCCCTCAGTACTGACCTTCTGTCAATGTCGCACTGCCTCAGTACTATGTATCTGACAGCGCAGCACTCCTTCATTACTGACCCTCTGACAGTGCAGCTTTCCCTCAGTACTGAACCTATGACAGTGCAGAATTCCCTCAATACTGACCCTCTGACAGTGCAGCATTCCCTCAGTACTGTCCGTCTGACAGTGCAGCACTCCATCAGTAGTGTCCCTTTGACAGTGCAGCACTCCCTCAGTACTGTCCCTTTGACAGTGCAGCACTCCCACAGTACTGTCCCTCTGACAGTGCAGCACTCCCTCAGTACTGACCTTCTGTCAATGTCGCACTGCCTCAGTACTATCTATCTGACAGCGCAGCACTCCTTCATTACTGACCCTCTGACCGTGCAGCTTTCCCTCAGTACTGAACCTATGACAGTGCAGAATTCCCTCAATACTGACCCTCTGACAGTGCAGCATTCCCTCAGTACTGTCCGTCTGACAGTGCAGCACTCCATTAGTAGTGTCCCTTTGACAGTGCAGCACTCCCTCAGTACTGTCCCTTTGACAGTGCAGCACTCCCACAGTACTGTCCCTCTGAAAGTGCAGCACTCCCTCTGTACTGACCCTCTGACATCAAATCATTCCCTCATTACTGACCCTCTGACTGTGCAGCACTTCCTCAGTACTGACCCTCTGACAGTGCAGCAAACCCTGCGTACTGAACCTCTGACAGTTCAGCGCTCCCTCAGTACTGACCCCCCGCAAGTGCAGCACTTCCTCAGTGCTCTCCATCTGCCAGTGCAGCTCTCGCTCAGTACTGACCCTCTGACAGTGGAGTACATCCTCAGTACTGACCCTCTGACAGTGCAGCACTCCCTCACTACTGACCCTCACAAAGTTCAGCATTCCCTCAGTTCTGACCCTCTGACAGTGCAGCACTCCGTCCTTACTGACCCTCTGACAGTGCAGCACTCCCTCAGTACTGACCCTCTGACTGTGCAGCACTCCCTCAATACAGACCCTCTGTCAGTGCAGCATTCCCTCAATGCTGTCCCTCTGACAGGGCAGCAGTCCCTCAGTACTGACCCTCTGACAGTGCAGCTCTTCCTCAGTACTGACCCTCTGACAGTGCAGCACTCCCTCAGTACTGTCCCTCTGACAGTGCAGCATTCCCTCAGCACCGATGCTCTGACAGTGCAGCACTCCCTCAGTACTGACCCTCAGACAGTGCAGCACTCCCTCAGTACTGACCCTCAGACAGTGCAGCACTCCTTCAGTACTGACCCTCCGACAGTTCAGCACTCCCTCAGTATTGTCCCTCTGACAGCGCATCACTCCCTCATTACAGTCCCTTTGACAGTGCAGCAATCCCTCAGTACTGTCCCTCTAACAGTGCAGCATTCCCTCAGTACTGTGCATCTGACAGTGCAGCACTCCCTCAGTAGTGTCCCTCTGACAGTGCAGCACTCCCTCAGTACTGACCTTCTGTCAATGCCGCACTCACTCAGTACTATCCATCTGACAGCGCAGCACTCCTTCATTACTGTCCATCTGACAGTGCAGCAATATGTCATTAATGACCCTCTGACAGTGCAGCACTCCCTCAGCACTGACCCTCTGACAGCGCAGCATTCCCTCAGTACTGACTCTCTGACTGTGCTGCACTCCCTCATTACTGACACTCTGACATTGCAGCACTCCTTTAATACTGACCCTCTTACAGTACAGCACTCCCTCAGTACTGACCGTCTGACAGTGCAGCACTCCCTCTGTACTGACCCTCTGACAGTGCAACACTCCCTCAGTACTCACCCTCTGACAGTGCAGCACTCCCTCAGTACTAACCCTCTGATAGTGCAGCACTCCCTCAGTACTGCCCAATGATAGTGCAGCACTCCCTCAGTACTGACCCTCTGACGGTGCAGCACTCCCTCAGTACTGACCCTCTGACAGTGCAGCACTCCCTCAGCACTGTCCCTCTGACAGTGCAGCACTCCCTCATTACTGACCCTCTGACAGCGCAGCACTCATTCAATAATGACCCTCTGACAGTGCAGCACTCCCTCGTTACTGACTCTCTGACAGTGCAGCACTCCCTCAGTACTGACCCATTAACTCTGCAGCACTCCCTCAGTACTGTTCCATTAACTGTGCAGCACTCCCTCAGTACCAACCCTCTGACAATTAAGCAGTCCCTCAGTACTGACTCACTGACAGTGCAGCACTCCCTCAATACTGATCTTCTGACAGTGCAGCAATCCCTCAGTACTGACTCACTGACAGTACAACAATCCCTCAGTACTGACCCTCTAACAATGCAGCAATCCCTCAGTACTGACCCACTGACAGAGCAGCACTCCCTCAGTACTGTCCCTCTGACAGTGCAGCACTCCCTCAGTACTGACCCTCTGACAGTGCAGAACTCCCTCAGTACTGACCCTCTGTCAATGCAGAACTCCCTCAGTACTGACCCTCTGACAATGCAGAACTCCCTCAGTACTGACCCTCTGAGGGTCCAGCACACCTCAGTACTGATCCTCTGACAGTCCAGCACTCCCACAGTACTGACCCGTTAAATGTGCAGCACTCCCTCAAAACTGACCCTCTGACAGTGTAGCACTCCCTCAGTACTAACCCTCCGACCGTCCAACACACCTCAGTACTGATCCTCTGACAGTGCAGCACTCCCTCAGTACTGACCTCTGACAGTGCAGCACTCCCTCAGTACTGACCCTCTGACAGTGCAGCACTACCTCAGTACTGACAATATGACAGTGCAGCATTCCCTCAGGGCTGACCTTCTGACAGTACAGCTCTCCCAGGTGTTTTGACCTTTGACAGTGCAGCACTCCCTTGGTACTGACACTCTGACAGTGCAGCACTCCCTCTTTACTTACCCTCTGACAGTGCAGCACTCCCTCACTACTGACCCTCTGACAGTGCTGCTTTAACTCAGTACTGACCTTCTGACAGTAGAGCAATCCGACAATAGTGAGCCTCTGACAATTCAGCACTCGCTTACCACTGCCCTCTGACAGTGCAGTACTCACTCAATACTGACACTCTGACAATGCAGCACTCCTTCAGTACTGGCCCTCTGACAGTGCAGCACTCCTTCAGTACTGGCCCTCTGACAGTGCAGCACTCCCACAGTCCTATCCCTCTGACAGTGCAGCACTCCTTCAGTACTGATCCTCTGACAGTGCAGCACTCCCTTAATACTGATCCTTTGACAGTACAGCACTCCCTCAGTACTGATCTTCTGACTGTGCAGGACTCCCTCAGTACTGACCCCCTGACAGTGCAGCTTTAACTCAGTACATAAGTTCCGACAATAGAGCAATCCCACAATAGTGAGCCTCTGACAATTCAGCACTCACCTAGTTATGACCCTCTGACAGTGCAGCAGTCCCTCCGTACTGGCCCTCTGACATCGCAGCACTCCCTCAATACAGACACTCCGACAGTGCAGCACTCCCTCATTACTGTGCCTTGGACAGCGCAGCATTACCCCATTACTGTTCATCTGACGGTGCAGCACTCGCTCAATGGTGACCCTTTGACAGTGCAGAACTCCCACAGTACTGACCCTCTGACAGCGCAGCACTCAGTCAATAATGACCCTCTGACAGGGCAGCACACCCTCAGTACTGACTCTCTGACAGTGCAGCACTCCCTCAGTACTGACCCTCTGACAGTGCACAATCCCTCAGTACTGACCCATTGACAGTGCAGCATTCCCTCAGTACTGTCCCTCTGACAGTGCAGCACTCCCTTATTACTGACCCTCTGACAGTGCAGAACTCCCTCAGTACTGTCCCTCTGACAGTGCAGCACATTCTCAGTACTGACCCTCTGACAGTGCAGAACTCCCTCAGTACTGACCCTCTGACAATGGAGAACGCCCTCAGTACTGACCCTCCGACAGTCCAGCACACTTCAGTACTGATCCTCTGACAGTGCAGCACTACCTCAGTACTGACACTATGACAGTGCAGCATCCCCTCAGTACTGACCTGCTTACAGTACAGCACTCCCTCTTTACTTAGCTTCTGAGAGTGCAGCACTCCCTCAGTACGGACCACCTGACAGTGCAGCACTACCTCATTACTAACCCCCTGACATTGCAGCACTCCCTCAGTACTGATCCTCTGACAGTGCAGCTTTAACTCAGTACTGACCTTCTGACAGTAGAGCAATCCCACAATAGTGAGCCTTTATCAATTCAGCACTCGCTTAGTAGTGCCCACTGACAGTGCAGCACTCACTCAATTCAGACCCTCTGACTGTGCAGCACTCACTCAGTATTGACCCTCTGACAATGAAGCACGCCCTCAATTCTGATCTTTTGACAGTGCAGCACCCCCTCAATACTGACCAGCTAACAGTGCAGCAATCCCTCAATACTGACCCTCTGACAGTGCAGCTCTTCCTCAGTACTGACCCTCTGACAGTGCAGCACTCCCTCAGTACTGTCCCTCTGACAGTGCAGCATTCCCTCAGCACCGATGCTCTGACAGTGCAGCACTCCCTCAGTACTGACCCTCAGACAGTGCAGCACTCCCTCAGTACTGACCCTCAGACAGTGCAGCACTCCTTCAGTACTGACCCTCCGACAGTTCAGCACTCCCTCAGTATTGTCCCTCTGACAGCGCAGCACTCCCTCATTATAGTCCCTTTGACAGTGCAGCACTCCCTCAGTACTGTCCCTCTAACAGTGCAGCATTCCCTCAGTACTGTGCATCTGACAGTGCAGCACTCCCTCAGTAGTGTCGCTCTGACAGTGCAGCACTCCCTCAGTACTGTCCCTCTAACAGTGCAGCATTCCCTCAGTACTATCCATCTGACAGCGCAGCACTCCTTCATTACTGTCCGTCTGACAGTGCAGCAATATGTCATTAATGACCCTCTGACATTGCAGCACTCCTTTAATACTGACCCTCTTACAGTACAGCACTCCCTCAGTACTGACCGTCTGACAGCGCAGCACTCCCTCTGTACTGACCCTCTGACAGTGCAACACTCCCTCAGTACTCACCCTCTGACAGTGCAGCACTCCCTCAGTTCTAACCCTCTGATAGTGCAGCACTCCCTCAGTACTGTCCCAATGATAGTGCAGCACTCCCTCAGTACTGACCCTCTGACAGTGCAGCACTCCCTCAGTACTGACCCTCTGACAGTGCAGCACTCCCTCAGCACTGAACATCTGACAGTGCATCAGTTCCTTAGTACTGACGCTCTGACAGTGCAGCACTCCTTTAGTAGTGAACCTCTGACACTGCAGTACTCGCTCAGTGCTGACCCTCTGACAGTGCAACACTCCTTCAGTCCTGACCCTCTGACAGTGCAGCACTCGCTCAGTACTGTCCCTCTGACAGTGCAGCACTCCCTCATTACTGACTCTCTGACAGCGCAGCACTCATTCAATAATGACCCTCTGACAGTGCAGCACTCCCTCGTTACTGACTCTCTGACAGTGCAGCACTCCCTCAGTACTGACCCATTAACTCTGCAGCACTCCCTCAGTACTGTTCCATTAACTGTGCAGCACTCCCTCAGTACTAACCCTCTGACAATTGAGCACTCCCTCAGTACTGACTCACTGACAGTGCAGCACTCCCTCAATACTGACCCTCTGACAGTGCAGCAAACCCTCAGTACTGACTCACTGACAGTACAACAATCCCTCAGTACTGACCCTCTAACAATGCAGCAATCTCTCAGTACTGACCCACTGACAGAGCAGCACTCCCTCAGTACTGTCCCTCTGACAGTGCAGCACTCCCTCAGTACTGACCCTCTGACAGTGCAGAACTCCCTCAGTACTGACCCTCTGTCAATGCAGAACTCCCTCAGTACTGACCCTCTGACAATGCAGAACTCCCTCAGTACTGACCCTCTGACGGTCCAGCACACCTCAGTACTGATCCTCTGACAGCCCAGCACTCCCACAGTACTGACCCGTTAAATGTGCAGCACTCCCTCAGAACTGACCCTCTGACAGTGTAGCACTCCCTCAGTACTAACCCTCCGACCGTCCAACACACCTCAGTACTGATCCTCTGACAGTGCAGCACTCCCTCAGTACTGACCTTCTGTCAATGCCGCACTCACTCAGTACTATCCATCTGACAGCGCAGCACTCCTTCATTACTGTCCATCTGACAGTGCAGCAATATGTCATTAATGACCCTCTGACAGTGCAGCACTCCCTCAGCACTGACCCTCTGACAGCGCAGCATTCCCTCAGTACTGACTCTCTGACTGTGCTGCACTCCCTCATTACTGACACTCTGACATTGCAGCACTCCTTTAATACTGACCCTCTTACAGTACAGCACTCCCTCAGTACTGACCGTCTGACAGTGCAGCACTCCCTCTGTACTGACCCTCTGACAGTGCAACACTCCCTCAGTACTCACCCTCTGACAGTGCAGCACTCCCTCAGTACTAACCCTCTGATAGTGCAGCACTCCCTCAGTACTGCCCAATGATAGTGCAGCACTCCCTCAGTACTGACCCTCTGACGGTGCAGCACTCCCTCAGTACTGACCCTCTGACAGTGCAGCACTCCCTCAGCACTGTCCCTCTGACAGTGCAGCACTCCCTCATTACTGACCCTCTGACAGCGCAGCACTCATTCAATAATGACCCTCTGACAGTGCAGCACTCCCTCGTTACTGACTCTCTGACAGTGCAGCACTCCCTCAGTACTGACCCATTAACTCTGCAGCACTCCCTCAGTACTGTTCCATTAACTGTGCAGCACTCCCTCAGTACCAACCCTCTGACAATTAAGCAGTCCCTCAGTACTGACTCACTGACAGTGCAGCACTCCCTCAATACTGATCTTCTGACAGTGCAGCAATCCCTCAGTACTGACTCACTGACAGTACAACAATCCCTCAGTACTGACCCTCTAACAATGCAGCAATCCCTCAGTACTGACCCACTGACAGAGCAGCACTCCCTCAGTACTGTCCCTCTGACAGTGCAGCACTCCCTCAGTACTGACCCTCTGACAGTGCAGAACTCCCTCAGTACTGACCCTCTGTCAATGCAGAACTCCCTCAGTACTGACCCTCTGACAATGCAGAACTCCCTCAGTACTGACCCTCTGAGGGTCCAGCACACCTCAGTACTGATCCTCTGACAGTCCAGCACTCCCACAGTACTGACCCGTTAAATGTGCAGCACTCCCTCAAAACTGACCCTCTGAGAGTGTAGCACTCCCTCAGTACTAACCCTCCGACCGTCCAACACACCTCAGTACTGATCCTCTGACAGTGCAGCACTCCCTCAGTACTGACCTCTGACAGTGCAGCACTCCCTCAGTACTGACCCTCTGACAGTGCAGCACTACCTCAGTACTGACAATATGACAGTGCAGCATTCCCTCAGGGCTGACCTTCTGACAGTACAGCTCTCCCAGGTGTTTTGACCTTTGACAGTGCAGCACTCCCTTGGTACTGACACTCTGACAGTGCAGCACTCCCTCTTTACTTACCCTCTGACAGTGCAGCACTCCCTCACTACTGACCCTCTGACAGTGCTGCTTTAACTCAGTACTGACCTTCTGACAGTAGAGCAATCCGACAATAGTGAGCCTCTGACAATTCAGCACTCGCTTACCACTGCCCTCTGACAGTGCAGTACTCACTCAATACTGACACTCTGACAATGCAGCACTCCTTCAGTACTGGCCCTCTGACAGTGCAGCACTCCTTCAGTACTGGCCCTCTGACAGTGCAGCACTCCCACAGTCCTATCCCTCTGACAGTGCAGCACTCCTTCAGTACTGATCCTCTGACAGTGCAGCACTCCCTTAATACTGATCCTTTGACAGTACAGCACTCCCTCAGTACTGATCTTCTGACTGTGCAGGACTCCCTCAGTACTGACCCCCTGACAGTGCAGCTTTAACTCAGTACATAAGTTCCGACAATAGAGCAATCCCACAATAGTGAGCCTCTGACAATTCAGCACTCACCTAGTTATGACCCTCTGACAGTGCAGCAGTCCCTCCGTACTGGCCCTCTGACATCGCAGCACTCCCTCAATACAGACACTCCGACAGTGCAGCACTCCCTCATTACTGTGCCTTGGACAGCGCAGCATTACCCCATTACTGTTCATCTGACGGTGCAGCACTCGCTCAATGGTGACCCTTTGACAGTGCAGAACTCCCACAGTACTGACCCTCTGACAGCGCAGCACTCAGTCAATAATGACCCTCTGACAGGGCAGCACACCCTCAGTACTGACTCTCTGACAGTGCAGCACTCCCTCAGTACTGACCCTCTGACAGTGCACAATCCCTCAGTACTGACCCATTGACAGTGCAGCATTCCCTCAGTACTGTCCCTCTGACAGTGCAGCACTCCCTTATTACTGACCCTCTGACAGTGCAGAACTCCCTCAGTACTGTCCCTCTGACAGTGCAGCACATTCTCAGTACTGACCCTCTGACAGTGCAGAACTCCCTCAGTACTGACCCTCTGACAATGGAGAACGCCCTCAGTACTGACCCTCCGACAGTCCAGCACACTTCAGTACTGATCCTCTGACAGTGCAGCACTACCTCAGTACTGACACTATGACAGTGCAGCATCCCCTCAGTACTGACCTGCTTACAGTACAGCACTCCCTCTTTACTTAGCTTCTGAGAGTGCAGCACTCCCTCAGTACGGACCACCTGACAGTGCAGCACTACCTCATTACTAACCCCCTGACATTGCAGCACTCCCTCAGTACTGATCCTCTGACAGTGCAGCTTTAACTCAGTACTGACCTTCTGACAGTAGAGCAATCCCACAATAGTGAGCCTTTATCAATTCAGCACTCGCTTAGTAGTGCCCACTGACAGTGCAGCACTCACTCAATTCAGACCCTCTGACTGTGCAGCACTCACTCAGTATTGACCCTCTGACAATGAAGCACGCCCTCAATTCTGATCTTTTGACAGTGCAGCACCCCCTCAATACTGACCAGCTAACAGTGCAGCAATCCCTCAATACTGACCCTCTGACAGTGCAGCTCTTCCTCAGTACTGACCCTCTGACAGTGCAGCACTCCCTCAGTACTGTCCCTCTGACAGTGCAGCATTCCCTCAGCACCGATGCTCTGACAGTGCAGCACTCCCTCAGTACTGACCCTCAGACAGTGCAGCACTCCCTCAGTACTGACCCTCAGACAGTGCAGCACTCCTTCAGTACTGACCCTCCGACAGTTCAGCACTCCCTCAGTATTGTCCCTCTGACAGCGCAGCACTCCCTCATTACAGTCCCTTTGACAGTGCAGCACTCCCTCAGTACTGTCCCTCTAACAGTGCAGCATTCCCTCAGTACTGTGCATCTGACAGTGCAGCACTCCCTCAGTAGTGTCGCTCTGACAGTGCAGCACTCCCTCAGTACTGTCCCTCTAACAGTGCAGCATTCCCTCAGTACTATCCATCTGACAGCGCAGCACTCCTTCATTACTGTCCGTCTGACAGTGCAGCAATATGTCATTAATGACCCTCTGACATTGCAGCACTCCTTTAATACTGACCCTCTTACAGTACAGCACTCCCTCAGTACTGACCGTCTGACAGCGCAGCACTCCCTCTGTACTGACCCTCTGACAGTGCAACACTCCCTCAGTACTCACCCTCTGACAGTGCAGCACTCCCTCAGTTCTAACCCTCTGATAGTGCAGCACTCCCTCAGTACTGTCCCAATGATAGTGCAGCACTCCCTCAGTACTGACCCTCTGACAGTGCAGCACTCCCTCAGTACTGACCCTCTGACAGTGCAGCACTCCCTCAGCACTGAACATCTGACAGTGCATCAGTTCCTTAGTACTGACGCTCTGACAGTGCAGCACTCCTTTAGTAGTGAACCTCTGACACTGCAGTACTCGCTCAGTGCTGACCCTCTGACAGTGCAACACTCCTTCAGTCCTGACCCTCTGACAGTGCAGCACTCGCTCAGTACTGTCCCTCTGACAGTGCAGCACTCCCTCATTACTGACTCTCTGACAGCGCAGCACTCATTCAATAATGACCCTCTGACAGTGCAGCACTCCCTCGTTACTGACTCTCTGACAGTGCAGCACTCCCTCAGTACTGACCCATTAACTCTGCAGCACTCCCTCAGTACTGTTCCATTAACTGTGCAGCACTCCCTCAGTACTAACCCTCTGACAATTGAGCACTCCCTCAGTACTGACTCACTGACAGTGCAGCACTCCCTCAATACTGACCCTCTGACAGTGCAGCAAACCCTCAGTACTGACTCACTGACAGTACAACAATCCCTCAGTACTGACCCTCTAACAATGCAGCAATCTCTCAGTACTGACCCACTGACAGAGCAGCACTCCCTCAGTACTGTCCCTCTGACAGTGCAGCACTCCCTCAGTACTGACCCTCTGACAGTGCAGAACTCCCTCAGTACTGACCCTCTGTCAATGCAGAACTCCCTCAGTACTGACCCTCTGACAATGCAGAACTCCCTCAGTACTGACCCTCTGACGGTCCAGCACACCTCAGTACTGATCCTCTGACAGCCCAGCACTCCCACAGTACTGACCCGTTAAATGTGCAGCACTCCCTCAGAACTGACCCTCTGACAGTGTAGCACTCCCTCAGTACTAACCCTCCGACCGTCCAACACACCTCAGTACTGATCCTCTGACAGTGCAGCACGACCTCAGTACTGACCCTCCGACAGTGCAGCACTCCCTCAGTACTGACGCTCTGACAGTGCAGCATTTCCTCAGTACTGTGCATCTGACAGTGCAGCACTCCCTCAGTACTGACCTTCTGTCAATGTCGCACTGCCTCAGTACTATGTATCTGACACCGCAGCACTCCTTCATTACTGACCCTATGACAGTGCAGCTTTCCCTCAGTACTGAACCTATGACAGTGCAGAATTCCCTCAATACTGACCCTCTGACAGTGCAGCATTCCCTCAGTACTGTCCGTCTGACAGTGCAGCACTCCATCAGTAGTGTCCCTTTGACAGTGCAGCACTCCCTCAGTACTGTCCCTTTGACAGTGCAGCACTCCCACAGTACTGTCCCTCTGACAGTGCAGCACTCCCTCAGTACTGACCTTCTGTCAATGTCGCACTGCCTCAGTACTATCTATCTGACAGCGCAGCACTCCTTCATTACTGACCCTCTGACAGTGCAGCTTTCCCTCAGTACTGAACCTATGACAGTGCAGAATTCCCTCAATACTGACCCTCTGACAGTGCAGCATTCCCTCAGTACTGTCCGTCTGACAGTGCAGCACTCCATCAGTAGTGTCCCTTTGACAGTGCAGCACTCCCTCAGTACTGTCCCTTTAACAGTGCAGCACTCCCACAGTACTGTCCCTCTGAAAGTGCAGCACTCCCTCTGTACTGACCCTCTGACATCAAATCATTCCCTCATTACTGACCCTCTGACTGTGCAGCACTTCCTCAGTACTGACCCTCTGACAGTGCAGCAAACCCTGCGTACTGAACCTCTGACAGTTCAGCGCTCCCTCAGTACTGACCCCCCGCAAGTGCAGCACTTCCTCAGTGCTCTCCATCTGCCAGTGCAGCTCTCGCTCAGTACTGACCCTCTGACAGTGGAGCACATCCTCAGTACTGACCCTCTGACAGTGCAGCACTCCCTCACTACTGACCCTCTCAAAGTTCAGCATTCCCTCAGTTCTGACCCTCTGACAGTGCAGCACTCCGTCCTTACTGACCCTCTGACAGTGCAGCACTCCCTCAGTACTGACCCTCTGACTGTGCAGCACTCCCTCAATACTGACCCTCTGTCAGTGCAGCATTCCCTCAATGCTGTCCCTCTGACAGGGCAGCAGTCCCTCATTACTGACCCTCTGACAGTGCAGCTCTTCCTCAGTACTGACCCTCTGACAGTGCAGCACTCCCTCAGTACTGTCCCTCTGACAGTGCAGCATTCCCTCAGCACCGATGCTCTGACAGTGCAGCACTCCCTCAGTACTGACCCTCAGACAGTGCAGCACTCCCTCAGTACTGACCCTCAGACAGTGCAGCACTCCTTCAGTACTGACCCTCCGACAGTTCAGCACTCCCTCAGTATTGTCCCTCTGACAGCGCATCACTCCCTCATTACAGTCCCTTTGACAGTGCAGCAATCCCTCAGTACTGTCCCTCTAACAGTGCAGCATTCCCTCAGTACTGTGCATCTGACAGTGCAGCACTCCCTCAGTAGTGTCCCTCTGACAGTGCAGCACTCCCTCAGTACTGACCTTCTGTCAATGCCGCACTCACTCAGTACTATCCATCTGACAGCGCAGCACTCCTTCATTACTGTCCATCTGACAGTGCAGCAATATGTCATTAATGACCCTCTGACAGTGCAGCACTCCCTCAGCACTGACCCTCTGACAGCGCAGCATTCCCTCAGTACTGACTCTCTGACTGTGCTGCACTCCCTCATTACTGACCCTCTGACATTGCAGCACTCCTTTAATACTGACCCTCTTACAGTACAGCACTCCCTCAGTACTGACCGTCTGACAGTGCAGCACTCCCTCTGTACTGACCCTCTGACAGTGCAACACTCCCTCAGTACTCACCCTCTGACAGTGCAGCACTCCCTCAGTACTAACCCTCTGATAGTGCAGCACTCCCTCAGTACTGTCCCAATGATAGTGCAGCACTCCCTCAGTACTGACCCTCTGACGGTGCAGCACTCCCTCAGTACTGACTCTCTGAGAATGCAGCACTCCCTCAGTACTCACCCTCTGACAGTGCAGCACTCACTCAGTACTGACCCTCTGACAGTGCAGCACTCCCTCATTACTGACCCTCTGACAGCGCAGCACTCATTCAATAATGACCCTCTGACAGTGCAGCACTCCCTCGTTACTGACTCTCTGACAGTGCAGCACTCCCTCAGTACTGACCCATTAACTCTGCAGCACTCCCTCAGTACTGTTCCATTAACTGTGCAGCACTCCCTCAGTACTAACCCTCTGACAATTAAGCAGTCCCTCAGTACTGACTCACTGACAGTGCAGCACTCCCTCAATACTGATCTTCTGACAGTGCAGCAATCCCTCAGTACTGACTCACTGACAGTACAACAATCCCTCAGTACTGACCCTCTAACAATGCAGCAATCCCTCAGTACTGACCCACTGACAGAGCAGCACTCCCTCAGTACTGTCCCTCTGACAGTGCAGCACTCCCTCAGTACTGACCCTCTGACAGTGCAGAACTCCCTCAGTACTGACCCTCTGTCAATGCAGAACTCCCTCAGTACTGACCCTCTGACAATGCAGAACTCCCTCAGTACTGACCCTCTGAGGGTCCAGCACACCTCAGTACTGATCCTCTGACAGTCCAGCACTCCCACAGTACTGACCCGTTAAATGTGCAGCACTCCCTCAAAACTGACCCTCTGACAGTGTAGCACTCCCTCAGTACTAACCCTCCGACCGTCCAACACACCTCAGTACTGATCCTCTGACAGTGCAGCACTCCCTCAGTACTGACCCTCTGACAGTGCAGCACTACCTCAGTACTGACAATATGACAGTGCAGCATTCCCTCAGGACTGACCTTCTGACAGTACAGCTCTCCCAGGTGTTTTGACCTTTGACAGTGCAGCACTCCCTTGGTACTGACACTCTGACAGTGCAGCACTCCCTCTTTACTTACCCTCTGACAGTGCAGCACTCCCTCACTACTGACCCTCTGACAGTGCTGCTTTAACTCAGTACTGACCTTCTGACAGTAGAGCAATCCGACAATAGTGAGCCTCTGACAATTCAGCACTCGCTTACCACTGCCCTCTGACAGTGCAGTACTCACTCAATACTGACACTCTGACAATGCAGCACTCCTTCAGTACTGGCCCTCTGACAGTGCAGCACTCCTTCAGTACTGGCCCTCTGACAGTGCAGCACTCCCACAGTCCTATCCCTCTGACAGTGCAGCACTCCTTCAGTACTGATCCTCTGACAGTGCAGCACTCCCTTAATACTGATCCTTTGACAGTACAGCACTCCCTCAGTACTGACCTTCTGACTGTGCAGGACTCCCTCAGTACTGACCCCCTGACAGTGCAGCTTTAACTCAGTACATAAGTTCCGACAATAGAGCAATCCCACAATAGTGAGCCTCTGACAATTCAGCACTCACCTAGTTATGACCCTCTGACAGTGCAGCAGTCCCTCCGTACTGGCCCTCTGACATCGCAGCACTCCCTCAATACAGACACTCCGACAGTGCAGCACTCCCTCATTACTGTGCCTTGGACAGCGCAGCATTACCCCATTACTGTTCATCTGACGGTGCAGCACTCGCTCAATGGTGACCCTTTGACAGTGCAGAACTCCCACAGTACTGACCCTCTGACAGCGCAGCACTCAGTCAATAATGACCCTCTGACAGGGCAGCACACCCTCAGTACTGACTCTCTGACAGTGCAGCACTCCCTCAGTACTGACCCTCTGACAGTGCAGCAATCCCTCAGTACTGACCCTCTGACAGTGCAGCATTCCCTCAGTACTGTCCCTCTGACAGTGCAGCACTCCCTTATTACTGACCCTCTGACAGTGCAGAACTCCCTCAGTACTGTCCCTCTGACAGTGCAGCACATTCTCAGTACTGACCCTCTGACAGTGCAGAACTCCCTCAGTACTGACCCTCTGACAATGCAGAACGCCCTCAGTACTGACCCTCCGCCAGTCCAGCACACTTCAGTACTGATCCTCTGACAGTGCAGCACTACCTCAGTACTGACACTATGACAGTGCAGCATCCCCTCAGTACTGACCTGCTTACAGTACAGCACTCCCTCTTTACTTAGCTTCTGAGAGTGCAGCACTCCCTCAGTACGGACCACCTGACAGTGCAGCACTACCTCATTACTAACCCCCTGACATTGCAGCACTCCCTCAGTACTGATCCTCTGACAGTGCAGCTTTAACTCAGTACTGACCTTCTGACAGTAGAGCAATCCCACAATAGTGAGCCTCTATCAATTCAGCACTCGCTTAGTAGTGCCCACTGACAGTGCCGTACTCACTCAATTCAGACCCTCTGACTGTGCAGCACTCACTCAGTATTGACCCTCTGACAATGAAGCACGCCCTCAATTCTGATCTTTTGACAGTGCAGCACCCCCTCAATACTGACCAGCTAACAGTGCAGCAATCCCTCAATCCTGACCCTCTGACAGTGCAGCTCTTCCTCAGTACTGACCCTCTGACAGTGCAGAACTCCCTCAGTACTGTCCCTCTGACAGTGCAGCATTCCCTCAGCACCGATGCTCTGACAGTGCAGCACTCCCTCAGTACTGACCCTCAGACAGTGCAGCACTCCCTCAGTACTGACCCTCAGACAGTGCAGCACTCCTTCAGTACTGACCCTCCGACAGTTCAGCACTCCCTCAGTATTGTCCCTCTGACAGCGCAGCACTCCCTCATTACAGTCCCTTTGACAGTGCAGCACTCCCTCAGTACTGTCCCTCTAACAGTGCAGCATTCCCTCAGTACTGTGCATCTGACAGTGCAGCACTCCCTCAGTAGTGTCGCTCTGACAGTGCAGCACTCCCTCAGTACTGACCTTCTGTCAATGCCGCACTCAGTACTATCCATCTGACAGCGCAGCACTCCTTCATTACTGTCCGTCTGACAGTGCAGCAATATGTCATTAATGACCCTCTGACATTGCAGCACTCCTTTAATACTGACCCTCTTACAGTACAGCACTCCCTCAGTACTGACCGTCTGACAGCGCAGCACTCCCTCTGTACTGACCCTCTGACAGTGCAACACTCCCTCAGTACTCACCCTCTGACAGTGCAGCACTCCCTCAGTACTAACCCTCTGATAGTGCAGCACTCCCTCAGTACTGTCCCAATGATAGTGCAGCACTCCCTCAGTACTGACCCTCTGACAGTGCAGCACTCCCTCAGTACTGACCCTCTGACAGTGCAGCACTCCCTCAGCACTGAACATCTGACAGTGCATCAGTTCCTTAGTACTGACGCTCTGACACTGCAGCACTCCTTTAGTAGTGAACCTCTGACACTGCAGTACTCGCTCAGTGCTGACCCTCTGACAGTGCAACACTCCTTCAGTCCTGACCCTCTGACAGTGCAGCACTCGCTCAGTACTGTCCCTCTGACAGTGCAGCACTCCCTCATTACTGACCCTCTGACAGCGCAGCACTCATTCAATAATGACCCTCTGACAGTGCAGCACTCCCTCGTTACTGACTCTCTGACAGTGCAGCACTCCCTCAGTACTGACCCATTAACTCTGCAGCACTCCCTCAGTACTGTTCCATTAACTGTGCAGCACTCCCTCAGTACTAACCCTCTGACAATTAAGCACTCCCTCAGTACTGACTCACTGACAGTGCAGCACTCCCTCAATACTGACCCTCTGACAGTGCAGCAATCCCTCAGTACTGACTCACTGACAGTACAACAATCCCTCAGTACTGACCCTCTAACAATGCAGCAATCTCTCAGTACTGTCCCTCTGACAGTGCAGCACTCCCTCAGTACTGACCCTCTGACAGTGCAGAACTCCCTCAGTACTGACCCTCTGACAGTGCAGAACTCCCTCAGTACTGACCCTCTGACAATGCAGAACTCCCTCAGTACTGACCCTCTGACGGTCCAGCACACCTCAGTACTGATCCTCTGACAGCCCAGCACTCCCACAGTACTGACCCGTTAAATGTGCAGCACTCCCTCAGAACTGACCCTCTGACAGTGTAGCACTCCCTCAGTACTAACCCTCCGACCGTCCAACATACCTCAGTACTGATCCTCTGACAGTGCAGCACTCCCTCAGTACTGAACCTCTGACAGTGCAGCACTCCCTCAGTGTTGACCCTCTGACAGTGCAGCACTACCTCAGTACTGACAATATGACAGTGCAGCATTCCCTCAGGACTGACCTTCTGACAGTACAGCTCTCCCAGGTGTTTTGACCTTTGACAGTGCAGCACTCCTTTGGTACTGACACTCTGACAGTGCAGCACTCCCTCTTTACTTACCCTCTGACAGTGCAGCACTCCCTCACTACTGACCCTCTGACAGTGCTGCTTTAACTCAGTACTGACCTTCTGACAGTAGAGCAATCCGACAATAGTGAGCCTCTGACAATTCAGCACTCGCTTAGTAGTGCCCACTGACAGTGCCGTACTCACTCAATACTGACACTCTGACAATGCAGCACTCCTTCAGTACTGGCCCTCTGACAGTGCAGCACTCCTTCAGTACTGGCCCTCTGACAGTGCAGCACTCCCACAGTCCTATCCCTCTGACAGTGCAGCACTCCTTCAGTACTGATCCTCTGACAGTGCAGCACTCCCTTAATACTGATCCTTTGACAGTACAGCACTCCCTCAGTACTGACCTTCTGACTGTGCAGGACTCCCTCAGTACTGACCCCCTGACAGTGCAGCTTTAACTCAGTACATAAGTTCCGACAATAGAGCAATCCCACAATAGTGAGCCTCTGACAATTCAGCACTCACCTAGTTATGACCCTCTGACAGTGCAGCAGTCCCTCCGTACTGGCCATCTGACATCGCAGCACTCCCTCAATACAGACAATCCGACAGTGCAGTACTCCCTCATTACTGTGCCTTGGACAGCGCAGCATTACGCCATTACTGTTCATCTGACGGTGCAGCACTCGCTCAATGGTGACCCTCTGACAGTGCAGAACTCCCACAGTACTGACCCTCTGACAGCGCAGCACTCAGTCAATAATGACCCTCTGACAGTGCAGCACTCCCTCAGTACTGACCCTCTGACAGTGCAGCAATCCCTCAGTACTGACCCATTGACAGTGCAGCATTCCCTCAGTACTGACCCTCTGACAGTGCAGCACTCCCTTATTACTGACCCTCTGACAGTGCAGCACTCCCTCAGTACTGTCCCTCTGACAGTGCAGCACATTCTCAGTATTTACCCTCTGACAGTGCAGAACTCCCTCAATACTGACCCTCTGACAATGCAGAACGCCCTCAGTACTGACCCTCCGACAGTCCAGCACACTTCAGTACTGATCCTCTGACAGTGCAGCACTACCTCAGTACTGACACTATGACAGTGCAGCATCCCCTCAGTACTGACCTGCTTACAGTACAGCACTCCCTCTTTACTTAGCTTCTGAGAGTGCAGCACTCCCTCAGTACGGACCACCTGACAGTGCAGCACTACCTCATTACTAACCCCCTGACATTGCAGCACTCCCTCAGTACTGATCCTCTGACAGTGCAGCTTTAACTCAGTACTGACCTTCTGACAGTAGAACAATCCCACAATAGTGAGCCTCTATCAATTCAGCACTCGCTTAGTAGTGCCCACTGACAGTGCCGTACTCACTCAATTCAGACCCTCTGACTGTGCAGCACTCACTCAGTACTGACCCTCGGACAGCGCAGCACTCCCTCAGTATTGACCCTCTGACAGTGCAGCACTCCCTCAGTACTGACCCTCGGACAGTGCAGCACTCCCTCAGTACTGACCCTCTGACAATGAAGCACGCCCTCAATTCTGATCTTTTGACAGTGCAGCACCCCCTCAATACTGACCAGCTAACAGTGCAGCAATCCCTCAATACTGACCCTCTGACAGTCCAGCACGACCTCAGTACTGACCCTCTGACAGTGCAGCACTCCCTCAGTACTGACGCTCTGACAGTGCAGCATTCCCTCAGTACTGTGCATCTGACAGTGCAGCACTCCCTCAGTAGTGTCCCTCTGACAGTGCAGCACTCCCTCAGTACTGACCTTCTGTCAATGTCGCACTGCCTCAGTACTGTCTATCTGACAGCGCAGCACTCCTTCATTACTGACCCTCTGACAGTGCAGCTTTCCCTCAGTACTGAACATATGACAGTGCAGAATTCCCTCAATACTGATCCTCTGACAGTGCAGCACTCCCTCAGTACTGACCCTCTGACAGTGCAGCTTTCCCTCAGTACTGACCCTCTGACAGTGCAGCTTTCCCTCAGTACTGAACCTATGACAGTGCAGAATTCCCTCAATACTGACCCTCTGACAGTGCAGCATTCCCTCAGTACTGTCCGTCTGACAGTGCAGCACTCCATCAGTAGTGTCCCTTTGACAGTGCAGCACTCCCTCAGTACTGTCCCTTTGACAGTGCAGCACTCCCATAGTACTGTCCCTCTGAAAGTGCAGCACTCCCTCTGTACTGACCCTCTGACATCAAATCATTCCCTCATTACTGGCCGTGTGACGGTGCAGCACTACGTGTGTACTGACCCTCTGACTGTGCAGCACTTCCTCAGTCCTGACCCTCTGACAGTGCAGCAAACCCTGCGTACTGAACCTCTGACAGTTCAGCGCTCCCTCAGTACTTACCCCCCGCAAGTGCAGCACTTCCTCAGTGCTCTCCATCTGCCAGTGCAGCTCTCGCTCAGTACGGACCACCTGACAGTGCAGCACTACCTCATTACTAACCCCCTGACATTGCAGCACTCCCTCAGTACTGACCCTCTGACAGTGCAGCTTTAACTCAGTACTGACCTTCTGACAGTAGAGCAATCCCACAATAGTGAGCCTCTATCAATTCAGCACTCGCTTAGTAGTGCCCACTGACAGTGCCGTACTCACTCAATTCAGACCCTCTGACTGTGCAGCACTCACTCAGTACTGACCCTCGGACAGCGCAGCACTCCCTCAGTATTGACCCTCTGACAATGAAGCACGCCCTCAATTCTGATCTTTTGACAGTGCAGCACCCCCTCAATACTGACCAGCTAACAGTGCAGCAATCCCTCAATACTGACCCTCTGACAGTGCAGCACTGCCTCAGTATTGACCTTCTGTCAGTGCAGTACCCGTTCAGTACTGACCCTCTGACAGTGCAGCACTCCCACAGTACTGTCCCTCTGACATCGAATCACTTCCTCATTACTGGCCATGTGACGGTGCAGCACTACGTCTGTACTGACCCTCTGACTGTGCAGCACTCCCTCAGTATGACCCTCTGACAGTGCAGTACGTCCTCAGTACTGACCCCCCGCGAGTGCAGCACTTCCTCAGTGCTCTCCATCTTTCAGTGCAGCTCTCCATCAGTACTGACCCTCTGACAGTGCAGCACGACCTCAGTACTGACCCTCCGACAGTGCAGCACTCCCTCACTACTGACCTCTGACAGTGCAGCACTCCCTCAGTAGTGTCCCTCTGACAGTGCAGCACTCCCTCAGTACTGACCTTCTGTCAATGTCGCACTGCCTCAGTACTATCTTTCTGACAGCGCAGCACTCCTTCATTACTGACCCTCTGACAGTGCAGCTTTCCCTCAGTACTGAACATATGACAGTGCAGAATTCCCTCAATACTGATCCTCTGACAGTGCAGCACTCCCTCAGTACTGACCCTCTGACAGTGCAGCTTTCCCTCAGTACTGACCCTCTGACAGTGCAGCTTTCCCTCAGTACTGAACCTATGACAGTGCAGAATTCCCTCAATACTGACCCTCTGACAGTGTAGCATTCCCTCAGTACTGTCCGTCTGACAGTGCAGCACTCCATCAGTAGTGTCCCTTTGACAGTGCAGCACTCCCTCAGTACTGTCCCTTTGACAGTGCAGCACTCCCACAGTACTGTCCCTCTGAAAGTGCAGCACTCCCTCTGTACTGACCCTCTTACATCAAATCATTCCCTCATTACTGGCCGTGTGACGGTGCAGCACTACGTGTGTACTGACCCTCTGACTGTGCAGCACTTCCTCAGTACTGACCCTCTGACAGTGCAGCAAACCCTGCGTACTGAACCTCTGACAGTTCAGCGCTCCCTCAGTACTGACCCCCCGCAAGTGCAGCACTTCCTCAGTGCTCTCCATCTGCCAGTGCAGCTCTCGCTCAGTACTGACCCTCTGACAGTGGAGCACGTCCTCAGTACTGACCCTCTGACAGCGCAGCACTCCCTCACTACTGACCCTCTCAAAGTTCAGCATTCCCTCAGTTCTGACCCTCTGACAGTGCAGCACTCCGTCCTTACTGACCCTCTGACTGTGCAGCATTCCCTCAATGCTGTCCCTCTGACAGGGCAGCAGTCCCTCAGTACTGACCCTCTGACAGTGCAGCTCTTCCTCAGTACTGACCCTCTGACAGTGCAGCACTCCCTCAGTACTGTCCCTCTGACAGCGCAGCACTCCCTCATTACAGTCCCTTTGACAGTGCAGCACTCCCTCAGTACTGTCCCTCTAACAGTGCAGCATTCCCTCAGTACTGTGCATCTGACAGTGCAGCACTCCCTCAGCACCGATGCTCTGACAGTGCAGCACTCCCTCAGTACTGACCCTCAGACAGTGCAGCACTCCCTCAGTACTGACCCTCAGACAGTGCAGCACTCCTTCAGTACTGACCCTCCGACAGTTCTGCACTCCCTCAGTATTGTCCCTCTGACAGCGCAGCACTCCCTCATTACAGTCCCTTTGACAGTGCAGCACTCCCTCAGTACTGTCCCTCTAACAGTGCAACATTCCCTCAGTACTGTGCATCTGACAGTGCAGCACTCCCTCAGTAGTGTCCCTCTGACAGTGCAGCACTCCCTCAGTACTGACCTTCTGTCAATGCCGCACTCACTCAGTACTATCCATCTGACAGCGCAGCACTCCTTCATTACTGTCCGTTTGACAGTGCAGCAATATGTCATTAATGACCCTCTGACAGTGCAGCACTCCCTCAGCACTGACCCTCTGACAGCGCAGCAATCCCTCAGTACTGACCCATTGACAGTGCAGCATTCCCTCAGTACTGACCCTCTGACAGTGCAGCACTCCCTTATTACTGACCCTCTGACAGTGCAGCACTCCCTCAGTACTGTCCCTCTGACAGTGCAGCACATTCTCAGTATTTACCCTCTGACAGTGCAGAACTCCCTCAGTACTGACCCTCTGACAATGCAGAACGCCCTCAGTACTGACCCTCCGACAGTCCAGCACACTTCAGTACTGATCCTCTGCCAGTGCAGCACTACCTCAGTACTGACACTATGACAGTGCAGCATCCCCTCAGTACTGACCTGCTTACAGTACAGCACTCCCTCTTTACTTAGCTTCTGAGAGTGCAGCACTCCCTCAGTACGGACCACCTGACAGTGCAGCACTACCTCATTACTAACCCCCTGACATTGCAGCACTCCCTCAGTACTGATCCTCTGACAGTGCAGCTTTAACTCAGTACTGACCTTCTGACAGTAGAACAATCCCACAATAGTGAGCCTCTATCAATTCAGCACTCGCTTAGTAGTGCCCACTGACAGTGCCGTACTCACTCAATTCAGACCCTCTGACTGTGCAGCACTCACTCAGTACTGACCCTCGGACAGCGCAGCACTCCCTCAGTATTGACCCTCTGACAGTGCAGCACTCCCTCAGTACTGACCCTCGGACAGTGCAGCACTCCCTCAGTACTGACCCTCTGACAATGAAGCACGCCCACAATTCTGATCTTTTGACAGTGCAGCACCCCCTCAATACTGACCAGCTAACAGTGCAGCAATCCCTCAATACTGACCCTCTGACAGTGCAGCACGACCTCAGTACTGACCCTCTGACAGTGCAGCACTCCCTCAGTACTGACGCTCTGACAGTGCAGCATTCCCTCAGTACTGTGCATCTGACAGTGCAGCACTCCCTCAGTAGTGTCCCCCTGACAGTGCAGCACTCCCTCAGTACTGACCTTCTGTCAATGTCGCACTGCCTCAGTACTGTCTATCTGACAGCGCAGCACTCCTTCATTACTGACCCTCTGACAGTGCAGCTTTCCCTCAGTACTGAACATATGACAGTGCAGAATTCCCTCAATACTGATCCTCTGACAGTGCAGCACTCCTTCAGTACTGACCCTCTGACAGTGCAGCTTTCCCTCAGTACTGACCCTCTGACAGTGCAGCTTTCCCTCAGTACTGAACCTATGACAGTGCAGAATTCCCTCAATACTGACCCTCTGACAGTGCAGCATTCCCTCAGTACTGTCCGTCTGACAGTGCAGCACTCCATCAGTAGTGTCCCTTTGACAGTGCAGCACTCCCTCAGTACTGTCCCTTTGACAGTGCAGCACTCCCATAGTACTGTCCCTCTGAAAGTGCAGCACTCCCTCTGTACTGACCCTCTGACATCAAATCATTCCCTCATTACTGGCCGTGTGACGGTGCAGCACTACATGTGTACTGACCCTCTGACTGTGCAGCACTTCCTCAGTACTGACCCTCTGACAGTGCAGCAAACCCTGCGTACTGAACCTCTGACAGTTCAGCGCTCCCTCAGTACTTACCCCCCGCAAGTGCAGCACTTCCTCAGTGCTCTCCATCTGCCAGTGCAGCTCTCGCTCAGTACGGACCACCTGACAGTGCAGCACTACCTCATTACTAACCCCCTGACATTGCAGCACTCCCTCAGTACTGACCCTCTGACAGTGCAGCTTTAACTCAGTACTGACCTTCTGACAGTAGAGCAATCCCACAATAGTGAGCCTCTATCAATTCAGCACTCGCTTAGTAGTGCCCACTGACAGTGCCGTACTCACTCAATTCAGACCCTCTGACTGTGCAGCACTCACTCAGTACTGACCCTCGGACAGCGCAGCACTCCCTCAGTATTGACCCTCTGACAATGAAGCACGCCCTCAATTCTGATCTTTTGACAGTGCAGCACCCCCTCAATACTGACCAGCTAACAGTGCAGCAATCCCTCAATACTGACCCTCTGACAGTGCAGCACTGCCTCAGTATTGACCTTCTGTCAGTGCAGTACCCGTTCAGTACTGACCCTCTGACAGTGCAGCACTCCCACAGTACTGTCCCTCTGACATCGAATCACTTCCTCATTACTGGCCATGTGACGGTGCAGCACTACGTCTGTACTGACCCTCTGACTGTGCAGCACTCCCTCAGTATGACCCTCTGACAGTGCAGTACGTCCTCAGTACTGACCCCCCGCGAGTGCAGCACTTCCTCAGTGCTCTCCATCTTTCAGTGCAGCTCTCCATCAGTACTGACCCTCTGACAGTGCAGCACGACCTCAGTACTGACCCTCCGACAGTGCAGCACTCCCTCACTACTGACCTCTGACAGTGCAGCACTCCCTCAGTAGTGTCCCTCTGACAGTGCAGCACTCCCTCAGTACTGACCTTCTGTCAATGTCGCACTGCCTCAGTACTATCTATCTGACAGCGCAGCACTCCTTCATTACTGACCCTCTGACAGTGCAGCTTTCCCTCAGTACTGAACATATGACAGTGCAGAATTCCCTCAATACTGATCCTCTGACAGTGCAGCACTCCCTCAGTACTGACCCTCTGACAGTGCAGCTTTCCCTCAGTACTGACCCTCTGACAGTGCAGCTTTCCCTCAGTACTGAACCTATGACAGTGCAGAATTCCCTCAATACTGACCCTCTGACAGTGTAGCATTCCCTCAGTACTGTCCGTCTGACAGTGCAGCACTCCATCAGTAGTGTCCCTTTGACAGTGCAGCACTCCCTCAGTACTGTCCCTTTGACAGTGCAGCACTCCCACAGTACTGTCCCTCTGAAAGTGCAGCACTCCCTCTGTACTGACCCTCTGACATCAAATCATTCCCTCATTACTGGCCGTGTGACGGTGCAGCACTACGTCTGTACTGATCCTCTGACTGTGCAGCACTTCCTCAGTACTGACCCTCTGACAGTGCAGCAAACCCTGCGTACTGAACCTCTGACAGTTCAGCGCTCCCTCAGTACTGACCCCCCGCAAGTGCAGCACTTCCTCAGTGCTCTCCATCTGCCAGTGCAGCTCTCGCTCAGTACTGACCCTCTGACAGTGGAGCACGTCCTCAGTACTGACCCTCTGACAGCGCAGCACTCCCTCACTACTGACCCTCTCAAAGTTCAGCATTCCCTCAGTTCTGACCCTCTGACAGTGCAGCACTCCGTCCTTACTGACCCTCTGACTGTGCAGCATTCCCTCAATGCTGTCCCTCTGACAGGGCAGCAGTCCCTCAGTACTGACCCTCTGACAGTGCAGCTCTTCCTCAGTACTGACCCTCTGACAGTGCAGCACTCCCTCAGTACTGTCCCTCTGACAGCGCAGCACTCCCTCATTACAGTCCCTTTGACAGTGCAGCACTCCCTCAGTACTGTCCCTCTAACAGTGCAGCATTCCCTCAGTACTGTGCATCTGACAGTGCAGCACTCCCTCAGCACCGATGCTCTGACAGTGCAGCACTCCCTCAGTACTGACCCTCAGACAGTGCAGCACTCCCTCAGTACTGACCCTCAGACAGTGCAGCACTCCTTCAGTACTGACCCTCCGACAGTTCTGCACTCCCTCAGTATTGTCCCTCTGACAGCGCAGCACTCCCTCATTACAGTCCCTTTGACAGTGCAGCACTCCCTCAGTACTGTCCCTCTAACAGTGCAACATTCCCTCAGTACTGTGCATCTGACAGTGCAGCACTCCCTCAGTAGTGTCCCTCTGACAGTGCAGCACTCCCTCAGTACTGACCTTCTGTCAATGCCGCACTCACTCAGTACTATCCATCTGACAGCGCAGCACTCCTTCATTACTGTCCGTTTGACAGTGCAGCAATATGTCATTAATGACCCTCTGACAGTGCAGCACTCCCTCAGCACTGACCCTCTGACAGCGCAGCATTCCCTCAGTACTGACCCTCTGACTGTGCTGCACTCCCTCATTACTGACCCTCTGACATTGCAGCACTCCTTTAATACTGACCCTCTTACAGTACAGCACTCCCTCAGTACTGACCGTCTGACAGTGCAGCACTCCCTCTGTACTGACCCTCTGACAGTGCAACACTCCCTCAGTACTCACCCTCTGACAGTGCAGCACTCCCTCAGTACTAACCCTCTGATAGTGCAGCACTCCCTCAGTACTGTCCCAATGATAGTGCAGCACTCCCTCAGTACTGACCCTCTGACGGTGCAGCACTCCCTCAGTACTGACCCTCGGACAGTGCTGCACTCCCTCAGTACTGACCCTCTGACAATGAAGCACGCCCTCAATTCTGATCTTTTGACAGTGCAGCACCCCCTCAATACTGACCAGCTAACAGTGCAGCACCCCCTCAATACTGACCAGCTAACAGTGCAGCAATCCCTCAATACTGACCCTCTGACAGTGCAGCACGACCTCAGTACTGACCCTCTGACAGTGCAGCACTCCCTCAGTACTGACGCTCTGACAGTGCAGCATTCCCTCAGTACTGTGCATCTGACAGTGCAGCACTCCCTCAGTAGTGTCCCTCTGACAGTGCAGCACTCCCTCAGTACTGACCTTCTGTCAATGTCGCACTGCCTCAGTACTGTCTATCTGACAGCGCAGCACTCCTTCATTACTGACCCTCTGACAGTGCAGCTTTCCCTCAGTACTGAACATATGACAGTGCAGAATTCCCTCAATACTGATCCTCTGACAGTGCAGCACTCCCTCAGTACTGACCCTCTGACAGTGCAGCTTTCCCTCAGTACTGACCCTCTGACAGTGCAGCTTTCCCTCAGTACTGAACCTATGACAGTGCAGAATTCCCTCAATACTGACCCTCTGACAGTGCAGCATTCCCTCAGTACTGTCCGTCTGACAGTGCAGCACTCCATCAGTAGTGTCCCTTTGACAGTGCAGCACTCCCTCAGTACTGTCCCTTTGACAGTGCAGCACTCCCATTGTACTGTCCCTCTGAAAGTGCAGCACTCCCTCTGTACTGACCCTCTGACATCAAATCATTCCCTCATTACTGGCCGTGTGACGGTGCAGCACTACGTCTGTACTGACCCTCTGACTGTGCAGCACTTCCTCAGTCCTGACCCTCTGACAGTGCAGCAAACCCTGCGTACTGAACCTCTGACAGTTCAGCGCTCCCTCAGTACTTACCCCCCGCAAGTGCAGCACTTCCTCAGTGCTCTCCATCTGCCAGTGCAGCTCTCGCTCAGTACAGACCACCTGACAGTGCAGCACTACCTCATTACTAACCCCCTGACATTGCAGCACTCCCTCAGTACTGACCCTCTGACAGTGCAGCTTTAACTCAGTACTGACCTTCTGACAGTAGAGCAATCCCACAATAGTGAGCCTCTATCAATTCAGCACTCGCTTAGTAGTGCCCACTGACAGTGCCGTACTCACTCAATTCAGACCCTCTGACTGTGCAGCACTCACTCAGTACTGACCCTCGGACAGCGCAGCACTCCCTCAGTATTGACCCTCTGACAATGAAGCACGCCCTCAATTCTGATCTTTTGACAGTGCAGCACCCCCTCAATACTGACCAGCTAACAGTGCAGCAATCCCTCAATACTGACCCTCTGACAGTCCAGCACTGCCTCAGTATTGACCTTCTGTCAGTGCAGTACCCGTTCAGTACTGACCCTCTGACAGTGCAGCACTCCCACAGTACTGTCCCTCTGACATCGAATCACTTCCTCATTACTGGCCATGTGACGGTGCAGCACTACGTCTGTACTGACCCTCTGACTGTGCAGCACTCCCTCAGTATGACCCTCTGACAGTGCAGTACGTCCTCAGTACTGACCCCCCGCGAGTGCAGCACTTCCTCAGTGCTCTCCATCTTTCAGTGCAGCTCTCCATCAGTACTGACCCTCTGACAGTGCAGCACGACCTCAGTACTGACCCTCCGACAGTGCAGCACTCCCTCACTACTGACCTCTGACAGTGCAGCACTCCCTCAGTAGTGTCCCTCTGACAGTGCAGCACTCCCTCAGTACTGACCTTCTGTCAATGTCGCACTGCCTCAGTACTATCTTTCTGACAGCGCAGCACTCCTTCATTACTGACCCTCTGACAGTGCAGCTTTCCCTCAGTACTGAACATATGACAGTGCAGAATTCCCTCAATACTGATCCTCTGACAGTGCAGCACTCCCTCAGTACTGACCCTCTGACAGTGCAGCTTTCCCTCAGTACTGACCCTCTGACAGTGCAGCTTTCCCTCAGTACTGAACCTATGACAGTGCAGAATTCCCTCAATACTGACCCTCTGACAGTGTAGCATTCCCTCAGTACTGTCCGTCTGACAGTGCAGCACTCCATCAGTAGTGTCCCTTTGACAGTGCAGCACTCCCTCAGTACTGTCCCTTTGACAGTGCAGCACTCCCACAGTACTGTCCCTCTGAAAGTGCAGCACTCCCTCTGTACTGACCCTCTGACATCAAATCATTCCCTCATTACTGGCCGTGTGACGGTGCAGCACTACGTCTGTACTGATCCTCTGACTGTGCAGCACTTCCTCAGTACTGACCCTCTGACAGTGCAGCAAACCCTGCGTACTGAACCTCTGACAGTTCAGCGCTCCCTCAGTACTGACCCCCCGCAAGTGCAGCACTTCCTCAGTGCTCTCCATCTGCCAGTGCAGCTCTCGCTCAGTACTGACCCTCTGACAGTGGAGCACGTCCTCAGTACTGACCCTCTGACAGCGCAGCACTCCCTCACTACTGACCCTCTCAAAGTTCAGCATTCCCTCAGTTCTGACCCTCTGACAGTGCAGCACTCCGTCCTTACTGACCCTCTGACTGTGCAGCATTCCCTCAATGCTGTCCCTCTGACAGGGCAGCAGTCCCTCAGTACTGACCCTCTGACAGTGCAGCTCTTCCTCAGTACTGACCCTCTGACAGTGCAGCACTCCCTCAGTACTGTCCCTCTGACAGCGCAGCACTCCCTCATTACAATCCCTTTGACAGTGCAGCACTCCCTCAGTACTGTCCCTCTAACAGTGCAGCATTCCCTCAGTACTGTGCATCTGACAGTGCAGCACTCCCTCAGCACCGATGCTCTGACAGTGCAGCACTCCCTCAGTACTGACCCTCAGACAGTGCAGCACTCCCTCAGTACTGACCCTCAGACAGTGCAGCACTCCTTCAGTACTGACCCTCCGACAGTTCTGCACTCCCTCAGTATTGTCCCTCTGACAGCGCAGCACTCCCTCATTACAGTCCCTTTGACAGTGCAGCACTCCCTCAGTACTGTCCCTCTAACAGTGCAGCATTCCCTCAGTACTGTGCATCTGACAGTGCAGCACTCCCTCAGTAGTGTCCCTCTGACAGTGCAGCACTCCCTCAGTACTGACCTTCTGTCAATGCCGCACTCACTCAGTACTATCCATCTGACAGCGCAGCACTCCTTCATTACTGTCCGTTTGACAGTGCAGCAATATGTCATTAATGACCCTCTGACAGTGCAGCACTCCCTCAGCACTGACCCTCTGACAGCGCAGCATTCCCTCAGTACTGACCCTCTGACTGTGCTGCACTACCTCATTACTGACCCTCTGACATTGCAGCACTCCTTTAATACTGACCCTCTTACAGTACAGCACTCCCTCAGTACTGACCGTCTGACAGTGCAGCACTCCCTCTGTACTGACCCTCTGACAGTGCAACACTCCCTCAGTACTCACCCTCTGACAGTGCAGCACTCCCTCAGTACTAACCCTCTGATAGTGCAGCACTCCCTCAGTACTGTCTCAATGATAGTGCAGCACTCCCTCAGTACTGACCCTCTGACGGTGCAGCACTCCCCCAGTACTGACCCTCTGACGGTGCATTATTCCCTCAGTACTGACCCTCTGACAGTGCATTACTCCCTCAGTTCTGACCCTATGACAGTGCAGCATTCCCTCAGTACTGTCTGTCTGACAGTGCAGCACTCCCTCAGTACTGTCCCTCTGACAGTGCAGCACTCCCTCAGTAGTGTCCCTTTGACAGTGCAGCACTCCCACAGTGCTGTCCCTCTGAAAGTGCAGCACTCCCTCTGTACTGACCCTCTGACATCAAATCATTCCCTCATTACTGGCCGTGTGACGGTGCAGCACTACGTCTGTACTGACCCTCTGACAGTGTAGCATGTCCTCAGTACTGACCCTCTGACAGTGCAGCACGTCCTCAGTACTGACCCTCTGACAGTGCAGCACTCCCTCAGTACTGACCCTCTGACTGTGCAGCACTCCCTCAATACTGACCGTCTGACAGTGCAGCAGTCCCTCAATGCTGTCCCTCTGACAGGGCAGCAGTCCCTCAGTACTGACCCTCTGACAGTGCAGCACTCCCTCAGTACTGTCCCTCTGACAGTGCAGCACTCCCTCAGTACTGACCCTCTGACAGTGCAGCACTCCCTCAGCACTGACCCTCTGACAGTGCATCATTCCCTCAGTACTGACCCTCTGACTGTGCTGCACTCCCTCAGTACTGACCCTCTGACATTGCAGCACTCCTTTAATACTGATCCTCTTACAGTACAGCACTCCCTCAGTACTATCCCAATGATAGTGCAGCACTCCCTCAGTACTGACCCTCTGACTGTGCAGCACTCCCTCAGTACTGACCCTCTGACTGTGCAGCACTCCCTCAGTACTGACCCTCTGACGGTGCAGCACTCCCTTTATACTGACCCTCTGATGGTGCATTATTCCTTCAGTACTGATCCTCTGACAGTGCATTACTCCCTCAGTTCTGACCCTATGACAGTGCAGCACTCCCTCAGTACTGACCCACTGACAGTGCAGCAATCCCTCAGTACTGACCCTCTGACAGTGCAGCACTCACTCAGTACTGACCCACTGACAGTGCTGTGTCCCTCTCCAGTCTGCCGGGCGTGTCAGATTCGAATATGCTCTCTGTTCTCTGGAGTGGGACCAGAATTCTCGACATTCTGACTGAGAGGTGAGGTTGTTACCCACTGCGCCAGCGGTGAAAGGTGTCTAACTTGGCCGTACTCTACAAAACCCGGCACCGGAGTCTTTAACCCAGTATTAGAATCATCCATTGCTAACGACCCATTGAATGCAAAGGTTAGCGAGACAGGAATCTGATGTTCCTCCTTCAACGCTAAAAGCCTCCATATTGCCTCCCTTCCATTGAGCCATTTCCCCCCCATGTCTCATTCCTGCAGCATGTGACCCAGTCCCCGTCTGCTGCCCATCTTCACCCTGTCAACATCCCGTCTACACTTTCTGTCTTTTCCTTGCAAGACTGTCAATGTTTCGGCCACTCGACCCGGTGCAGTTACCTCG
Source organism: Isurus oxyrinchus (assembly GCA_026770705.1). Taxonomy (NCBI): domain Eukaryota; kingdom Metazoa; phylum Chordata; class Chondrichthyes; order Lamniformes; family Lamnidae; genus Isurus; species Isurus oxyrinchus. The sequence goes on from JANJGN010000630.1 coordinate 196,063, forward strand.
AGCTGCTCAGCACTGCCGTGTGTGTGAACTGTAAACACAACACTCAAGGCCGGCACTGCCACTTATGTCGGCTGGGCTACCATCGAAACGCTTCAGCACAACTGGACCATCACAACGTTTGCTTAGGTCAGTTCCTGATGTAATCTCTGCTCTCACCTTCCTTCACCCGTCTGCTTTCAAAGCAAAACAAGAGAATCAAAGAAAACACCTTTGACGCTAATCAGTTCCCCTTCCCGCAGGGATGGGGCCTGTCCAACCTTCCCCCAGGGATGGGACCTGTCTGACCCTCCCCCAGGGATGGGGCCTGTCCGACCTTCCCCAGCGATGGGCCTGTCCAACCTTCCCCCAGTGATGGGGCCTGTCTGACCTTCCCCCAGTGATGGGCCTGTCTGACCTTCCCCCAGTGATGGGCCTGCCCAACCTTCCCCCAGTGATGGGGCCTGTCCAACCTTCCCCCAGTGATGGGCCTGTCTGACCTTCCCCCAGTGATGGGGCCTGTCTGACCTTCCCCCAGTGATGGGGCCTGTCCAACCTTCCCCCAGTGATGGGCCTGTCTGACCTTCCCCCAGTGATGGGCCTGTCCAACCTTCCCCCAGTGATGGGGCCTGTCCAACCTTCCCCCCGTGATGAGGCCTGTCTGACCTTCCCCCAGCAATGGGGGCCTGTCCAACCTTCCCCCAGTGATGGGGCCTGTCTGACCTTCCCCCAGCGATGGGCCTGTCTGACCTTCCCCCAGTGATGGGGCCTGTCTGACCTTCCCCCAGTGATAGGCCTGTCTGACCTTCCCCCAGTGATGGGTCTGTCCAACCTTCCCCAGCGATGGGGCCTGTCTGACCTTCCCCCAGCAATGGGGGCCTGTCCAACCTTCCCCCAGTGATGGGGCCTGTCTGACCTTCCCCCAGTGATAGGCCTGTCTGACCTTCCCCCAGTGATGGGTCTGTCCAACCTTCCCCTGGTGATGGGGCCTGTCTGACCTTCCCCCAGTGATGGGGCCTGTCCAATCTTCCACTGGTGATGGGGCCTGTCTGACCTTCCCCCAGTGATGGAGCCTGTCTGATCTTCCCCCAGTGATGGGGCCTGTCTGACCTTCCCCAGTGATGGGGCCTGTCTGACCTTCCCCCAGTGATGGGACCTGTCTGACCTTCCCACAGCGATGGGGCTTGTCCAACCTTCCCCCAGTGATGGGGCCTGTCTGACCTTCCCCCAGTGATGGGGCCTGTCTGACCTTCCCCCAGTGATGGGGCCTGTCTGACCTTCCCCCAGCGATGGGGCCTGTCCGACCTTCCCCCAGTGATGGGACCTGTCCGACCTTCCCCCAGTGATGGGGCCTGTCTGACCCTCCCCCAGCGATGGGGCCTGTCTGACCTTCCCCCAGTGATGGGCCTGTCTGACCTTCCCCCAGTGATGGGGCCTGTCTGACCTTCCCCTGGTGATGAAGTCTGGCCGTTGTATTATTGAGGTAACCCGATACACCTCAGTTATGATGCTACAACCATTGCCCCCCTCCATCTCCATTTTTAGTTCAGGAATTTGAATGTTTTGTTCTCTCTGGACATGACCATCCTGCATCGTTGCCGTGTCACTTGTATCCACTCAGTGTTGCCCCTCCCCCAGCGTCCAACAACTGTCTTGTCTCCTCATTTGATCATCTCCTCCCATTGTCCACACAGTGAATGGCGCAGTGTGTACCGCACAGGAACAGACTGTTCATCAGAACATAGGGAGAGGAGGAGGCCATTCAGCCCCTCCTTCCACTAAACAGATCATGACCAATTGTTTTCTTAATTCCATCTAAGCGCCTTGGTTCTGTTACCCTCAATACTCTGATCCAGCAGAAATCTATCAATCTCAGTGTTAAATGTTTGATGGACCCCCAGCCTCGTAGCTTTTTGACGGAGAGAGAGAGAGAGAGAGAGAGTTCCAGATTTCCACTTCCCTTTGCATGAGGAATTGCTTCCTGACATCACCCCAAACGGTCTGGCTCTCATTTTAACGTTCTGCCCCCTTGCTCTGGACCCACTCCTGCTCCCCACCCCCCACACCACCCTCGCCACCAGAGGAAATCATTTCTCTCTTTCAACTCTGTCAAGCCCTTTATCATCTTATAAATCTCGATTAGATCACCCCTTTATCTTACACACTTGGGGGAATACAAGCCTAGTCTATGGCTTCGTAATTTAACCCTTTCATCCCCAGTCTGATTCTGGTGAATCTGCTCTGCACCCTCTCCGAGGCCAGTGTCTCTTTCCTGGGGTACGGGACCCAGAACTGAACCCAGTTACTCCAGATTAGGTCTGAGCAGAGCTTCATATAAACTGTAACTTCCACCCTTTGTATTCCAGACCCCTCAAAATGAAAGTTTTATGATTTGGCAGGTGGTATTTGCCAGAAACTTGGCCAAGCTACCACAACAATTTTGCAATTTGTATTTTATTACGAGAAGATATGTATATTGCAGTCAGAAGTAAAGTGTCCGCTACCATGTGTGGAAATTTTAAATATTAAAATAAAACATATATTAACAAAAGAAAAAAAAACTTAAACACATGAGATTATAGTTACAGAGTTACACTTAGTCTTATAATAGTTCCCTAAAAATTTCTACTTTACTTGCCTCCCAACTACACACCCCTTTCAGACAACAGTATAAATGGATTCTTAATCTATAAAACATCCAGCAATGTTACCTCAAGCACCCACTGTTGCTATAAGGAAAGTATTTCACAGCTTCTCTTTCCTCATTCAGCAGTGGAATTCCAAGGCTTCAAAGAAAACCTTGCACTCTGGAACAAGCAAGCACTTCTCTGGGTTGACTAGGGGCTACTTTTTCACAGAATCACGGAAGAGGCCCTTCGGCCCATCGAGTCTGCACCGACATGTGAGAAACAGCTGACCTACCTAGCGAATCCCATTTACGAGCACTTGGCCAATAGCCTTTCATATAATGCTCTTCAAAATCTCACACGGCCACACTCATACAGCTTTCCATTTTTCCTTAAATATGTTTTCTCCCTTTTGATCTGTAAATCCAGTTGTTTCACGCTTGCTTTAGAAGCTACTTTTCCAAGAATATAAAAACTTTTCATGTTGCCCTTATTGTCAGAACATTCAGGAAAAATAAACGCAATAGCATTGCCTTATTTAACTTGCCAACTGTAAAACGACTTATCCTGTCCCTTTGAAAATCAGCAACCTGTTAACTTATCTACAAATGCAAATGTCATTCACGCTGTATCTGCTGAGACCTCATCCTAGCTTACTCATCTCCATTTCAAATGCCTATTTTTTACACTTAACCCCTTTGATGAATCAAACCTTGCAATCTGACTGTCTGCAGTTTACTTAAACTAGTCACACACACACACACACACACACACACACACACAGATATATATATATATATATATATATATACACACACACAGCCCCAATAAGCGTGTTTCAGAGTCCCACAGCAATATTAGGAAAAAATGATATTTCCTTTATAAAGGACAACATTCCATTTGCCTTTTAACTTATTTTTTGTACCTGTTCACTTGTTTTTAGCTCGACCTGCCCATGCTGGTATTTCTGCTCCACATGAACCTCCTCCCACCCCCTCTTCATCTCCCCCTATCAGCAGATCCCTCTATTCCTTACTCCCTGGTGTGTTTATCCATCCTTCCCCTTAAATACATCGATACTATTCACCTGAACCACTCCCTGTGGGGGTGAGTCCCACATTCTCCCCACTCTCTGGGTGAAGCAGTTTCTCCTGGCCGGTCATTGATGTCTCCCTCACAAAACATCTTCTCTGACTTATAAATTTTCCAAAAAAAGTATGTCTGAGGATTGGGAACATTTTGGAATTCTGTAAAAGAGAAGAAACCGATAAAGAAAGGGTGAATGGAATATGAATATAAACTAGAGAGAAACATAAAAACAGACGGTAAAAGCTTCTAAACGCATGTAACAAGAAAAAGATCTGCAAAGACCAGTGTGGGCCCATTACAGGCAAAGACAAGAGAATTTATAATGGGGAATAAGGAAATGGCAGAGAAACTAAACAAATACTTTGTGTCTGTCTTCACGAAGGATAATACAAAAAATCTCCCAGAAATACGAGAGAACCAAGAGACTTGCAAGATTGAGGCACTGAAAGAAATTAGAATTAGTGAAGAGGGATTACAGGAGAAGTTAATGGGGCTGAAAGTTGATAAGTCACCTGGAACTGATGATCTACATCCCAGAGTCTTTAAAGAAGTGGCTGCAGAGATCATGGAGGTGTTGGTGGTCATCTTCCCAAATTCTGTAGACTCTGGAACAATTCCTGGAGACTGGAAGACTGCAAGAGCAATCTGGCTTTTTAGGAAGGAAGGAAGAGAGAAAACGGGAAGTACTGAGCTGTTAGCCTGATGTCAGTTGTAGGGAAAATAATAGAATCTAAAAAGTGCTAACTGGACCCTTAGAAAATAATGACCTGACTGGGCAGAGTCACCCTGGAGTTATGAAAGGGAAACCATGTTTGACAAACCTGTTGGAGTTTGTTGAGGATGTCACTAGTTGCATAGATACAGGAGAGCCAGTAGGTGTGGTGTATTTGAATTTTCAGAAGGCTTTTAATAAGGTCCCACATGAGGGGTTAGTAAACAAAATCAGAGCTAGGGATTGGGTGTAATATAACGTCATGGATTGAGAACTCAGTAACAGACAGAAATCAGAGAGTAGGAATAAACAGATCATTCCCAGGGTGGTAGTCTGTGACCACCAGGGGTGCCACAAGAATTAATACTTGGACTCCATCTATTCACCATCTATAGCAATGATCTGAATGTGGGGGCCAAATGTATTTCCAAGTTTGCGAATGACACAAACTAGGTGGGAATGTGAGTTGTGAGGAAGGTGCAAAGCGGTTTCAAGGAGGTTTGGACAGACTTAGTGAGTGGGCAAGAACAAGGCAGGTGGAATATAATGTGGAGAAATGTGAGATTATCCACTTTGCTAGGAGGAATGGAGGTGCAGGGTATTTCTTAAATGGTGAGGGATTGGGAAGCGTTGATGTGCAAAGGGACCTGGGTGTCACTGAAAGCTAACATACAGGTGCAACAAGCAATTAGGAAGGCAAATGACATGTTGGCCTTTATTCCAAGAGGATGTGAGTACAGGAGTAAAGAAGCCTTGCTGCAGTTCATGGAATGAAGCAGACCAGGTCCAAATGCAGCAAGAAAAATAGAAAGTGCTGGAAAAACTCAGCAGGTCCGGCAGCATCTGTGGAGAGAGGAACAGAGTTAATGCTTCGAGTCCGTATTGACCCTTCTTCAGAGCTAAAGAGAAGTGGGAATGAGATGAAATTTATACTGTTTCAGGGGGTGGGGCAGGTGGAGCTGGATTGAAGGCCAGCGATAGGTGGGGACAAGGGAGAGATTGACAAAGGTGTCATGAACTAAAGGACAAAGGGAGCATGCTGTCATCACATTCTGCTTTCTTACCTTTATGCCACTATCAGCACCTTTTTTATCCTAACCACTATCATTAACATTCCCTTTGTCCTTTAGTTCATGACACCTTTGTCAATCTCTCCCTTGTCCCCACCTATCGCTGGCCTTCAATCCAGCTCCACCTGCCCCACCCCCTTAAACAGTATAAATTTCATCTCATTCCCACTTCTCTTTAGCTCTGAAGAAGGGTCAATACGGACTCGAAACGTTAACTCTGTTCCTCTCTCCACAGATGCTGCCGGACCTGCTGAGTTTTTCCAGCACTTTCTATTTTTCTTGCTGCATTTGGACCTGGTCTGCTTCATTCCATGAACTACAGCAAGGCTTCTTTACTCCCGTACTCACATCCTTAGACAGCACCTTCCAAACTCACGATCACTACCATCTGGAAGGACAAGGGCAGTGGATAGATGTGAACACCACCACCTGGAAGTTCCCCTTCAAGTCACTCACCATCCTGACTTGGAAATATATCGCCGTTCCTTCACTGTCACTGGGTCAAAATCCTGGAACTCCCTCCCTAACAGCACTGTGGGTGTACCTACACCACATGGACTGCAGCGGTTCAAGAAGGCAGCTCTCCACCACCTTCTCAAGGGCAACTAGGGATGGGCAATGATTGCTGGCCCAGCCAGCGACACCCACATCCTATGAATGAATTAAAAAAAACATTCATATGGAGCCTTGTTGAGACCACATCTGGAATATTGTGTACAGTTTTGGTCTCCTTATCTAAGGAAGGTTGTTTTTTGCCATTGAGGAAGTGCAGGGGAGGCTCACCAGACTAATACCTGGGATGGGGGGATTGTCTTAGGAGGAGAGAGTGAGGAGACTGGGCTGGTATTGACAAGAGCTTTCAAGAATGAGAGGTGATCTCATTGAAACTTTCTAAATCCCTGAGGTGTGAGACAGGGTCAATGCAGAAAGGGTGTTTCCCCTGGCTGGTGAGTCTAGAACCAGGGGACACAGCCTCAGAATAAGGAGCAGACCATTCAGGACTGAGAAGAGGAGGAATTTCATCACTCAGAGGGTGGTGAATCTTTGGAATACTGTACCTCGGGGAGACTGTGGATCAGTCATTGAGCATGTTCAAGACAGAAATCGATAGATTTCTAGATACTAATAACATCCAGGGGTATAGGGAAAGCCCAGGACAATGACATTGAGGTAGGAGATGAATGAGGTTGAATGATGGAGCAGGCTCGAGGGGCTGAATGGCCTATCCCTGCTTCAAGTTCCTATGATCCTATCTTCTTTCAATGGGTCTACTCAATGAGACCCTTTCATCATTTTAAATTTCACTATCAGGCCACCCCTCATCCTTCTCTTTTCTAGAGAAATGATCTCGAACCTGTTTAGTCTTTCCTGATATTTCAGTTCTGGTATTGTCGTTGTAAATCTTACTTTACACCTTCTCCAGTCTCTGTCTCTCCTTTTTTATAATATGGAGACAGACTGTTTGCAGTTTTCCAATTGTGATCTATATGTTTGTTACGAGTTTAACATAACTTCTGTACTGGTGAATTCTGTCCTGTGGCGATGAAGCCAGTGTTTGGTTTGCTTTTTCTGGCCTTGTTAACCCATGTTAATTCTGTCAGTTTCCCAGAGAGTGGGACGTGGGCCATGTGCAGTCAGTGTGTGCAGCATTGAAGCTGTTTATAGTGTTGACGACTTGTTTTACTCTCACAGTCTGACCGTCCTGTCCTGGGTCACAGTCATTCCTGTTGCTAAGCCTGTGTTGATGTGTTTTATTGGGAATCGCTGTGTGCAGTCTGTGTGTGTGTTGTCTTGTTTCTACAGACTGTAAGTGTAACCCTGATGGCTCACTCCACCATCGCTGTAATGACACGGGACATTGTGACTGTAAGGATGGTGCAACAGGGCCCAAGTGTGACAAGTGCCTGCCTGGATATTACTGGCACAGGGGCTGTCAAGGTAAGGAACTGTTCCACACCAGCTCCTGCCCCCACTCCACTCTGGCTCCTGTGTGTCAGGGTCAGCAGAGTATCTGATAGTCGAGCTACTGAGGGGGAAACAAAGAGACTTTTAGTGAGTGAACCTTCTCCAAAGCCTCGATACCCTCCCTAAAGTGTGCTGACTATAACTGGACATAATTTCATCCATGGTCTCTCCTTCAGCATTTAATCATCAATTTTGTTCCGTTGACCCATCCCCTTCATTGGTTCCTTAAAACTTAAGTATTTGGTTTCTTCACCTACTCTCAGCTTATCATCCATTCTGCCACTTGTCCCCAGACCCTTCACACTCTGACCTTAGCCATGAGTTCACTCTGCTTCACCTTATCGAAGACCTTTTAAAAATCCAAATATATTACATCAACTACGTTACCCTTATCTACCCTTTCTTTCATTACTTAAAAGAATTTAATAAGGTTAGTCAGCATAGCTTTCCCTTTTGAAACCTCTGCTGTCTGCTCTTTGTCATATTTCCAATTTCTAGAAGTTTTTCTGTTACATCTTTGAGTAAAGATTCCCTCTTCTTTCCTGCCACTGACGTTAAACTAATTGGTCGACAGTTTCCAGGACTTGTTCCATCTCCCTTTTCAAATAGAAGAATCACATTAGGTCCCTGCCAATCCTCTTCCCTTTTCTAATGAATGTTTATATCTATGTAATAGTGCCTCTGCTGTCTCTTCCCAAACTTCTGTTCAAAAGCACAGATGGAATCGATCCTGACGAGGAATTTTATCCTCTAGGTTCTTGATTCATTTAGTAATTATCTTCCCCATTTCCATCTGAAATGTCTTTCTACGTTTTTTGATTTTTAAAAAATCTCACGTCCACCTTGTTAGTCTCTCGGTGAACACGGAGACAAAGTAATTGTTGAATATTTTTTCCATTTTGCTGTTATGACCTTTGAGTTTATTGTGTTTATTCCTTAGTGACTCCATCACATTCCTGATTGTCCATTTGTTATTCTTGTGGCTCTGGGATATTTTCAGTTTCTATTCCATCATAATTTAACTTCACAGCTTCCCTTCATTTTCCTCATTGTTTTTTCACATCTTTCCAAATCTTTTCATATTCCTTTTGCGTGATTAACTTTTATTATATTCTCACTGTCGGATGTTTTAACTAATAAAATAGAACCATAGAACTACAGAAAAGTTATGGTGCAGAAAGAGGCCATTCAGCCCATCATGTCTGTGATGGTCATGAAAAGAGGAACCACCGAGCTCTGTGGAACACCACTGGGAAACCACTTTCCACTCACAAAAACATCCATCACCCATTACCCTTTGCTTCCTGTCACTGAGCCAATTTTGGATCCAACTTGCCACCTACCCCTGTAACCCAAGAGACCTCATTTTCCTCACCATTCTGCCATGTGGGACCTTGTCAAATGCCTTAATCCATGTAGACAACATCCACTGCACTACCCTCATCAATCCTCCTTGTTACTCCCCCAATATAAATCTGTTAAGTTAGTGAGACATGATCTTCCCCTAACAAAGCCATGCTGACTAGCCCTGATTCATCCATGACCTTTTGAAGTGACAGTTTATCCTGTCTCTCAGAATTATTTCCAATAATTTGTCCACCACCAAAGTGGTGAAGTCTTGGTATTGTCACTGGACTGGTAATCCCGAGACCCAGGGTCTTGGACTCGGGTTCAAACCCCACCATGCAGATGGTGGAATTTGAATTCAGTAATAATCTGGAATTAAAAGTCTGATGTTAACCATTGTTGACTGTTGTAAAAATCCACCTGGTTCACTAATGTCCTTCAGGGAAGGAAATCTTTCGTCCTTACCTGGTCTGGTCTACATGTGACTCCAGACCCACAGCAATGTGGTTAACTCTGAGATCCCTCTGAAATGGCCAAGCAAGCAACTCAGTTGTATCAAACCACAAAAAAGAAAGACCCGGCAGCGAACGAGACACCAGAAATGACAACAGCAAACTCAGCCCTGTCCACCCTGCAATATCTTCCTTACTAACAACTGGGGGTAGGGCCAAAATTGGCAGAGCTGTCTCACAGACTAGTCAAGCAACAGCCTGACATAGTCATCCTCATGGAATCATACCTTACAGATAACGTCCCAGACACCACCATCATCATCCCTGGGTATGTCCTGTCCCACAGGCAGGACAGAGGTGGTGGCACAGTAATATACAGTCGGGAGGGAGTTGCCTGGGAGTCCTCAAAATCGACTCTGGACCCCATGATGTCTCATGGCATCAGGTCAAACATGGGCATGGAAACCTCCTGCTGATTACCACATACTACCCTCCCTCAGCTGATGAATCAGTGCCTCCTCCATGTTGAACATCACTTGGAGGAAGCACTGAGGGTGGCAAAGAGCACAGAATGTACTCTGGGTGGGGGACTTCAATGTCCATCACCAAGAGTGGCTCGGTAGCATCACTACTGACCGAGCTGGCTGAGTCCTAAAGGACATCGCTGCTAGACTGGGTCTGCGGCAGGTGGTGAGGGAACCAACAAGAGGGAAAAGCATTCTTGACCTCATCCTCACCAACCTGCCTGCTGCAGATGTATCTGTCCATGACAGTATCTGTAGGAGTGACCACCCCACAGTCATTGTGGAGACAAAGTCCCACCTTCACATTGAGACAACCCTCCATCATGTTGTGTGGCACCACCACATTTAGAAATGGGATAGATTTCAAAAAGATCAAGACTGGGCATCCATGAGGTGCTGTGGGCCATCAGCAGCAGCAGAATTGTACTCGAACACAATCTGTTACCCCATGGCCCAGCATATCCCCCACTCTACCATTACCATCGAGCCTGTCCTCCCCTTCTGTACAGCTGAGCTGCTTGTGGTGCCACAAACTAGGCTCTGGCTGCACTCCTCCGAGGAACAGTGCCCTCACCGCTATCCAAAACGGAAAGCCGATTTGTGAGTGGGACCCCAGGGGACTCCTGTATAGCCTGTCGACTTCTCTTGGACTGCCTGATGGGCACCCATTCTCTCTCTGTCTACAGGTCCTTCAGCTGTAGTGTGACCACCTCTCTGAACGTGCTATCCATTGAAACAATCTGTAATGTGGGGAGATTTTCAATTAACTGACCTTTCTTTTTTCTGTCCTCTCACAGCGAGGGTGTGTGATAACTTGCTGACGCGATGTGAGAATGGAGGAGTGTGTGAGGACAATGGGAGGTGTCTCTGTCCCACTCCCTACACCGGCCTGCTGTGTGAGAAAGTCCAGTGCAGGAAGGGAGTGGGGGGATGTGTCTCCCAATCCCCCCGAGACCCCACCTTACACCGGGTGCTGCTCGTGCTAACTGTGCTGCTAATCGCCGCTAATGACCATGTACCACTCTGACCAGCTTCCAGTGCCAAGGACGCTCACAGGAAGGTGCGGAGAGCACCGGAGAATCCAGGGTTTACTGCCTCGCTGTTAAAACACGCTCCCTTCCCCCACATATCCCCACCCTAGGAAAGACAAGCTGGATCGGGAACCTGAACCCAGAGACCCAGCCCGACTGGAACTCAGATCGTGGACGGAATCAGCGGTTAGTGGGGACTGAACTCTCTGACTCCCTGTGGATCTGAGGCAGCAGCTAATATTCATTCTACAACCACCTGCCACTCGTCCCGTGTTCCAGCTTCGAGACAAAGGAACAAGGGAGGGACTTGCATTTCTCTAGCGGCTTTCACCAGCTCAGGACATCCCAAAGCACTTTACAGCCATTGAAGGACATTTTAACAAATAACAATGTGTTTAATGACCAGATAACCTGTTTGTGACGTTGTGTAAGGGATAAATATTGACCAGGATACCAGGGAGAACTGTCCTGCTTTTCTTGGAAACAGTGATGTGACCGATCTGAGAGGACAGGCGGCCTCGGTTTAACGTCTCATCTGAAAGATGGAAACTCCGATAGTGAATTTCTCACTCCCTCCCGCTTACAGTTTATACTCACTCAGTCTTTCTGCTGCTCTCTCCCAGTGAGGGGTGACTGAGTGGGGACCCGGCCTCTCTGTCAATGCATCAAAACCGGAGGGAAGATGAGGGGCAGTTTCGTGTTCCCCACATCCTGGGCATTGCTGAGCATTCCTGTGTAATCCTGTCCATTAGGGTTTGGTGTAATCACTTCCTTCCTGACCCGGCCCCGCCCCCCCCCCCCCTCCCTCTGAAACCCAGTTCCTATCCGAGCCTATCCAGGGCAGGGGGGGCTGGTATCAGTCCCATGTGGGAATATCGGTGAGCAGCAGTCACAGTGTTAGTGTGGATATTGATTATTTTGTATTAAGATGAAGTTATTTTCTTGCAATCCCACGAGGTGCGATGTGGTTTCTGTGTGAATCGCTGTTTGTCTTTGTGAATATATCTGTCACTGTGGAGCTCCCAGTGATGCCAGCAACGAGCCTCTTTTCTTTATCCGACATCCCTGTGACTGGAATTTGCTGCATCAGAGAATCAGAGACTCCAGCTCAGGAAAAGCGTCCTCAGATCCAGCAAAGGCCCCGTCACTTTACCCTGAGAACAATAAAAGCTGGTCAGCGAGTGCCCTCAGCACAGGATCGGGGTCCTGCTCTGTGTGACCAGCTCACTCTGTTCCGTCCTGGACTCCAATTACACACAGAGAGAAATAAATAAATATTCACATCAAACTCCTCCAGTTTCATGAAAGGTTTTTATTTAAACTTTAGAAACAGCATCTGTACATGGCGAGGATCTCCTCCGCATCCAAAAGCAAACAAGGAATACATTTTGACCTCACATTGAGTCTCCCTGACCCTGTGAACTCCACCACTGAAGGGGTTAAAGGTCAGTTTGGTTTGGTTCTTTCACCCCGTCGTCTTCAGGATTTGACTTCGATTCAGTCAGGGAGAGAACTTGCATTTCTACACATATCGTCTTTCACAACCTCAGGATCTCCCAAAGCATTCACAGACAAAAAAGTACTTTGAAAGTGTGGTCACTGCTGTATCGTCAGAAACACTGCAGCCAGTTAGTGCACAGCAAGATCCCACAATAAGATAATGGCCAAATAATCTGTTTCATTTGTGAAGTGGTTTAAAGGTGAATATTGACATAAACAGGTGTTGGGGAGATGGGTACGGGGGGAATAGGAGCTGTTTCACCTGAAAGACAGCACCTTTGACAGTGTGGCATTCCCTCAGTATTGACCCTGTGACAGTGCAGCACTCCCTCAGTGCTGACCCTCCGACAGTGCAGCACTCCCTCAGTACTGACCCTCTGACAGTGCTGCACTCCCTCAGTATTGACTCTCTTCAACAGTGCAGCACTCCCTCAGTACTGACCCTCTGACAGTGCAGCACTCCCTCAGTACTGACCCTCTGACAGTGCTGCACTCCCTCAGTATTGACTCTCTTCAACAGTGCAGCACTCCCTCAGTACTGACCCTCTGACAGTGCAGCACTCCTTCAGTACTAACCCTCTGATAGTGCAGCACTCCCTCAGTACTGACCCTCTGATAGTGCAGAACTCCCTCAGTACTGACCCTCTGACAGTGCTGCACTCCCTCAGCACTGACCCTCTGACAGTGCTGCACTCCCTCAGTCCTGCCCTTGGAGGTTCAGCTCGAACTTTGTGCTCAACCTTCTGTAGTGGGAACTGAACCCACGACTTTGTGACTCTGGGATGAGAGTGCTACTCACTGGTTTAAAAGTTTAAGCCATTCCTGGACTGGTCTGTTGGAGTTCAGTGTGAATCTTATACACGGGTTGTGTTCTGTAACTGGTGGGACAATGAGGTAATCTTTGCTAAATTCAATTCTTTCTACTATACACAGAGCAGTCAGTATCCAGGCAGCAAATAAACCTGGGCTTTACACTCCATCTCCAAATGATGCATTCCCAGATTGCCAGAATTCGCAGTGTTAGATTGATGTGGGCCCCGTCTCTCAATCAGCAAAAAGCCTGAGTTGGTTGGATTCCAATGTGGGAAGTGGAGATGGTGAAACTGGTTCTAAGTGGAGAGTCTACAATCCAGTCTCCAGCACCCCCGTCACTCCAGACCAGATTGTCATCTTGTTCCTAACAAAGTCTCAATGAACCTGTTGGCTCCTGAAATCACAGTTCATCATGTGAAGACCAACAGGGAACTTGCAGCGAGGAATACTCTTCACCAGACTCCTAGATCATTGGCTGGTTTGCAATCATCTTAATTCACTGATCCCTGAAATTCAGGTGAAGTAACGAGTCAGACTGTGAAACAATCTTCCTCCTCTTCCACATATGTCGAGGGAAACCATCCAATCTGAAATAAAACAAGAGAGACACTTTGATTAACGTGTCTGCAAATTTCACACTCACATTGGAACGGCCACACCTCAGAGATCTAACCCTCCTTCCAATGTGGAAGATTCCAGTTGAGCTGCTCTCTCCCCACTGAAGGTGATGGAACATGGCGAGAATCACACAGCTCAGAACAAGGCCATTCAGCCCATCGTGCCTGAGCTGGATCTTTGAAAGAGCTCTCCAATTGGACCCATTCCCCCTGCTCTTTGCCCATTGCCCTATAAATTCCCCCTTTTCACGTATTTCTACAATTCCCTTTTGAAAGTTATTATTGAATCTGCTTCCACCGCCCTTTCAGGCAGCGCGTTCCTGATCACAACAACTCGCTGTGTAAAAATAAATTCTCCTCATCTCCCGCTCTGGTTCTTTCACCAATTCTCTTTAATTTGTGTCCCTCTGGTTACCCTCCTGCCACAGGAAACAGTTTCTCCTTATTTACCCTATTAAAACTCTTCATGATTGTGAACACCTCAATTAAATCTCCTCTTAACCTTCTCTGCTCTAAGGAGAACAATCCCAGCATCTCCACTCTCTCTACATTAACTAATGGAGGAAAGCCAGTGAAACTAATTGGATAGTTCTTTAAAGGAGCTAGCACAGGCACAATGGGCTGAATAGCCTCCTACTGGTCAAGGCTAATCCCAGTGCAGTGAACATAGGACTTAGGAGCAGGAGGAGGCCATTCAGCCCTTCGAGACTGCTCTGCCATTCAATGAGGTCATAACTGATTTGGTTGTGCCTCAGCTCCCCTTTCCTGTCTGCACCCCATGACTCCCAATTCCCTTGTCCATCAAAAATCTGTCTAATTTTGCCTTGAATAAATTCAATATTCCAATCTCCAGTGCTCTCTGGGGAAGAGAATTTCACATACTGAAAACCTCCCGAGATGTTGCCTGCCCAGTGCCAGGGTGAGGGACATCTCTGACCGGCTTGAAAGGATATTGGAGAGGGAGGGGGAGGATCCAGTTATTGTGGTCCACCTCGGGATAAATAACATAGGTAAGACTAGGAAAGAGGACCTGTTTGGGGATGATCAGGAACTAGGAAGTAAGTTAAAGAACAGGTCCACAAGGGTTATAATCTCTGGATTACTACCCGAGCCACATGCAAATTGGCATAGGGATGTGAGAATAAGGGAAATAAACATGTGGCTAAAGGAGTGGTGTGGGAGAGGGGTTCCCTTTCGTGGGGCACTGGCATCAGTATTGGAACAGGAGGGATCTGTACCGTTGGGACAGTCTCACCTGAACCGATCTGGGACCAATGTTCTAGTGAAAAGGGTAAATAGGGTGTTCAACAGGACTTTAAACTAGAAAGTGGCGGGTGGGGCGGAGGGAAGGGTAAAACTCCAAGAAGTATGACTAATGGGAAACAAAGCTGCAGGTTAGCGTGTGGGGGGTGGATTCAACTTCATGGAAAATTATGAAAAAACTGAAAAGAAAGGAGAGCCCAGGAGAGACTATTAAAGTCCCCAGAACACACAATAGGACAGAGTGTTTGGAAAAGGCTAGGAATCTAACTTCAAGCACATCAGATAAAGGAACGACAATGAGAAAGGGGACGGGAAATACAGGACTGAAGGTGTTGTATCTGAATGCACACAGTATACGAAATAAGGTAAATGAGCTTGTGGCGCAGATTGAAGTTGGCAGGTATGATGTGGGCATCACAGAGACATGGCTGCAAGGGGATCAGGACTGGGAGCTAAATATCCAAGGATATACATCCTATTGAAAAGATAGGCAGGTTGGCAGAGGGGGTGGGGTTGCTTTGTTAGTAAGAAATGAAATTAAATCGATTGCAAGAAATGACGTAGGGTCAGATGATGTAGAATCTGTGTGGGTAGAGTTGAGGAACCGCAAAGGTAAAAAAACCATAATGGGAGTTATGTACAGGCTTCCAAACAGTAGTCAGGATGTGGGGCACAAGATACACCAGGAGATAGAAAAGGTGTGTAAGAAAGGCAAGGTTACAGTGATCATGGGGGATTTCAATATGCAGGTAGACTGGGAAAATCAGGTTGGTAGTGGATCCCAAGAAAAGGAATTTGTGGAATGTCTACGAGATGGCTTTTTGGAGCAGCTTGTGGTGGAGCCCACTAGGGAACAGGCAATTCTAGATTTAGTGATGTGTAATGAGGCAGATTTGATAAGGGAGCTTAAGGTGAAGGAACCCTTAGGAGGAAGTGACCATAATATGATAGAATTTACCCTGCAAATTGAGAGGAAAAAGCTGGAATCAGATGTAACGGTATTACAGTTGAATAAAGGCAACTACAGAGGCATGAGGGAGGAGCTGGCCAGAATTGACTGGGAGATGAGCCTAGCAGGAAAGAAAGTGGAACAGCAATGGCAGGAGTTTCTGGGAGTAATTTGGGAGACACAGCAAAAATTCATCCCTAGGAAGAAGAAGCATACTAAAGGGAGGACGAGGCAACCATGGCTGACAAGGGAAGTCAGGGACAGCATAAAAGCTAAAGAGAAAGCATACAATGTGGCGAAGAGCAGTGGGAAACCAGGGGATTGGGAAGTCTACAAAGACCAACAGAGGACAACTAAAAAAGAAATAAGGAGGGAGCAGATTAAATATGAGGGCAAACTAGCCAGTAATATAAAAGAAGATTGCAAGTTTTTTTAGATATATAAAGGGTAAGAGACAGGCAAAAGTGGACATTGGGCTGCTGGAAAATGACGCTGGAGAAGTAGTAGTGGGGAACAAAGAAATGGCAGAGGAACTGAATAGGTACTTTGTGTCAGTCTTCACAGTGGAAGACACAAGTAACATCCCCAAAGTTCAAGAGAGTCGGGGGGCAGAGGTGAGTATGGTGGCCATTACCAAGGAGAAGGTGCTAGGAAAACTGAAAGGTCTGAAGGTGGATAAATCACCTGGACCAGATGGATTACACCCCAGAGTTCTGAAGGAGATAGCTGAAGAGATAGTGGAGGCATTAGTGGTGATCTTTCAGGAATCACTGGAGTCAGGGAGGGTCGCAGAGGACTGGAAAATCGCTAATGTAACCCTCCTGTTTAAGAAGGGAGTGAGGCAAAAGACGGGAAATTACAGGCCGATTAGCCTGACCTCGGTCGTTGGTAAGATTTTAGAGTCCATTATTAAGGATGAGATTTCAGAATACTTGGAAATGCATGGTAAAATAGGGCAAAGTCAGCATGGTTTCATCAAGGGGAGGTCATGCCTGACAAATCTGTTAGAATTCTTTGAGGAGGTAACGAGTAGGTTAGACAAAGGAGAGCCAATGGATGTTATCTACTTGGACTTCCAGAAGGCCTTTGACAAGGTGCCGCACAGGAGGCTGCTCAGTAAGATAAGAGCCCATGGTGTTAGAGGCAAGGTACTAGCATGGGTAGAAGATTGGCTGTCTGGCAGGAGGCAGAGAGTGGGGATAAGGGGGTCCTTCTCAGGATGGCGGCCGGTGACTAGTGGAGTTCCGCAGGGGTCAGTGTTGGGACCACAACTTTTCACTTTATACATTAATGATCTAGATGAAGGAACTGAGGGCTTCCTGGCTAAGTTTGCAGATGATACAAAGATAGGTGGAGGGACAGGTAGTATTGAGGAGGTGGAGAGGCTGCAGAAGGATTTGGACAGGCTAGGAGAATGGGCAAAGAAGTGGCAGATGGAATACAACATGGGGAAGTGTGAGATCATGCACTTTGATAGGGAGAATAGAGGCATAGACTATTTTCTAAATGGGGAGAGAATTCAGAAATCTGGAATGCAAAGGGACTTGGGAGTCCTAGTCCAGGATTCTCTTAAGGTTAACCTGCAGGTTGAGTTGGTAGTTAGGAAGGCAAATGCAATGTTGGCATTTATTTTGAGAGGACTGGAATATAAAAGCAGGGATGTGCTGCTGAGGCTTTATAAGGCTCTGGTCAGACCACATTTAGAATATTCTGAGCAATTTTGGGCCCCGTATCTCAGGAAGGATTTGCTGGCCCTGGAGAGGGTCCAGAGGAGGTTCACGAGAACGATCCCAGGAATGAAAGGCTTAACATATGAGGAACGTTTGAGGACTCTGGGTCTATACTCGATGGAGTTTAGAAGGATGAGGGGGGATCTGTTGAAACTTACAGAATACTGAAAGGCCTGGATAGAGTGGACGTGGGGAAGATGTTTCCATTAGTGGGAGAGACTAGGACCCGAGGGCACAGCCTCAGAGTAAAGGGAAGACCTTTTAGAACAGAGATGAGGAGAAACTTCTTTAGCTAGAGAGTGGTGAATCTATGGAATTCATTGCCACAGAAGGCTGTGGAGGCCGGGTCATTGAGTGTATTTAAGAGCGAGATAGATAGGTTCTTGATTGGTAAGGGGATCAAAGGTTACAGGGAGAAGACGGGAGAATGGGTTTGAGAAACCTATCAGCCATGATTGAATGGCGGAGCAGACTCGATGGGCCAAATGGCCTAATTTCTGCTCCTATGTCTTATGGTCTTATGGTCTAAATAATACCAGTCCAGTGTTCAGTTTTTTAAATGTCTTATCTTCCCTTTTAGCTTCAATGTCTTGACAATGCATCTGCAATTAGATTTTCTCACCCCGTCACATGTATAACCTGTAGATTAAATGGTTGTCGTAATAAATTCCATCTGAATAGCCTTGCACTTCTGTCTCAACATTTGTCCAGAAACTTTAAGTGATTGTGGTCTGTATAAACAATTGTTTTTGATGAATTGTTTGGAACATAAATTTCAAAATGTTGCAACGCTAACACCAAACTCAGAGTCTCCTTTTCGATTGTTGAATATCTTCTCTGTTGTACATTCAGCTTCTGTGAAAAATACCCTATCGGTTTCTCAACTCCAGTTTCATCTTCTGGTAACAGTACAGCCCCAATGCTTATATCGCTTGCATCAACGGCCAACTTAAATTGCTTGGCATAATTTGGTACTGCCAAAACTGGTGACATAGTCAATACAGTTTTCAAACTGTCAAATGCCTTCTGACACTCCAGTGTCCATTGAAACCTCGTGTTATTTTTTAATAGTTCAGTCAGTGGAGCAACCACTTGGCTAAAATTTGGTACAAATTTCCCATAAAACCCACTCATGCCCAGAAATCTCAAAACTCCTTGTTTCGCTGTAGGCACTGGAAAATCCACGATAGCCTTGACATTCGCAAATTTCGGAGCCACCTTTCCATGTCCAATGTTATGGCCTTGATATGTAACTTGCACTTTTGCCAAATCACTTTTCGCCAAGTTCATTACCAAATTAGCTTCTTGTAATTGATCAAATAGTTCTTCTAGGCACTGTAAATGCTCCCACGTTGGACCAAAATCTATTAAGTCATCATTATAAACAGCACAATTGCTCAGTCCTGCAATTACTTTATTTGTCAGACTTTGAAATGTTGAATGTGCATTCCTCATACCAAATGGCATAACTGTAAACTGATCTCGACCCACTGGTGTCACAGAAGCAAATGTTTCCATTGTTCCCCCCGATAGCAGTACTCGCCAATATCCTCTTAGCAAGTCAATCTTTGTGATAAATTTTGATTGTCCCACTCTCTCAACGAAATCTTCCAACCGTGGGGTATGGGATATGAATCTGCTGTTGTCACTGCATTCACCTTTCGATAGTCCACACACGGTCTTTGTGTTCCATCCGGTTTTGGTACCATCCCAATAGACAAACTCCAGTTACTGAAAATAGACTCAATTATATCATTCTGAAGCATGAATTCAATTTATTTCTGTACTTGTGAAAACTTTGCTTGATTTAATCTATAAGGATGTTGCCTTATTGAAGATGAAACTTCTACACACACATCATGTCCTCCTCAGCTTATTCCCGTAAATAGGCTTATGCGACTTCAATAGCTTTTCCAAATCACTTTGACACTTGTCTGGAAGGTAACTGAATATTAAATTTAAATTTCAAGCACCCTCTCGTTACCCAATTTGATTAGAGGAAAATCAATTTCAGAGTCCTGCACTTCTACCCCTATCTCATCTTCCACCATCACTAACACCTCTTTTTGTTCCTCTCCCATCAAAGTGCTTTTTAAGCATGTTTACATGACACACCCCCTGTTTTTTCTTCCATCTGGAGTATTTATTAAATAATTTATTTCACTCAGATTCTTTTCAATCCTCTAAGGCCTAATCCACTAAACCTTACCTTTAACGAGTCACCCGTTACTGGCACCAGAACCAGCACTTTTTCCCCAGCAACAAAACTGTGGGCTGCAGCTTTCATGTCTGCCTTCACTTGCTGTGAAATCTTTAAATGTTCCCTCGCCCACTCACGTGCTCTGTCCAGCTTTCTCTGAAGTTTGCTCCATAATCCAGGAGAGGTAGTTTCTACATGGGCAGAATTTTACACCTTGCGGGGGTGGGGGGGGGGGGGGGGGGTGGGGGGGTGGGGGGGCGGGGGTGGGGGGGGGGCGGGGGGGGGTGGTGGGGGGGGGTGGAGGGGTAGGGGGAGGCGGGGGTGGGGGGGGGTTGTGATCTCTACCTGATCGGGTGCAAAATAGCACGAGCCGGTGTCGGCCGAGCGTTCCGATGTCGTCCCACGCGCACGCAGCCTCCAGGTCGGGGGGCACACGTGGGTGTCAGGGGTGCACCCGCCATCAATTAAAAGTCCACTTGAGGCCATTAAAAATCCAATTGATCCAGATTTGAGGTTGCACATGTGATTTCACGCTCATCGCACGGGTAAAAAGGGCAGGCGAGAAGGCAGGGGTAACAAGGGTCAGCAGCATTGACATTGTGGGCAGTGAGGAATTTAGGAGATAGTTTGCTGCTGGTTGTTTAATGGAATTTGAAAGCTTCATCTCAAGTCCTGAACTTCAGTCTTAGCATTTCCAGGCTTCATTTCAGGGCTTATTGGTGTCTCCGAGGCCCCCGGAGAGTTCAGACCACGTGGACCCTTCCGGGTATCAGACAGACTCCCCTTACCCTATTAATGGGGATTGTGGTCTCCGCTGGTGACACCTCCTCTGAGGGGGAAGAGAGGGGCAGAAGGGAGAGGCGGCCAACGGTCTTCCAGGAGAGTGACCTGTGGGAGGAGAGGCGCAGGCACAAGGCGCAGGGTCAGCAGGCAGTCCGAGGGGGAAGGGGCCACAGAAGATGCCACTATCCTGCTGCCAGGGTTTACAGGCAGCGATGCAGCTACCTCAGTGTGTCTGAGGAGCAAGGCCAAAGGAGGCTCCACATCTCCAGGGAGACAGTGACCTCCGTCTGTCAGATGATTGAGCCTGAGATCAGCTCCCACTGTGTGGGTGGACACCCCAAGCCAGTGGCTCTGAAGGTCACAATGGCATCAACGTCTATAACTCCGGCTCTTTCCAGGGCTCAGTGGGGGATCTTTGTGGAGTCTCCCATTCAGCTGTCCACAGTTACATTAAACTGGTGACAGACGCTCTGTACAAACAGAGCATGACATTTATTCATTTCTGTATGGACGAGGCCAGCCAGGCTGAGCGAGCCAGAGGGTTTGCAGTGATTGCTGGGATCCCCCATGCCCAGGGGGAAATCGACTGTAAATGTGGCCATCAAGGCGCCAGCAGGTCAGCCCGGTGCCTTCATCAACAGGAAGGGCTTCCAGTCCAATGTGCAGATCGTGTGTGACCACAACATGCAGATTCTACAAGTCTGTGCAAGGTACCCAGGCAGCTCCCACGACGCTTATATCACGAGGTGCCGAGGCTATTCACTGCTCCATCCTGACGGGATGGACGGCTGCTGGGTGATGAGGGATATCCCTTGAATAGGTGGCTCATGAGGCCTGTCCACCACCCAATAGCAGAAGCAGAGCTGCGGTACAATATCAGTCACGCCTCCACAACGCGGTGATAGAGAGAACCATAGGTCTTCTAAAGATGTGCTTCCGATGCGGTGATCCCTCAGTACTGACCCTCTGACAGTGCAGCACTCCCTCAGTACTGACCCTCTGACAGTGCAGCACTCCCTCAGTACTGACCCTCTGACAGTGCAGCACTACCTCAGTAATGACCCTCTGACAGTGCAGCACTCCCTCAGTACTGACCCTCTGACAGTGCAGCACTCCCTCAGTACTGACCCTCTGACAGTGCAGCACACCCTCAGTACTGACGCTGACAGTGCAGCACTCCCTCAGTACTGACCCTCTGACAGTGCAGCACTCCCTCAGTACTGACCCTCTGACAGTGCAGCACTCCCTCAGCACTGACATTTGACACTGGACCGATCCCTTTGTCACTGGAGAACCTTTGGAAATTCTGCCGGTTTCGCAGGGAGTCATTAACCTGCTGCCTGAGCACCACTGACCGACAATTCACCCTCACAAAGAGGCTGGTGCAGCACTCACTCAGTACTGACACTCTGACAGTGCAGCACTCCCTCAGTACTGACCCTCTGACAGTGCAGCACTCCCTCAGTACGGACCCTCTGACAGTGCAGCACTCCCTCAGTACTGACCCTCTGACAGTGCGGCACTCCCTCAGTACGGACCCTCTGACAGTGCAGTACTCCCTCAGTACTGACCCTCTGACGGTGCAGTACTCCCTCAGTACTGACCCTCTGACGGTGCAGCACTCCCTCAGTACTGACCCTCTGACGGTGCAGCACTCCCTCAGCACTGACATTTGACACTGGACCGATCCCTTTGTCACTGGAGAACCTTTGGAAATTCTGCCGGTTTCGCAGGGAGTCATTAACCTGCTGCCTGAGCACCACTGACTGACAATTCACCCTCACAAAGAGGCTGGTTTCATGTTTGTGGGAAGTGACAGGAATGTGCAGGATTGGGTATTATGGAGCCACTAACTTCTGTACTTAATAATACAGCAATTAACGTTATTAACCGGGGAGTGAACCGTGCTGACACTGAGTGGGTGGGTTCATGGTAACAACAGGCTCTTTGTCACATGGCACATTGTGAATTCAAGACAACACTTCAAATCCTGAAATAAAGGTCAGGTGGTGAGTGGATTGACGGGAGGAACAATGATTGCTGAGATGCTGGACAGGGTTTTCCCCGTCGGGGTGGAGGTTGAGCGGCAGGCGCGTACAGCTGCGCTTCCGATCGGCGCCCCCAATTGGGGGGCGTGGCGCCATTTTACGTGGGTGGACCATTTAACGCCCGCCCTGCGTGACACCCTCACAGAAGAGCTATGCCCTCCCTGTGAGGGCGGTGGGGGTTGGGAATCCCAAAATCGAGAGTGCGCTCTTTCACACACGCGCACGACAGAGCGCATTCATCTCCCTGCGGCTAAGTGCAGCCTCAGGGAGATCGGCTGTTCTGTGTAAGAAATTAAAAATAGGGGGAAAAAAAAATTCCTGTAAGTCCCCTCATGTGACAATGTGACACATGAGCTGGGACACGTCCATAATTTTAACAAAAACTTTATTAAAATATTTTACCACCTGCAGGAAGCCTCATCCCACTGCTGGATGAGGTTTGCTGCTTTTTCTCGTTCCCGCCGGGGCTCCTGGCCTGACCGATAACCTTAAGGTTGGACGGGCAGGTCCGTTAATGAGCTAAATGACCAATTGGCTAATTGGCCTCAATTGGCCATTGACAGGTCGGCGGGTCCGCAGCTGATTTTGCTGTAACCCCGCCTACCGGAAAATTTAAATGGGGCTCGGTGACGACGGGAGTTCCGCCCAACCTCATCCCGCGTCATTTTACACATCGGCAAGCGGGCCCCACCCCCGCTCGGCGACGGGAACGCCCTGCGCGCTGTGTTTCCTCTCCCGTGTGAGAGTAAGAGATTGTGGAACATGATCGTGTCCCTTTGCTGCATTGTTGTAGCCACACACTCAGCAGTGTCTGTCTGCCTGGCCTGGGTGTTTATAAACTGTTTCAACCACTTGCATTTATATAGCACCGTTAACAGAGTGAAACATCCCAAAGTGATTCCCAGGAGCTTAAATCAGACACAATTTAACACGGAATTTGCGAAGGAGCTCTCAGGACAGGTGTTGTTCAAAGAGGCAGGTTTAATGGAGCCTCTTTCAGGAGAAGCGAGAGGTAGAGAGTGGGAGAGGTTTAGGGAGGGAATTCCAGAGTTAAGGGCCCAGGTAGCTGAAGGTAATGGTGGAGTGATTCAAATCAGGGATGCTCAGGAGGCCGGATTCAGAGGAGTCCCGAGATCTCGGAGGGTTGTAGGGTTGGAGGAGACGAGGGAGATAGGGAGGGATTTAAAAACAAGGGTAAAATGAAGATGTTGCTGGACCGGGAGCCAGTGTAGGTCAGCGAGCACAGGGGGCAATGGGAGAACGAGACTTGGTCTGGGATACAGACAGCAGAGTTTTAGATGTGCTGATGTTTCTGGAGGGTGGTGATGGGAGGCTCGGTCAGGCTAATATTGGAATAGTCGAGTCCGGGGGTGACACAGACACCGATTGTTACAGTGGGTGGATTCGTCCGGTCCCATTAGCGGAGGTGTCATGGCCGGTGGGGGGGAGGGGTAGAGGGGGGTGATTGGGCGGTGGGGGGGAGGGGTGGAGGGGGGTGATTGGGCGGTGGGGGGGAGGGGTAGAGGGGGGTGATTGGGTGGTTGGGGGGAGGGGTAGAGGGGGGTGGGGGAAATGGGGGGGAGGGGTAGAGGGGTGTGATTGGGCGGTGGGGGGGAGGGGTAGAGGGGGGTGATTGGGCGGTGGGGAGGAGGGGTGGAGGGGGGTGGGTGGGGTGGGGGGGAGGGGTAGAGGGGGGTGGGGGAAATGGGGGGGCGGGGTAGAGGGGGGTGATTGGGCGGTGGGGGGAGGGGTAGAGGGGGGTGATTGGGCGGTTGGGGGGAGGGGTAGAGGGGGGTGGGGGAAATGGGGGGAGGGGTAGAGGGGTGTGATTGGGCGGTGGGGGGGAGGGGTAGAGGGGGGTGATTGGGCGGTGGGGAGGAGGGGTGGAGGGGGGTGGGTGGGGTGGGGGGGAGGGGTAGAGGGGGGTGATTGGGCGGTTGGGGGGGAGGGGTGGAGGGGGGTGATTGGGCGGTGGGGGGAGGGGTAGAGGGGGGTGATTGGGCGGTGGGGGGGAGGGGTAGAGGGGGGTGGGTGGGGTGGGGGGGAGGGGTAGAGGGGGGTGGGGGAAGTTGGGGGGAGTCAATTTGGTGTCAGAGGCAGAAATCGGATTTGTGCCTGTGTGAAGTCACCATGGGGCCATCCGATGGTGTTCACTATGGCGGGAATGAACCCTGCTGGAGGTCGGGGCATCATTATTGCTCCTGCGAATCGGGTGCAAAGCAAGGCCTGACCGGAATCGTCCCTCCGCACCTGAGTTATTGTTACGCTGGCCCAGAACACGTCTGGACAAGTGTGACATACAGAAGCCTGGACTCACCGTCAGGGCCTTGCTCAGAGTGTGGACATCCGAGGAGCAGAAGCTGCTGGAGCCCGACAAGTACTGGACCCTGGAGAAACACGTGAACCGTGGGCCGGGAGGGTCCTCAAGGACATGGCTCCACCACAAAGCAGCCCGC
Organism: Isurus oxyrinchus; assembly: GCA_026770705.1. Classification (NCBI taxonomy): domain Eukaryota; kingdom Metazoa; phylum Chordata; class Chondrichthyes; order Lamniformes; family Lamnidae; genus Isurus; species Isurus oxyrinchus. The sequence goes on from JANJGN010000630.1 coordinate 221,215, forward strand.
GGAAGGTGGGAGGTCTCCGTTGGTGCTCTGGGTTTGCTTCAGGATATCACAGCCTTGGCCATGGGCTGCTACAGATGTTCAGCAAGAGGCCGGGGAGAGGAAGGTCCAGCTGTGAGTGGGAGAGGAAGGTGTACCGGAGGGGGGGGTGGCAGGAGGATGAGATTGGGAGGGGGAACCAAGGTGTCAGGAGGGCATATTGGGAGGCAGAAGGAGGAACGACAGAGAAAGAGGGTGTAACAAGGGAGAATGCTGCAAGTGGAGAGGTAGGTATAAGGCCGGAGGAAGGGACAGAATTCAAAGTGGGGATGGTGTCCAGAGGGAGGAGGGAGTTTGGAGAGGGGAATTTGTCCAGAGGAGGAGGGAGTTCAGAGGGGGAATGTGTCTGGGGAGGAGGAGGGAGTAAGGGTGGAGGAGGGAGTATGTGAGGGTGCGATGTCCAGGCGAATGTGGAAGGGAGGGGTCCTAGGAGTCAATGACTGCCTCCTGGAGGGCGAACAGAGGGTGGGCGTGGTAGGAGGGAGTGGTGAGTGTGAGAGGGGCAGAGGGAGCCAGTACGGTGGGGGTGGGTTTGAGGGTGCGATACTAGTGGTAGATGGGACGATGGGGGTGGTTGGTGGGGACTCGGAGGCAGACACAGACCCTGGGGGTGGGAAGGGGGAGGTCGGGGAGGGCAGTGTGGATGGGGGTGGGATACTCGGGAAGGTAGGGAATGTACACATTCACCTGGACATCCTGGAAAGACAAGGGTTCGGGCTGGTGGGTGCTGGTGGGGAGGTGGAAGGTGAGGCTGGGAGGTTGGGGGTCAACAGTGATGGGGGAAAGGACATGGGTGACTGGGGGAGGGGAAAGTTCAGGGGAGCTGACAATATATTTCACTACAACCATCGTGTCAAAAACTAAAGTGAGAGGAGCCTCATGTTGGACAGGCACAGGTGCATCATGGGAGTGAGGTCAGTGGGTGGGACTGACTCATGCTGGACAGGCACAGGTGCTGCTGGGAGTGAGGTCAGTGGGTGGGACTGACTCATGTTGGACAGGCACAGGTGCTGCTGGGAGTGAGGTCAGTGGGTGGGACTGACTCATGTTGGACAGGCACAGGTGCTGCTGGGAGTGAGGTCAGTGGGTGGGACTGACTCATGTTGGACGGGCACAGGTGCTTCATGGGAGTGAGGTCAGTGGGTGGGTGGAGATGCAGGTCAGCTCAGATGGACAATTGAAAGCGAACCCCAGCTGGCAGCATCGGAAATGCTCAGGACAGTGAGGTGAAGGTGACATGTGAAGGATCCATGTGTGTGGGAGAGGCTGGCACGAGGCTCTGAAAGGCCGGCCACACACACACTTCTCCCTCCAGATTCACTCGTGGTCCAGCTGTGAGTAGCTGAACTGTGAGTGGGGGGGATGTAGGGGGAGGATTCGCAAAGCCTGTCAATTCAGATGAAAGACACCATTACACATTATTCAATGAAATTGACAAAACATGTTCACCCGTGTAACCACCTGTGATAAGAATTTGTTAACTTATCTAGACCGACCATTTCTTCTAGGTGCTGCCCTGACATCCGCAGCAGGGGTGGAATCAGCCGGTGCTATGGTTTGCTCTGTTGCCTCTGATGACTTCAGTGTCTGTCCTATATAGAGTCAAGGCCTTGAAAGTCCCGGCTTGCTTTGGCTGTCCTCCTGTGGACCAGCTCTGCGGTGACAGAGGACGAGGTTGAGAGGGTCACAAGCAAAGGGGGCTCGGGGGAGAGGGCAGCCTCTGAGATTCCTGAGTGGTTGGCCCAGGGGTGTCCAGCTGCTGCTCCTCCTCCCTTCGGGTGCCCGAGGGCCCCGGACTGACTCCTTGAGGAGAAGGAGCACTTGGTGGGACATCGAGGTGCCCCATTTCCCTCTCGCGTTGCTCCTGCAGGAACTCACCCATGGCCCCTGTGATGGAGTGTGGGTCTGTGCACATCTCATGTGTTCTGCTGGACCAGGGTCTCCATGGAGTCTGCCATCCTCCCAATGGAGACCTCTATACGCGCACATGTGAGCACCACTTCATCAGAGAGCAGGCAGACACACACCTCTGACTCATGAGACACTCTGTTGAGGGTTCCCAACAGCTCTGCACAATGGTCCCCCACCTTCTGCTGACTCTCCAGGATGAGTTGGAAGGCCAAATCCAGTGATTTGTCATCTGACTAGGACCTCACACCCTCCGAATGCTGAGGAGCTCGGCTGAACCTGCCTCCTCCTGCTGTGGACACGTGTCCATGTGGTGACCACCAGATAGTGAACCTGAGCCTGCTCTAGATCCAGGTCCTGCCGAGCTGTGTGTCTCTGCGCTGGTGGAGGGTGTGGGTAAGTGCTGTGATGGGTCTTCCAGGCTGCTTATTTCCAGCTCTTCATTGGAGGAGGTGTCCTCTTGGCTGTGGATGGAGCTGAGGGACTGTCCGGTTGAGGGTGTCGGTCGCTTGGTAGAGCTCCCTGTGAACCAAAGTTGAGATGATTAGTGCCTGGCAGCACCAGAATCAAAAGCAGGAGAGAGAGGCACTCACAGTTGCGTTGAGAGGGATGATGTGGTGCAGGATCCTCACATGGGTGTTTGTCATCGACCTCATTGTCACCGCAGGCAGGATCCACACCCTCAGCAGTCAGCACGATGGACACTCCTCAAAGTAAGTGAGGGTCCAGTGTGTGTCACTCCATCCCAGTCTGGGACCTCTCCCTGCTGATCTGAGCCAGCTTCTCCTGCATGAAAATGGATGGAGAGAGTGTGAGCAGGTCTGTTATGACACAACAGTTGTTAAAAGCTGAGATATTAACAAATGGGGGCTCATCCAGGATAAAAATATTTCTAATTCCTTGCTTGGTTTGGAATTGGTGAATCTTACGATAATGAGTATGAGAGGCACTTTGAATTGAGGAGTTGGTGAGGTATTTTTGAAGGGGTGAGACTGCAAGATGGCTTTGGGAATTGCTAAGACTTGTCTGGGAGTAGAAGAGATGACTCTGATTGGGCTGGAATAAATAACCAAGAGTACGTTAACTGAGTTGACAGGTAAGTTAAAATTGGGGTAACCTGAGGGTGCCAGGAAATCAGATATAATGAAAAGTATAGCACAGTCTCTACAGCTGGAAGTGAAACCTGACACTACTGAGTCTTCGCTGGAGGTAGTGAGACTTCAGTTACAAATGAAGACACTTGAATTTGAACAAGCAAAGGAACTGACAAAACTTGAATTTGAAACAAAGGACAGAGAAATGGCTTTTAAAAGGGAACAGGTAGAAAGACAGGAAATAAACCAGGAAAGGCAATTAGAAATTGTGAAGATAGAAAAAGTGGGAAAGAGAAAAAGAGAGAGAGAGAATTCCAACTGAAAATGTTGGCAGTTAAAAAAGAGACGCCAGTAGGTGAGTAAGGACTTATCTCCCGAGTAGAACAGGGGTGAGATGTTTAAATTTGTACCAGCTCTTCCAAAGTTTGAGGAAAAAGATATTGAAGAGTTCTTTATTTCATTTGAGAGGCTAGCTAAACAGATGAAATGACCACAGGAAAACTGAACGTTGTTGTTACAGTCTAAGTTAATGAGTAGGGCGCAGGAGGTATATGCTTCACCGTCAGAAGGAATGTCGGTGAATTATGATGTGGTGAAAAAGCTATTTTGAGAGCATATGAGTTGGTTCCTGAAGCACACAGGCAGAAGTTTGCAGATGACACTATAACAGGCGGGAAAGTAAGTTGCAATGAAGAAATCAGAAATTTACAGATGGATATGGACAGGTTAGGTGAATGGGCCAAAATTAGGCAGATGGATTTTAACGTGGATAAATGTGGGGTTATCCATTTTGGCTGGAAGAATAAAAAGGCGACTTATTATTTAAATGGAGAGAGACTTCAGAATGCTTCAGTGCAGAGGGATCTGGGTGTCCTCGTGCATGAATCACTGAAAGCTAGTCTGCAGCTACAGCAGGTGATAAGGAAGGCAAATGGAATTTTGGCATTTATTGCTAAAGGAATAGAGTATAAAAACAGCGAAGTGTTGTTGCAGCTGTACAAGGCATTGGTGAGACCGCACCTGGAGCACTGTGCAAACGTGGGTGATGCCTATGGTAGCTGAGCAAACTGTTGAAGTGTTTTCAATGGAGGTGCTGCAGAAGGAACATCCTGGATTGTTTCCTGATTGTGTTATAACGAGATCAAAGGCCCATCAGGAAGAATAAGATAAACAAGATGAGCCGGCAGCTCAAAGGCAAGAAGAAGGTGTTGAAATCCAATGAGCTGGCGTTGTGTTTGATAATATTGTTCAGGAGGAGGGAATACAGGATAACTCAGCTGAAGTGTTTAACTCAAGGAGGTTAGTAGAGTTACAGAAAAATGATTTGCAATTAAAACCAGCTATATCAGAAAGCTTATTCAGAAGCAGAAGCAAAATGTATTCCAGTTTGTTATTATCTTCGGGAAGATATTTTGATGAGAAAGTGGAGGTCGGATCATATCTCAGCAAATGAAGAGGTGCATCAGATTGTTATCCCATTAGGGTATAGAAATGAGATTCTGAGCATAGCTCATGAAATTCCAAAGGTGGGGGGTGGGGGGGCAGGCATTTGGGAATTAGGAAAACACAGGAAATGATACAGAGGTTTTTATTTGGCCAGGATTGCACAGGGATGTAGTCAAATTTTGTAGAACCTATCATATATGCCAAATTACAGGAAAACCACAAGCAGTGATTAAGCCAGCACCTTTAATCCCAATACCAGCATTTGAAGAACCTTTTACCAGGGTCATGAGGTTGTAGGACCCCTCCCTAAGATTAAAAGTGGAAATTGGTATTTACTGACAATAATGGATATGTCTACCAGGCTTCTTGAAGCAATACCTTTAAGAAATATTACAATTAAGAAGATTGTAGTGGAGTTAATTAAGTTTTTTTTACAAGATATGGTTTACCTAAGGAAATATAATTAGACCAGGCGTTAAATTTCATGTCACAGCTGGTTAATCAAGTAATGAACAGTTTGGGGATAAAACAGTTTAAGTCAACAACTTATCATCCGGAGTCACAAGGAGCTTTGAAAAGATGGTGTCAAACTTGAAAGACTATGATAAGAGCAAACTGTTAGGATTATCCACAGGATTGGGGCACAAGAATTCCATTTTTGATATTTGCTATTAGAGACGCTCCTAATGTATTGACTTGTTTTAGCCCTTTTGAACTAATTTATGGTCATGCGGTAAGGGGACCACTGAAATTGATTCATGAGAAATTGGTGGGTCAAAATTCAGAAACTTTTCTCTTGGATTACATATCAAATTTCAGGGAAAGATTGAACAGAGTGTGTAAGTTGCCGAGGGAGCATTTAAAGACACGACAGCAAGTGATGAAAGTGAAGGCAGGTGAGAAAGCTTAAACTGGCAGTTTTGGATCTGCAGACAAAGTGCTAGTTTTGTTACCAGTATTAGGTGATTCATTAAATGCAGAGTTTAGTGGACTTTACAGGATTGAAAAGAAATTGAGTGAAGTAAATGATTTAATAAATACTCCAGATAGAAGAAAGAAGCAGAGGGTGTGTCATGTAAATAAGCTTTAAAAGTACTCTGACAGGGAAGAGGAACAAAAAGAGGTGTTAGCGATGGTGGATGATGAGAAAGAGGTGGAAATGCAGGACTCTGAAATTGATTTTCCTCTAATTAAATTGGATAATGAGGGGATGCTTGAAAATTTAAATGAAATATTGAGTTACCTTCCAAGCAAGCGTCAAAGTGATTTGGAAAAGCTATTGCAGTCACACAAACCTATTTGTGAAAATAAGTTCGGGAAGACAAATTTATCTACACATGATGAATGTATCTTCAATACGGCAACATCCGTATAGATTAAATCTGGCAAAGCTATCACAAGTACAGAAATAAATTGAATTCATGCTTCAAAATGATATCATTGAGTCTAGTTGCAGTAACTGGAGTTCTCCTATTGTACTGGTACCGAAACCAGATGGAACACAAAGACTGTGTGTGAACTATCGAAAGGTGAATGCGGTGACATAAATGGATTCATATCCTATACTATGTTGGAGGATTGTATTGGGAAAGCTGGATAATCGAAATTTATCACAAATATTGACTTGCTAAAAGGATATTGGCTGGTACCATTGTCGGAGAGAGCAAAGGAGATATCAGCTTTTGTAACGCCAAGTGGACTATATCAGTTTAAAGTCATTGCCATTTGGTATGAGGAATGCACCTGTGACATTTCAAAGACTGACAAACAAAGTAATTGTGGGTCTGAGCAATTGTGCTGTTTATATTGATGATCCAATCATTTTCAATCAGATGTGGGAAGAGCATTTACAGCATCTGGGGGAATTATTTACTCAACTACAAGAAGCTAATTTAGTGATGAACTTGGCTAAAAATAAATTTTCAAAAGCCCAAGTTACATATCTAGGCCACACCATTGGACATGGTAAGGTGGCTCTGAGAGATGCAAAAGTCAAGGCTATTGTGGATTTCCCAGTATCTACAACAAAACGAGGAGTTTTGAGATTTCTGGGCACGAGTGGGTTTTACCGGAAATTTGTACCAAATTTTAGCCGAGTGGTAGCTCCACTGACTGAACTGTTAAAAAAGAACAAGAAGTTTCAATGGACACTGGAGTGTCAGAAATCATTCGATAGTTTGAAAAGTGTATTAACTCCAACACCAGTGTTGACAGGACCCAATTATGCCAACAATTCAAGTTGGCAATTGACACAAGTGATATAGACATTGGGGCTGTACTGTTACAGGAAGATGACACTGGAATTGAAAAACTGAAAGGGTATTGTTCATGGAAGTTGAATGTACAACAGAGAAGATATTTAACAACCGCAAAAGAGTATTTGACTTTGGTGTTAGCGTTGCAGCATTTTGAAATTTATGTTGCAAACAATCCATCAGAAAGAATTGTTTATACAGACCATAACTCTGATGTTTTTGGACAAATTTCGAGACAAAAGTACAAGACTTTTCAGATGGAGTCTATTATGACAACCATTTAATCTACAGATTATACATATTGCTGGAAGAGAAAACCTATTCTCAGATGCTTTATCAAGAGTTTGATGCTTAATGGGAAATTTAATATTTTTTAATACCTGGACACTAAATTGGAGTGATTCCTGTTGATACCAAGGACTTGTGTATAGATATTGTTATGTTAATGCACGCAGCTGGTAATGTAATAGTGTAATGAGCATAGGAGATAGTGTGAGGTGGGTCATTAAAAATGAAGCCGTCTTTTAGAATTATGATGGTTCATTTTTCGATAGGAAGGCGGATGTCATGAAGTTATTCATGTATATAATGTTATAAGAAATATTTTTTTTTAAATAGAGGCTTAGTCTGTGGGTGTGACTTTGTGTATCTCAATTTGATTAAAGCCAGCTAGTCTGGGTGCTTTGACGTATAGTAGTTTTCAGATGTAATCACAGGGGTAGAGTGCATTTGCATTTTGTTGAATAGAACATTCAAAGGCTGTGGGTGAAATCTTGCCCCTAGCTGGGAGAGATCAAGCAGTGTTTATATTACTAATAAAATTGGTGCCATGAAAGCGTTTTATTGTTAGGAGAGGTGGAGTTCAAAGGGACTAATGATACAATGAGAATTTACATTCAAAGATAGGTGCTGGATATAACAGGCAGAAGTTTTCCTGTGTGCAGGGCAGAGGTAATGTAACATGAAAGCTGCTGTAAGCCTACAACTGTCTCCACAGGAACAAAAGTGAAAGGAATCTCATTGTGAATTTGTGAGATGAAAATGCTTTGCCTGGTGTTTGGTTAAGTCTATGGGTTGCTGTTGCCTTAATGGAGATTAGTTTGGGAATTTGTTAAAAGGTATGAGAGTAGTAATTTGTGGCCATGTGTATATATTTAACTTGTGTAAATTAATAAATGTCTCATGTATTTTGATATAAAACCTCTCGAGAACTGGTGGTCTGGTTCCTGAATTTAGAGCTGCATCTCAAACATACCACTTAAAATTATAGGTTATGACAGTTGTTGAAATTTCCTCTGGGATTTTTAAATAACAGGTTTTACCAACAGCATGGTTATAACAAGGAGACATGGCACGGTGTGGAATGTTTGTGTGGTGAGCGGAACCATGGGTGGGATGAGGATGTGAACTTGAGAGGGTATGAGATGTGAGGGTGTGTGTGGGAGTTAGTGGTGTTGTCCCTTGAGGTGTGAGATCCCCGTGGGTGTGTGATGAGTGTGTGAGTTGTGAGTGATGAGCGATGAGGTGGGTGACTTACCCTGGCGGAAAGGATAAGTTCATTCATCCTCTTCCTGCACTGGATGGCTGACCTCCTCTGTGCTCTGTTGGTGCTGATCACCACTGCCACTGCCTCCCAGGCTGGATTGGTGACTCTGGTGGGCCTCCTGCGGCCAGAGCAGGATCAAAGGGCATCGCAGCGGACTTCCACTGCGTCCAGCACGCTCGCGCCCCAGAGAGGTGTCACTACATTTGGGGGTTGTCATCTTCTTTGCTTTCGGGGCCACCTGTCACCTGGAGCAGTCCTGGTCTGTAGACATGAAGTCGGCTGCCCCCTGATGCGCTTTAAATATGGCGGCCGGGGTGAGGGAGCGCTGAGGTCACAGTGTGGCGTGTAAATCCGAGCCTGTGAATCAGCGATCTGGAGCATTTCCTGTGAATGTATTAATGAGGCTGGGAAGGGGACAATGCAGCCTGAAAACCCCCCATTGCGGCCAGCGGGTAAAACATCTTTTTACACATCCACTACTACACTTGGTGCAAATCTGGGATAATTCCACCCAGTGAAACAGTAAACAGGAAAACATGTGGAGAAATGTCTCACTGTTAGGGATTGAGAATAAGAGAGAGCTCGAGGGAATGGTGGAGTGAGGCAGTGAGATCCACTGTCTGCCTCTCACCTCTCTCTCACTGTGGTTTCACACTGAACACCCACCAGTGATTCCCCTCAGAATCTCACACCGTTTACACAGCATCACTTCATAGACCATCAGGTGCAGCTCTGAGACACAAAGCTGTTCATTATATACAGAGGACACGGTGATTCAGGAGCATTTAACATCTGTACTGTTTGATTATTCATACTTTACTCAGCTTTCAGATTCTGTTACTAATGTTCACTCGATTCGATTTACACAGAGAATTAAAAATAATCTATTCCAATATGCAGCTCTAGTTAATGCCTTCAGTCGATGCTGTGGCAATTGTAGATTCATTAATCTCTATTATCTCAGTATGTTGCTATCCTCTCCACCTTTATCACAGGCATTAGTTTTATTGATCACTGTAACAGTCACTTTATACAGATTCTGCTCTAACCGGCCAGCTGTCTGATCAATTGGGAAAGGAGTTTAGGCTGATTCTGTGTTGCTGATGTCAGGTGGAGCAGTAAGGTGTCCGATCCTCAGAATGCCTCTTTCTGTGCCTTAGCGACACTGAATCTATGACCGCACTGCGGGAACTCGCCAAGGCTCCTTCAGCAGCACCTCCCAAACCCACGACCTCTACCACCAAGAAGGACAAGGAAAGGGGACGCATGGGAACACCACCACCTGGAAATTCCCCTCCAAGTCACACACCATCCTGACTTGAAATTGTGTCCCTCTCAGTGATGGAGATTTGCTCCCAGCGATAGGGAATCACTCCCAGTGACAGGGAATCACTCCCAGTGACAGGGAATCGTTCCCAGTGACAGGGAATCACTCCCAGTGACAGGGAATTGTTCCCAGTGACAGGGAATCACTCCCAGTGACAGGGAATCGTTCCCAGTGACAGGGAATCACTCCCAGTGACAGGGAATCGTTCCCAGTGACAGGGAATCGTTCCCAGTGACAGGGAATCACTCCCAGTGACAGGGAATCGTTCCCAGTGACAGGGAATCGTTCCCAGTAACAGGGAATCACTCCCAGTGACAGGGAATCGTTCCCAGTGACAGGTAATCATTCCCAGTGACAGGGAATCGTTCCCAGTGACAGGTAATCATGCCCAGTGACAGGGAATCGTGCCCAGTGACAGGTAATCGTTCCCAGTGACAGTGGAATCACTCCCAGTGACCGGGAATTATTCCCAATGATAGGGATCATACTCAGTGATAGGAAACCATCCATAGTGATGGTGAATGATTCCCAGTGCAGATGACATAAGATTCTTACAGTTGTTTCTGAATCCTGTGCTGATTTAAAATGCCTGTCTGTAAATATTTCATCATGTGAAGCTATTTTTAGTTAGACAGATAACATCATTCTTCAACACTCCGATGATATAATTATCCAGCTATCTAACTGTCCAGGACAGAGCACATTGCGATGGAGTTCACACAGATTTATTCATATTTTTCCCTGAGATAATTAGAGTGCAAGAAAATTCCCAAATTCCAAAAGATGTAGGGGAAGCTTTACTCTGTATCTAACCCCGTGCTGTACCTGTCCTGGGAGTGTTTTATGGGGACAGTGTAGAGGAAGCTTTACTCTGTATCTAACCCCGTGCTGTACCTGTCCTGGGAGTGTTTCATGGGGACAGTGCAGAGGGAGCTTTACTCTGTATCTAACCCCGTGCTGTACCTGTCCTGGGAGTGTTTGATGGGAACAGTGTAGAGGGAGCTTTACTCTGTATCTAACCCCGTGCTGTACCTGTCCTGGGAGTGTTTGATGGGGACAGTGTAGAGGGAGCTTTACTCTGTATCTAACCCCATGCTGTACCTGTCCTGGGAGTGTTTGATGGGGACAGTGTAGATGGAGCTTTACTCTGTATCTAACCCCGTGCTGTACCTGTCCTGGGAGTCTTTTATGGGGACAGTGTAGAGGGAGCTTTACTCTGTATCTAACCCCGTGTTTTCTGCTTTCTGTTTGCAGGAGAACCCATACATGTGCAACAATGAGTGTGATGCTCGCACACCCGAACTGGCACACCCGCCCGAGCTGATGCTGGATGATGAGGGGCGAGTTCCCAACACCTTTTGGCAGAGTGTGTCCTGGAGACATTTCCCCGATCCACTCCTGGTCAACATCACCCTGTCCTGGGGCAAGAGCATCGAGCTGACCGAGGACATCGTCATCACCTTCGAATCGGGCCGTCCGGAGCAGATGGTCCTGGAGAAATCTCTGGACCATGGGCGGACTTGGCAGCCCTACCAGTTCTACGCAGCCGACTGCCTCAACTCCTTTGGGATGGAGTCGAGAAGCGCCCGGGATCTGAGCCCGGCCTCGGTTCTGGACATCATCTGCACGGAGGAGTATTCCAGGGTCTACGTGTGGAAGTTGGAGAACATGGTCCGATTCGAGATCCAGGAACGTTTCGCCTTGTTCGGGGGGCCCCGTCTCCGTGACATGGCCTCGCTCTACGGCCGACTGGACACCACCAAGGACCTGAGGGACTTCTTCTCCCTGACTGACCTACGGCTCAGGCTGCTTCGTCCGGCCACTGGCCCCACCAGAGTTGACCCGCTCAACCTGTCCAAATATTTCTACGCCATCTCCAATCTGGACATCCGGGGGCGGTGAGAGCTTCTCAACCCTTCCAGACTGAGTCCCTGACCCCACAGCCCACCCCCAGGGACACTGTGTCAGGCCAACATAGGACTAGGAGCAGGGGGAGGCCATTCAGCCCTTCGAGCCTGTTCCTGCCATTCAGTGAGATCATGGCTGCTTTGGTTGTGTCTCAACTCCATTTCCCTGTCTACCCCCCATGACCCTTGACTTCCTTGTTTATCAAAAATCTGTCTTGAGTAAATTCAGTGACCCAACCTCCACTGCTTTCTGGGGAAGAGAATTCCACACACTAACCACCCTCTGGGAGAAAAAATATTGCTTCATCTCTGTCCTAAAAAGCAGGCCTCATTATTATTAAACACTGCCCCCACCCCCATTCTAGCTCCCCCCCCCCTCCCCCCACCCCAACAAAAGGAAACACCCTCCTGGGATCTGCCCTGTCCAGCCTCCCTCAGGATCGTATATGTTTCAATAAGATCACCTCTCAACCTTCTAATCACCAATGGATACAGGCCCAACCTGTTCAATCCTCCTTCGTAAAATAACCCCTTCATCCCAGGAATTAGTCACCTACAAATTATGAAACTGTGCCCTTTACATCAAACTCTAGGTCATGAATTTCGAGTGAGATAAGCACCAATCCCTGAGAAACCCCCAGGATAAACCATCCTCCAGCCCCACAGCAACCGTCCAGCACCTGCTCTCTGCTTCCTGTCACTCCGCTAACTTCATCCCTGTGCTGCCGCTCTCCCTTTTATTCCAGCCAGTTGAATTTTGCTGAGTAATCTGTTATGTGGCATTTTATCAAAAAGCTTTTGGAATTCGATGTACAGCACACGACTGCATTACCTTCATCACCCCCCTCTCTGTTACCTCATCAGAAATCTCAATCCAAGTTAGTTAAATACAATTTGCCTTTGACAAATCCATGTTGGCTTTCTATAATTAACCCACATTTTCTAACTGGCTGTTAACTTAGTTCCTAACTGCTGTTTCTAGAAGGTTCCCCACACCTGTTGTTAAGCTGACTGCCCTGCACTCGTTGGGTTTATCTTTACATCTTTTTGAAGAGTACAACATTTGCAATTCTCCAGTCCTCTGGAACCACCCGTGTATCTAAGGAGGGTTGGAAAACCATGACCAGGTGTCTTGCCAATTCCCACTCTCACTTCCCTCTGGATCCTCAGATGGATCTCACCCTGTCCTGGTGACTTATCAACTTGCAGAGCAGCCAGTCTTTCTAAGACATATTCTTTATCAATTTTTAACCCATCCAGTGTCTTATCCACCTCCCCTTACACTGCAACTTTGGCAGCACCTCCTCCCTTGAGAAAGACAGATGCAAATTATTCATTTAATACCCCAGCCATGTCCCCTGCCTCCATGTATAAATCTCCTTTTTTAGCCCATAAGACCATAAGACATAGGAGCAGAAATTAGGCCATTCGGCCCATCGAGTCTGCTCCGCCATTCAATCATGGCTGATAAGTTTCTCAAACCCATTCTCCCACTTTCTCCCCGTAACCTTTGATCCCCTTACCAATCAAGAACCTATCTATCTCGGTCTTAAATACACTCAATAACCTGGCCTCCACAGCCTTCTGTGGCAATGAATTCCATAGATTCACCACTCTCTGGCTAAAGAAGTTTCTCCTCATCTCTGTTCTAAAAGGTCTTCCCTTTACTCTGAGGCTGTGCCCTCGGGTCCTAGTCTCTCCTACTAATGGAAACATCTTCCCCACGTCCACTCTATCCAGACCTTTCAGTATTCTGTAAGTTTCAATCATATACCCCTCATCCTTCTAAACTCCATTGAGTACAGACCCAGAGTCCTCAAACGTTCCTCATATGTTAAGCCTTTCATTCCTGGGATCGTTCTCGTGAACCTCCTCTGGACCCTCTCCAGGGCCAGCACATCCTTCCTGAGATACGGGGCCCAAAATTGCTCACAATATTCTAAATGTGGTCTGACCAGAGCCTTATAAAGCCTCAGCAGCACATCCCTGCTTTTATATTCTAGTCCTCTCGAAATAAATGCCTACATTGCATTTGCCTTCCTAACTTTCGACTCAGAATCCTGGACTAGGACTCCCAAGTCCCTTTGCACTCCAGATTTCTGAATTCTCTCCCCATTTAGAAAATAGTCTATGTCTCTATTCTTCCTACCAAAGTGCATGACCTCACACTTCCCCACGTTGTATTCCATCTGCCACTTCTTTGCCCATTCTCCTAACCTGTCCAAATCCTTCTGCAGCCTCCCCGCCTCCTCAATACTACCTGCCCCTCCACCTATCTTTGTATCATCTGCAAACTTAGCCAGGATGCCCTCAGTTCCTTCATCTAGATCATTAATGTATAAAGTGAAAAGTTGTGGTCCCAACACTGACCCCTGCGGAACTCCACTAGTCACCGGCCGCCATCCTGAGAAGGACCCACTTATCCGCACTCTCTGCCTCCTGCCAGACAGCCAATCTTCTATCCATGCTAGTACCTTGCCTCTAACACCATGGGCTCTTATCTTACTGAGCAGCCTCCTGTGCGGCACCTTGTCAAAGGCCTTCTGGAAGTCCTAGTAGATAACATCCATTGGCTCTCCTTTGTCTAACCTACTCATTACCTCCTCAAAGAATTCTAACAGATTTGTCAGGCATGACCTCCCCTTGATGAAACCATGCTGACTTTGCCCGATTTTACCATGCACTTCCAAGTATTCTGAAATCTCATCCTTAATAATGGACTCTAAAATCTTACCAACGACCGAGGTCAGGCTAAGCAGCCTGTAATTTCCTGTCTTTTGCCTCACTCCCTTCTTAAACAGGGGGGTTACATTAGTGATTTTCCAGTCCTCTGGGACCCTTCCTGACTCCAGTGATTCCTGAAAGATCACCACTAACGCCTCCACGATCTCTTCAGCTATCTCCTTCAGAACTCTGGGCTGTAATCCATCTGGTCCAGGTGATTTATCCACCTTCAGGCCTTTCAGTTTTCCTAGCACCTTCTCCTTGGTAATGGCCACCATACTCACCTCTGCCCCCCGACTCTCTTGAACTTTGAGGATGTCACTCATGTCTTCCACTGTGAAGACTGACGCAAAGTACCTATTCAGTTCCTCTGCCATTTCTTTGTTCCCCACTACTACTTCTCCAGTGTCATTTTCCAGCAGCCCAATGTCTATCTTTTCGATAGGATGTATATCCTTGGATATTTAGCTCCCAGTCCTGATCCCCTTGCAGCCATGTCTCTGTGATGCCCACCACATCATACCTGCCAATTTCAATCTGCGCCACAAGATCATTTACCTTATTTTGTATACCGCGTGCATTCAGATACAACACCTTCAGTCCTGTATTTCCCATCCCCTTTCTCATTGTCGTCCCTTTATCTGATGTGCTTGAAGTTAGATCCCTAGCCCTTTCCAGACACTCTGTCCTATTTTGTGTTCTGGGGACTTTAATAGCCTCTCCTGGGCTCTCCTTTCTTTTCAGTTTTTTCATAATTTTCCATGAAGTTGAATCCACCCCCCACACGCTAACCTGCTGCTTTGTTTCCCATTAGTCATACATCTTGGAGTTTTACCCTTCCCTCCGCCCCACCCGCCACTTTCTAGTTTAAAGTCCTGTTGAACACCCTATTTACCCTTTTCGCTAGAACATTGGTCCCAGATCGGTTCAGGTGGAGACCGTGCCAACGGTACAGATCCCTCCTGTTCCAATACTGATGCCAGTGTCCCACGAAAGGGAACCCCTCTTTCCCACACCACTCCTTTAGCCACATGTTTACTTCCCTTATTCTTGCGTCCCTATGCCAATTTGCACGTGGCTCGGGTAGTAATCCAGAGATTATAACCCTTGAAGACCTGTTCTTTAATTTAGTTCCTAGTTCCTGATCATCCCCAAACAGGTCCTCTTTCCTAGTCTTACCTATGTTATTTGTCCCGACGTGGACCACAACAACTGGATCCCCCCCTCCCTCTCCAATATCCTTTCAAGCCGGTCAGAGATGTCCCTCACCCTGGCACTGGGCAGGCAACATACCATGCGGGACTCTCGATCCTGCTTACAAAGGATGCTAACAATTCCCCTAATTATAGAATCCCCTACAACTGCCACTTGTCTTTTTGCTCCCCCCTCTTGAATGGCCTCCTGTGCCACGGTGCTGTGGTCAGCTGGCTCATCCTCCCTACAGCCCTATTCCTCATCCACACAGGGAGCAAGTACCTCATACCTGTTGGACAAGGTCAAGAGCTGAGGCTCCTCTGTTCCTGAACACAGGATCCCTCTACCTGCCTCACTTGCAGTCACACCCTGCTGACCCTGACCACTGCCCGAACTTGAGGTACTTAATCTATCGGGTTTGACCGCCTCCTGAAACAAAGCGTCCAGGTTACTGTCCCCCTCCCGGATGTGTTGCTGCATCGGGAGGCGGACTCCAGCTCATCAATTCTGAGCCAGAGTTCCTCCAGCAACCAACACTTGCTGCAGATGTGCTCACTGAGGCTCGCAATGGGATCTGCCAGCTCCCACATCATACAGCTACAGCACATCACCTGCCCAACCATCTCGACTTAAATAATTAAATCATTAATTAGCTTTGCAGTGCTTTTTTTTCAAATTTGGTGCAGATTTCCTACCAACCAATCAGATCACAGCTTTCCTGTGATGTCACTTTTTCAGTTTTGGCTTCATTTACTCTGTGCCCCGAGGTCACCGCTGTGGTGCTCCTCCTTCCTAGTCCGCACCCTGGAAACAAGGCTGCCAATCCCCGAGGTAAGCTAGATTTATACTCACCGCTCCAGTGCTCCTCCCTCCTTTTTAGTCCCTAGTAGACACTACTCCTCCTTTTTCTATTTATATGACCGTAGAAGATTTTGGGATTCCCTTTTGCGTTAGCTGCCAGTCTCTTCTCATACTCTGTTTACTTGTCTTATTATTTTTTTCACTTCCCCTCTGAGCTTTCTATATTTGGTCTGGTTCTCCCTTGTATTATCCACCTGACATCTGTCACACCCACCTTTTCTGCTTCATCTAACTCCCCATCTCTTTCATTATCCAGGGAGCTCTGCGTTTGTTTGCCTGACCTTCCCCCCTCATGGGGATGGACCTAATATAATGCACCACTTTGGTAGCAAAAACAGGAAGGCAGATTATTATCTGAATGGCTATAAATTGAGAGAAGGGAATGTGCCACGAGACCTGGGTGTCCTTGTACACCAGTCACTGAAGGTAAGCATGCAGGTGCAGCAAGCGGTAAAGAAGGCAAATGGTATGTTGGCCTTCATCGCCAGAGGATTCGAGTACAGGAACAGGGATGTCTTGCTGCAATTGTACAGGGCCTTGGTGAGACCACACCTGGTGTATTATGTGCAGTTTTGGTCTCCTTATCTGAGGATGGATGTACTTGCTATAGAGAGAGTGCAGCAAAGGTTTACCTGACTGACTCCTGGGATGGTGGAACTGACATATGAGGAGATTGAGTTATTTCAGATCATATTCGCTGGAGATCAAAAGAGTGAGGGGGTATCTCATAGAAACCTATAAAATTCTAACAGGACTAGACAGGGTAGATGTAGGAAGGATGTTCCCGATGGTGGGGGGTCCAGAACCAGGGGTCACAGTCTGAGGACATGGGGTAGACCATTTAGGACTGAGATGAGGAGAAATTTCTTCACCCAGAGAGTGGTGAGCCTGTGGAATTCGTTACCACAGAAAGTAGTTGAGGCCAAAACATTGTATGTTTTCGAGAAGGAGTTAGATACAGCTCTTGGGGTGAAAGGGATCAAAGGATATGGGGAGAAAGCGGGAGCAGGCTGTTGGGTTAGATGATCAACTATGATCATATTGAATGGTGGAGCAGGCTCAAAGGGCCGAATGGCCTACTCCTGCTCCTAGTTTCTATGTTTCAATGACCTTGACTACACTTGAACCATCTCCTCTTTAAAGGCTGCCCATTGTTCCATTACAGTTTTGCTGCCAATCTTTGATTCCACTTTACCTGGGCCAGATTCATATTCACCCCATTGAAATTTGCCCTCCCCCAGTTGATTAATCTTACTCGGCATTGCTCCTTGTCCTTTTCCATAGTCAACCTAAACCTGATGATACAATGATCACTGTTCCCTAACTGTTCTCCTACTGGTGCTTGATCCACATGGCCCCACCCCCCCAGCTCGAGCAGAGTCTCCTTTCTGATTGGACGGGAACAGATTGCTGTAGAAAATTCTCCTGAACACACTCAAGCAACTCTTGCTCTCTGCCCTTTACACAACTACTATGCAAGTCTATATTTGAATAATTAAAGTCCCCCATTACAACTACCACAACAGCTTATATTTATATAGCACCTTTGATGTAATAAAATGAATCCAGTTGCTTCACAGGAGGAGCACAAAGTGTTAAAACAAAGTATTTCTGAAGTATAACTACTCTCTAATTTTTGCAATTTCCCTGCAAATGTATTCCTCTGTCTCCTTCCCACTAGCTGGTCAATAGAATAGTCAGTTGTGTAATGTTACCTCAATTGTTTCGTAGTTTGAACTGAATAGATTCTGTCCTTGACTCCTCTAGGACACCACCTCCGCCACGGTAATATTATCTTTAATCAATATCACCACCTCTCCTATCTTTCCTTTCCTAGCTTTCCTGAAATCCTTGTATCCAGGAATATATAATACCCAGTCCTGTCCCTTTTTGAGTCAGGTCTCCTTTCTCACCACAACATCATATTTCTGCTTGGCTCTCTGGGCCTGCAGCTCACTGACCTTACTTACCACACTCGATGTGTTCACATAGATGCACCGTAAACTCAGATTAAACTTAATTACATTCCCTCTTACTCTGGCTCTACCCAATACCTGACTACTTTTCACTATAAAGCTGTCTGAAACTCCTGATTCTCTATGCATCTTGCTTTTCCCTCTCTAATGTTACCTCCTGGCTCCCACCCCCCTGCCAGGTTTAAACCCTCCTGACTAGGGAAACTATCAGAGTTAACAGCTAGGGTGCAATTTCTCAGGGGAAACATCTGGAAGGTTCCCAGTCATTGAACATCTGGAGTCAAGCTATCAGAGCTAACACCTGGAGTGACTCTCAGTCTATGGCAGATTCCAGGAGGGTGAGAGTTCCTCACTGCTTCAGCTCCGAGCGGCTGATGTGAGCACTCGGTAACTGGTGAGATTTAACAGCAATGGATCGTGATGCCTCCCCCAGTCTCTCAGCACTGTCAGCTGCCCTGTGTCACTGTGATACCTTCTCTGAATGACTGTGTACACAGAGCGGACACTGCAACATCTCCCCCACCCCTGGTGATGGGTTTGTTAATGAGCTTTCAGTCCAGCTGACTGGCTCAGCATGAAGGAGCGCTTTCCTGTTCAGTGTTTAACCAATCAAGCAGCAAAGAGTGAGCACAAACTCTCCCTTTCCTCTCATCTCTGTCAATCTCCAACCTCATCAGGATTCACAGAATCAGAGAATCTTATAACACAGGAGGAGGTTATTCAGCCCAGAAAGAGCTCTCCAATTAGACCCACTCCCTCTGCTCTTCCCCCATCTCCCTGTATTTTCCCCTTCACATATTTCTCCAATTCCCTTTTGAAAGTTACTATTGAATCTGCTTCCACCGCCCTTTCAGGCAGCGCGTTCCAGATCACAACAACTCGCTGTGTAAAAATAAATTCTCCTCATCCCCCCTCTGGTTCTTATACCGATTCCCTTCAATCTGTGTCCCTCTGGTTACCAACCCTCCTGTCACTGGAAACAGTTTCAAAGCTGCTGATGATTTTATGAATTAGTCTGACTGAATATTTCCTTCTTGTTCAATCTATATTTAGTCTCGAACAGTGTGTTTCCATTCCCCCATCTCACAATCGCCAGGGCTCGGAACCGTTACCTCATTATTCTAGACTCAGCTTCTGGGAGATTCACTGGAGCTTTTAGTGCAGGAGAATCTTCAAATACTAATTAAAGAACAGGAGCAGCAAAGTGTTTACGCTGCTTTTCAATTGTCTCTAAGGAACTGTCTGCATTTTGCTTGGTTTAGTAAAATGTGCCCAGAACTGCCAATTTGCAAAAAGTACAAGGTGCAATCTGCAGATAGTGAATCTTCAGCTTTGTAGCGAGTTACAGACTGACTTGATGCTGTCAGCACAGATGAACTGGGAGCATCATTGTCACGTTTCAGCACTTTGGGCCTTACTAAATCACATTTATTAAACAACAGCACTTTGCATTTATATAGCACCTTTAACGTAGTAAAATATCTCAAGGTGCTTCACAGGAGCTGAAATCTGACACAGTTGTGACCCTGAGCCCCACATGGAGATATTGGGTCAAGGGACCAAAATCTTGTTCAAAGGGGCAGGTCTGCAGAGTGTTATAAAGGAGGAGAGAGTGGTGGAGAGGGGGAGAGCTTTAGGGAGGGAACTCCAGAGGTTAGTGTTCAGGCAAATGATGATGCAGCCGCCAATGGTGGAGTGATGGTTTCACAGTTGGTGTTATGATGTGATTGTGTCCTTAAAATGGAAATATTTCACCAGGAGACTGGTCCAGCCCAGCCCAGCCTTCCACAGAATCTGCAAACACCCATCGCAGTGACTGAGTTCTTGGTGAACGAATCTGGGGTGATTTAACCCCCACATTTCCTGACCCAGAGCATATTCAGGATTGGGAATCCTCTCAGTGTGAACTGTTTCCTGACATCAGCATTCAATTTGCCATTTCCCACGCTGTCACTGTGTCCCTTTACATTCCTCTTACTTTTGGGCTGCAGAGTTTAATTCTATCCTGATTTAACACCCTGTCAGCCATGGCTCTGCAGGGACCAGTCTCAACTCTGAGTCTGAAAGTCCTGATCCAGAGACTTAAGCACAAAATGAAGGCTGGGCCTCCCAGTGCAATACTGAGGGAGTGCTGCTCTGTCAGAGGGTCAGTACTGAGGGAGTGCTGCACTGTCAGTGGGTCAGTACTGAGGGAATGTTGCGCTGTCAGAGGGTCAGTACTGGGGGCGTGCTGCACTGTCAGAGGGTCAGTACTGAGGGAGTGTTGTACTGTCAGTGGGTCAGTACTGAGGGAATGCTGCACTGTCAGAGGGTCAGTACTGAGAGATTGCTGCACTGTCAGAGGGTCAGTGCTGAGTGAGTGCTGCACTGTCAGAGCGTCAGTACTGAGGGAGTGCTGCACTGTCAGAGGGTCAGTGCTGAGGGAGTGTTGCACTGTCTGAGGTGTGGTGTTTTGGCTGAGAGTTTGAACTGATGCCCCATTTGCGCTCTCAGGTTGGTGTAAAAGTTTCCATGGTCACAATTTCAATGAAGTGCAGGAGAGTTAACCCAGGTGTCCTGGCCAATATTCATCCTCCAACCAACGTCACTAAAACTGATTATCCAGTCATCATGACATTGCTGTTTGTGGGATCTTGCTGAGTACAAAATGGCTGCCACATTTCCTCCATTCCTGGGGTGACTATGCTTCAAAACAGACTTCCATTGGCTGTGAAGCACTCTGGGATGTCCTGAGGTTGGGAAAGGTGCTATCGAAATGCAAGCTCTTCCTTTATTCGAGTGAGGAGCCCACAATCCCAGATGAAATTGGAGGGTGTGGTGACTGTGGAATTTGCCCCTTGGTCATTGATTGAGGGGAGGGGAGGGGAGGAGCTGGGTCAGGGTCCCAGCTGTGTGGAGATGGGGTTAAAATCGACTGGTTAACATTTTGTATCATGGTCTTGCCCAGGAGTGAAGCAGGATCATCGACTGGAACCAACTCCTTCCAAATCTCTAACGATGGGTCCTCTTTCACTGATGCTGAATCACTGATATTCACTTCTGTCAGTTTCATTGTCACATTTCAGCTGAAAGGGGGATTCGCTTGTTCTTTAATTCACACTCGTTCTATCACTAAATGTTGTTCATTCACCTGGTCTGAAGCTGGAGATTGTGGTAAACCAACACCGTAGCCAGTGCAGGGAATTCAATCTTCAAATGAATTAATTAATTATATTTTATAAACATTCAGCAAAAGATGATGCTTGTGTAAGTTTAGTGTTTTATTGTAGCAGAGTTAATATTTAATTATTCATCAATCATCAATTCCTCATCAATTACAACTCCTACAATCCCTGTTGTACCTCACCCAGTGGAAATTGAACGATTTCAGTTTGATCCCTTGAAGAATTCCCGAGTTTAACCCTTTCTGAACAAACTCTGGGAACAATCCAGTTGGTTTGGGTTTTGGGTAAAAAATGGACGTGTTGTGGTCAGTCCCTCGAAACGAGGATGATGTCTGCCAGGCTTCCTGATGTGTGTCCTCAGGCGACTCAGCTGGTCAATCCTCGAGCCACAGGTCTTTGGACAGGGAGGAGAAGGGTTGCCAGGAGGAAGGGGGTTCTCTCGAGCTAGGGTTCCGCTCTCTCTCTCTCCTTCTGCTCGTCGCTTCTCCGCAGCAGAGTTTATGTGCTCAGTTTCTGACTGTTGTGGTTTGTAGGATGAGGAGCCACCATGTGGTAAGGTATATGGCATGTTCCTCCCACACACCGATGCAGATTTGTCTCCTTTCAATGAGGCTTTCAGAGTCTCCTTAAAACATTTTCCCTGCCCTGCTTGAGGTCGGTGCCATCCTTACGTTGTGAAAAGTGGATCTGAAGCTGATTATTTGCCATGGGGATAGTGTCTGGAACAGCAGAGCTGATTTCACATGGTCACAGTAGCTATACCGGAGGAATCGGCTTCACTGAGGATGATGCAGTTTGTTGACTGTCCCAGGAGTAGAGAGAATGTTGAGGTTATTAACCCTTCAGTAATTTATCTTCAGTCACTTACTGAATGTCTCCCCCTCATGTGATTCGCTGTCAAACTCTGTCTGATGAACACTCCTGTGAACAGCTTGTGGTGTTGATTTTGTTACAGGCGATATATAAATGTAAGGATTATTTCTTTGCTGCTGTTATTGTTGCTGACCTGTTTTGACCCCTGGCCTGACAATGCCTCGATTTTAAAATTCTCAATCCTGTTTCCCAATCCCTTCATGACCTCACCCCTCCCAATCTCTCTAATCTCCTCCAGCCCTACAACCCTCCATGATCTCAGCACTCCCCCTCCAATTCCAGCCTCTCGAGTATCCGCGATTGAAGTCATTCCACCAGTGGTGGTCATGCTTTCAGCTGCCCGGACCCTAAGCTCTGGAATTCCCTCCCTAAACCTTTCTGCTTCTCCTGCTTTTAGATTCTCCTTCAAACCGACCTGTCTGACCGAGCTTTTGGTCACTTGTCTGATTGTCCTTATTTGGCCCAGTGTCAGATTTTCTTTGGTGACACTCCTGTGAAGCACCTTGGGATATTTCACTGGGTTAAAGGCGCTACATAAATGCAAGGAGCGTTTCAGATGTTTTCCTTGAAGCTCAGCTGCATTAATATTAATGACTGGGAGGAGCTTGTTACCAATCGTTCAAAATGGCCACAACTTGTCCATCAAACTGCATCAGGCTTTGGGTCCCAATGTCTTAATGATGAGGCAGAGCAGCAGCAGGAAGGGAAAGAAAAGGAATAAACCCTGCATTCCGGATCCCACTGCCTCGTGGGACGGCCTGTCCCATGTGTCCACAGATCTGTGGGTCCAGAATCGGCCTGTTCAGGTCCATGAAAACCCCTGGCCCTGAGTCCACATCATCCTCGAATCGAGGAGCAGACAACCATGTGCCAATTGTTGTGGTAATTTGCTGTTGTTAAGGACAAACTTGCATTTCTATAGCGCCTGAATTACCTAGGCACGTCCCAAAGCGCTTAAACCCCAATGATATTTGTTTGAACATACATATGAACATACGAACAAGGAGCTGGAGTGGGCAATTCAGCCCCTCGAGACTGCTCTGCCATTTAATAAGGTCATGGCTGATCTGATAGTAACCTCAAATCTGCATCCCACCTACCCCGATCACCTATCACCCCGTCTCTCACCAAGAATCTATCCAGCTCTGCCTTAAAAATATTCAAAGTCTCTGCTTCTACCGCCTTTTCAGGAAGAGAGTTCCAAAGACTCACAACCCTCTGAGTGAAAATATTTCACCTCATCTTCATTTTAAATGGGGGCCCTTTATTCTTAAACAGTGACCCCTAGTTCTAGATTCTCCCACAAGCGGAAACATCCTCCCCACATCCACCCTGTCAAGACCCCTCAGGACCTTAAAGGTTTCGATTAGGTCGCCTCTCACTCTTCTAAACTCCAGTGGATACAAGCCCAGTCTGTCCAACCTTTCCTCATAAGACAACCCGCCCATTCCAGGTATTAGTCTGGTAAACCTTCTGTGAACTGCTTCCAACACATTTACATCCTTCCTTGCCTGTACCATTTCTCATCTCTACCCAAACCATTTCCACATCCTTGTTTCCTGAACTTAGGTCATCCCTCTCTTTTCTGCTAATACCATCATTAACTAACAGAACCAACCCTCCAGCTTCTCCTCACTTGCTGCCCTTCATAAATGTCCTCGACCCTTTAACATTCAGGCCCCAATCCATGTCACCCTGCAGCCATTTCTCCTTAATGGCTATCAAATCATACTTATTTATTTCTATGTACACTCTCAGTTCACCTGTTTTATTTCGAATGCTTCATACATTCAGATACAGAGCTTTTACTTTTACCTATTTATTCTTTTTATAACCTCTAGTTTCATCTGTTGCTTCACTGTTAGATTTGTCCCTTCTCTCTGTCCCTTCCTACAACACAGCCTGTTTTCCTGTAATTATACCTTTTTCTTCTGTCTTGTTTCTGCTCTTTGATTTGCCACATCTTCCGAAATTTGATTCCTTGCCTCCACTGTTTAGTTTAAAACCCTCTCTACTTGTACTGAGCCCTGGCACCGGGCAGGCAACACAGCTGCCTGGACTCATGCTCTTTGTGCTTCTTGGTACAAAGAATCCAGGTAACTTGCCCTCTCCCTGATGTGTCGCAGTGTCTGCAGTTCAGCCTCCAGCTCATAAACTCGGAGCTGAAGCTGCTCAAACGTCACACACTTTCTGCAGATGTGGTTGCCTTGGATCAAACTGGCATCCAGGTAATCCCACATGCTGCAGCTGCGACACATCACCTGCCTTGACATCCTTAATGTGTTCTAATTAACTATGTAATTATTTTATTCAACTTGAATTGGAAATATATCACCGTTCCTTCACTGTCGCTGGGTCAAAATCCTGGAACTCCCTCCCTAACAGCGCTGTGGGTGTACCTACACCACATGGACTGCAGCGGTTCAAGAAGGCAGCTCACCCCCACCTTCTCAAGGGGCAATTAGGGATGGGCAATAAATGCTGGCCCAGCCAGCAAAGCCCACATCCTTAGGAATCGAGTAATCATTAATCACTTACCAATACTCACCAAATAATTAGTTTCTCCTGTAGCAGAGGACGATCACTTCCTGAAGATTGAGAAAATTAGAAAGCAAAAGAGACCTTCTTTCCCTTCCTTCCCTAACTCCCCTAATTACCCAAATCCCCCCTCTCTATTCTCAGTCACACTTCTTCCAGGAAACCTTACCAACAGCACCTCTTTCCCCCCATGCACCGAATCCTCACTTTGAACCAAATTCCCAAATATACTCACTCGGTCTCTGCCTCACTTAGGCCCAAGTCTCCCCTCGCTGATCTGGGACAGCTGGAGGTTGTGACAGGTGCTATATAAATGCATGTTCTTTCTTTGTGGGTCTCGGGCATTGAGCTGATTATAAACTCACTCCTAACTTGTCCT
Source organism: Isurus oxyrinchus (assembly GCA_026770705.1). Lineage (NCBI taxonomy): Eukaryota > Metazoa > Chordata > Chondrichthyes > Lamniformes > Lamnidae > Isurus > Isurus oxyrinchus. The sequence goes on from JANJGN010000630.1 coordinate 246,443, forward strand.
TTCTGCTGCTGAGAATCTGATCGTTAATCAGCAGAAACACAGGGACCTTCCTGTCGCCTGGTGTGAAATACAACAAGTGGGGAGGATCATGTTGTTGTTCCAGAGTGAAGCTGGTAATGGCCGGAGCAGAGTCCCTGAGCAGAGAGTCTGGGCCCGAACACCGTTCCTCAGCTTATTTCAAACCAGCTTTGCCGTTGTCTTTCCCCAGGTGCAAGTGTAACCTTCATGCCAACAACTGTATCTTGGAGAATGGGGAGCTGAGCTGTGAGTGTGAGCACAACACGACGGGGCTGGACTGTGAGAGGTGCAAGAAAGGTTTTCAAGGCCGACGCTGGAGGCCAGGCTCGTACCTCCCAATCCCCAAAGGGACGGCCAATGTCTGTGAGTAACCAGCGTCTCTCTGGCCCAGACCAGTGTCAGCACAACATTCACTTCATATTTCACTCTCACTGGAGATCCCAGCAATGCACTGATTCCAAATTACAGCCCAATCAATCGTTCTGATTGTGTTCATGTGGGAGCAGAGACCGGCAGTGGGAACTTGTACAGATACAGAATCATCAAATCTTACAGCCATTCGGCCCATCGTGTCTGTGCTGGCTCTTTGAAGGAGCTCTCCAATTAGCCCCACTCCTCCTGTTCTTTCCCCATATCCCTGCAAATGTCCCCTTTTTAAGTATTTGGAGATGGAAGTGGAGACAGACGATGATTTCAAAAGGAAATTGGATGGGTGTTTAATGGAAATAAACTTACAGGGTGATAGGGATGAAACGGGAGAATGGGACTGTGTTGGATTGCTCTACAGAGAGCTGGCATGACCTCAGTGGGTTAAATGGCCTCCTCCTGTGCCAGAATGACTCTGTTACTCTATTTATCCAATTCCCCTGCTGAAAGTTATTATTGAATCTGCTTCCACCGCCCTTTCAGGCAGAGCGTTCCAGATCACAACTCAGAATGTCCTGAGGTCAAAAAACAGAGAATGACAGGAATAGAGGGAGGGTCAGTGTGAATTCTGACACCCTTATCGATTAAACCTGTCGATACACACGCTAATCACACGGAGTGAGAACGTATTCAGGCACTAATCACACGTAGTGAGAACGTACTCACACACTAATCACACGTAGTGAGAATGTACACACACTCTAATCACACGTAGTGAGAATGTACTCACACACTAATAACACGTAGTGAGAATGTACTCACACACTAATCACACGTAGTGAGAACGTACTCACACACTAATCACACGTAGTGAGAACGTACTCACACACTAATCACACGTAGTGAGAACGTACTCACACACTAATCACACGTAGTGAGAATGTACTCACACACTAATCACACGTAGTGAGAATGTACTCACACACTAATCACACGTAGTGAGAATGTACACACACTCTAATCACACGTAGTGAGAATGTACTCACACACTCTAATCACACGTAGTGAGAATGTACTCACACACTCTAATCACACGTAGTGAGAATGTACTCACACACTAATCACACGTAGTGAGAATGTACTCACACACTAATCACACGTAGTGAGAATGTACTCACACACTAATCACACATAGTGAGAATGTACTCACACTCTAATCACACGTAGTGAGAATGTACTCACACTCTAATCACACGTAGTGAGAATGTACTCACACACTAATCACACGTAGTGAGAATGTACTCACACACTAATCACACGTAGTGAGAATGTACTCACACACTAATCACACGTAGTGAGAACGTACTCACTCACTAATCACACGTAGTGAGAATGTACTCACACACTAATCACATGTAGTGAGAACGTACTCACACACTAATCACACGTAGTGAGAATGTACTCACACACTAATCACATGTAGTGAGAACGTACTCACACACTAATCACATGTAGTGAGAACGTACTCACACACTAATCACATGTAGTGAGTATGTACACACACACTAATCACACGTAGTGAGAATGTACTCACACACTAATTACATGTTCACTTCACATGAATATTTTAATACCCCTAACCGGTCTCACCGAGGGCTGGAGTGAGCACTCAGAGTTCAACAAGTGAATCCTGAGTTCTTTGTGAGTTTGAATTTTGTTGTCCCCCTGATTCCTCCATCTGATGGGTTGTATTGGTGTGTGGAACAACAAAGATTATTAATCAGACGTTTGTCTAATTCTTTCTGTTTCTGTTTCTCTCTCCAGGCCTTCCTGACCCCAACACAAGTGGCTGTAAGTCAAATCGATGCTCTCTGACCTATGACCTGTGACCTGCTGACCCAGGCTCCATTCCTGTATTGGGAGCAAAATGCTCACCTCAAACTCTCTCATCCCTCACTGACTGAGGGAAAGGTGTAGGAATGAACAGTGAGTGAGTGTGGAACAGGTGTAGGAGTGAACAGGGAGTGAGTGTGGAACAGGTGTAGGAGTGAGCAGTGAGTGAGTGTGGAACAGGTGTAGGAGTGAACAAGGAGTGAGTGTGGAACAGGTGTAGGAGTGAACAGGGAGTGTGTGTGGAACAGGTGTAGGAGTGAACAGGGAGTGAGTGTGGAACAGGTGTAGGAGTGAACAGGGAGTGAGTGTGGAACAGGTGTATGAGTGAACAGGGAGTGAGTGTGGAACAGGTGTATGAGTGAACAGGGAGTGAGTGTGGAACAGGTGTATGAGTGAACAGTGAGTGAGTGTGGAACAGGTGTAGGAGTGAACAAGGAATGAGTGTGAATCAGGTGTGGGTGTGAACAGGGAGTGAGTGTGGAACAGATGTGGGTGTGAACAGGGAGAGATTGTGGAACAGATGTAGGAGTGAACAGGGAGCTTGTGTGTACAGTTGTAGATCTGTATAGGGAGTGAGTGTGATCAGTTGTCGGTGTGAACTAGGAGTGAGTGTGGAACAGGTTTAGGAATGAGCAGAGAGTGAGTGTAGAACAGGTATGGACGTGAAAGGGAGCGAGTGTGAACAGTTGTAGGCGTGAACAGTGAGTGAGTGTGGAACAGGTGTAGGAATGAACTGGGAGCGATATGCACAGTTGTCGGTGTGAACAGGGAGTGAGTGTAACCAGGTGTAAGTGTGAACAGCGACTGGGATCAGGAGGCTGTCTCTTTCCCTGGAGTAACTTCTCGAACAGAGCAACAGTTACAAGGCAGGGAAGTTATGATATGTATGACTCACTCCTTAACCCTGCCTTAGTGAGAACATTCAGTGGGAAGTGGGGGGGAATATTTATGGAAAACCTGGACCAGGATCAGTGGGATCCTGTTGTAATCCTGATATCCCAGATACTGGAATGGGAACTGGGTGAGTTTGTCGGGTCTCAATCTGTTCACCTTTGGTCCCAGGTTTTACATCAATTCATCCCCATTTATTAACCCTTCGCATGCTGTCCATGTCATTCCAAACCATCCACACATTGACCCCAAATCCACACCTAAACTCACTGAGAGTGACCATAACTCCCATACTGACCGAGAGTGACTATAACTCCAAAACTGACCGAGAGTGACTATAACTCCAAAACTGACCGAGAGTGACTGTAATACCCAACACTGACAAAGAGTGACCATAACTGTGAACACTGACCAAGAGTGACCATAACTCCTCACATTGACCAAAGTTGGCCATTACTCCCCACACTGACCAAGTGACAGTGCCTCCCCACACTGACTGAGAGTGGCTGTAACTCCCAAACTGACCAAGAGTGACCATACCACTTCAGACTGACAGGTTTTGTGATTTTGGAACAGGAATATTTGGGGGACCTGGGAATCAGGTGCCTGGACCCTAAACACTGGAATTCTCTCCATGATTCCTTCCACCACCCCCTGTCCTTTAAGATTCACCTTAAAATCTCCCTGGCAGAATGAAGGTTTGATCTCCTGTCTGAATATCAGCTCCCATGTCTCAGTGTTAGTGTTTGTCTAATTGATGGAGAAGTGGAGATGGAAATATCTCAGCTTACCCTCAGATGCTGGTGTTGTAGTTGTCAGTCTGCACTCGATGTGTGTGTGTGAACACAGGACAGATGTTGTGTTCAGAACAGGTTTCATTCTCCAGCTGTGGTTAATAATTGCTGACTCTTCCTGACACGTTGCAGCTGACTCAAACCGGGGTCAAACACAGCAAACTATCTCAGCACGAGAGGGCGAGAAGACAAAGCAAGGTAGGAGATCAAACAAAGTGACTGGTAAAAAAAGCAGCACATTGCATTTGTACTGCACTCACTCAATACTGACCCTCCAACAGTGCAGCACTCCCTCAGTACTGACCCTCTGACAGTGCTGCACTCCCTCAGTACTGTCCCTCTGACAGTGCAACACTCCCTCAGTACTGACCCTCTGACAGTGCAGCACTCACTCAGTACTGTGCCTCTGACAGTGCAGCACTCCCTCAGTACTGACCCTCTGACAATGCAGCACTCCCTCAGTACTGACCCTCTGACAGTGCCGCAAGCCCTCAGTACTGACCCTCTGACAGTGCCGCAAGCCCTCAGTACTGACCCTCTGACAGTGCAGCACTCCCTCAGTACTGACCCTCTGACAGTGCAGCACTCCTTCAGTACTGACACTCCGATAGTCCAGAACACCTCAGTACATATCCTCTGACAGTGCAGCACTTCCCCAGAACAAAACCACTGACAGTGCAGCACTCCTCAGTACTAACCCTCTGACAGTGCAGCATTCCTCAGTACTGAGACTCTGACTGTGCAGCACTCCCTCAGTACTGAACATGAGACAATGCAGCAGGCCCTCAGTATTTAACCTCTGAACGTACAGCACTCACTCAGTACTGACCCTGTGACAGGGCAGCACTCCCTCAGTACTGACCCTCTGAGAGTGCAGCACACGCTCAGGACTAAACCACTGACAGAGCAGCAGGACCTTAGTACTGACCCTCTGACAGTGCAGCACTCCCCCAATACTGACCGCCAGACAGTGCAGCACTGCCTCAGTACTGAACCACTGACAGTGCAGCACACCCTCCTTACTGACACACTGACAGTGCAGCACTCCCTCATTACTGACCCTCTGTCGGTGCAGCACGCCCTCAGTACTAACCGTCTGACAGTGCAGCACTACATAAGTACTGACCCTCTGACAGTGCCGCACGCCCTTAGTACTAACACTCTGACAGAGCAGCACTCCCTCAGTACTAACCCTCTGACAGAGCAGCACTCCCTCAGTAATGACCCTCTGACAGTGCAGCACTCCCTCAGCACTGACCCTCTGACAGTGCAGTACTCACTTAGTACTGTCCCTCTGACAGTGCCGCACATTCTCAGTACTGTCCCTCTGACAGTGCAGCACTCCCTCAGTACTGATCCTCTGACAGTGCAGTACACCCTTAATACTGATCCTTTGACAGTGCAGCACTCCTTCAGTACTGACCCTCTCACAGTGCAGCACTCCCGCAGTACTGTCCCACTAACAGTGCAGCACTCCCTCTCTATTGACCCTCTGACAGTGCAGCACTACCTCATTATTGGCCGTCTGACACTGCAGCACTCCCTCAGTACTGTTGCTCTGAAAGTGCATCGCTCCTCAGTACTATCCGTCTGACAGTGCAGCACTCACTCAGTACTGACCCTCCGACAGTGCAACATTCAGTCAGTATTGTCCCTCTGACAGTGCAGCACTCCCTCAGCACTGACCCTCTGACAGTGCAGCACTCCCTCAGTACTGACCCACCGACAGTCCAGCACATATGAGTTCTGATCCTCCGACAGTGCAGCACTCCCTCAGTACTAACCCTCTGACAGTGCAGCAGCCCTCAGTACTGAGACTCTGACAGTGCAGCACTCGCTCAGTGCTGAGACTGTGACAATGCAGCACTCCCTCAGTACTGACCCTCTGACAGCGCAGCACTCCCTCAGTACTGACCCTCTGACAGCGCAGCACTCCCTCAGTACTGACCCTCTGATAGTACAGCACTCCCTAAGTACTGACCCTCTGACAGTGCAGCACTCCCTCAGTATTGACCCTCTGACAGTGCAGCACTCCCTCAGTACCTTCCCTCTGAACGTGCCGCACACCCTCAGTAGTGTCCCTCTGACAGTGCCGCACACCCTCAGTACTGACCCTCTGACAGTGCATCACTCCCTCAATATTGTCCTACTGACAGTGCAGCGCTCCCTCAGTACTGACCCTCACACAGTGCAGCAGTCCCTCAGTATTGAACCTCTGACAGTGCAGCACTACCTCAGTACTTACCCTCTGACAGTGCAGCACTCCCTCAATACTGACCCTCTGACAGTGCAGCACTCCCTCAGTATTGACCCTCTGACAGTGCAGCACTCCCTCAGTACTGTCGCTCTGAAATTGCAGCACTCCGTCATTACTGCCCGTCTGACAGTGCAGCACACCCTCAGTACTGACCCTCTGACAGTGCAGCATTCCCTCAGTACTGACCCTCTGACAGTACAACACTCCCTCAGTACTGACCCTCTGACAGTGCAGCATTCCCTCAGTACTGACCCTCTGACGGTGCAGCACTCCCTCAGTTCTGACCCTCTGACAGTGCAGCACTCCCTCAGTACTGACCCTCTGACAGTACAACACTCCCTCAGTACTGACCCTCTGACAGTGCAGCATTCCCTCTGTACTGACCCTCTGACAGTGCAGTACGTCCTCAGTACTGACCCCCCGCGAGTGCAGCACTTCCTCAGTGCTCTCCATCTGCCAGTGCAGCTCTCCATCAGTACTGACCCTCTGACAGTGCAGCACGACCTCAGTACTGACCCTCCGACAGTTCAGCACTCCCTCAGTATTGTCCCTCTGACAGCGCAGCACTCCCTCATTACAGTCCCTTTGACAGTGCAGCACTCCCTCAGTACTGTCCTCTAACAGTGCAGCATTCCCTCAGTACTGTGCATCTGACAGTGCAGCACTCCCTCAGTAGTGTCCCTCTGACAGTGCAGCACTCCCTCAGTACTGACCTTCTGTCAATGCCGCACTCCCTCAGTACTTTCCATCTGACAGCGCAGCACTCCTTCATTACTGACCCTCTGACAGTGCAGCTTTCCCTCAGTACTGAACCTATGACAGTGCAGAATTCCCACAATACTGACCCTCTGACAGTGCAGCAATCCCTCAATACTGACCCACTGACAGTGCAGCATTCCCTCAGTACTGTCCGTCTGACAGTGCAGCACTCCATCAGTCGTGTCCCTTTGACAGTGCAGCACTCCCTCAGTACTGTCCCACTTACAGTGCAGCACTCCCTCAGTACTGTCACACTGACAGTGCAGCACTCCCTCAGTACTGACCCTCTCACATTGCAGCAGTACCTCAGTACTGTCCCACTTACAGTGCAGCACTCCCTCAGTACTGTCACACTGACAGTGCAGCACTCCCACCGTACTGTCCCACTGACAGTGCAGCACTCCCTCAGTACTGTCACACTGACAGTGCAGCACGCCCTCAGTACGTCCCTCTGACAATGCAGCACTCCCACAGTACTGACCCACTCACAGTGCAGCAGTTGCTCATTACTGACCCTCTGACAGTGCAGCAGTCCCTCAGTCCTGTCCAACTGACAGTGCAGCGCTCCCTCATTACTGACCCACTCACAGTGCAGCAGTCCCTCAGTACTGTCCCTCTGACAGTGCAGCACTCCCTCAGTATTGTCCCTCTGACAGTGCAGAACTCCTTCAGTACTGACACTCTGACAGTGCAGCACGCCCTCAGTACGTCCCTCTGACAGTGCAGCACTCCCACAGTACTGACCCACTCACAGTGCAGCAGTCCCTCAGTACTGTTCCTCTGACAGTGCAGCACTCCCTCAGTATTGGCCCTCTGACAGTGCAGAACTCCTTCAGTACTGACAGTCTGACAGTTCAGCACACCCGCAATACTGACCCTCTGACAGTGCAGCACTCAGTGAAAACTTACCCTCTGTTAGTGCAGCACCCCTTCAAACTGACCCTCTAACAGTGCAGCACTCCCTCAATACTGACCCTCTGACAGTGCAGCACTCCCTCAGTACTGGCCTTCTGAAATTGCAGCACTCCCTCAGTACTGAACCTCCGACAGTCCAGCACATCTCAGTACTGATACTCTGACAGTGCAGCACTCCCTCAGTATTGACTCACTGACAGTGCAGCACTCCCTCAGAACGGACCTTCTGACAGTGCAGCAGTACTTCCTTACTGTCCCTCTGACAGTGCAGCACTCCCTCACTACTGACCCTCTGACAGTGCAGCTTTAAACCAGTACTGACCATCTGACAGTAGAGCACTCCCACAATAGTGAACCTCTGATAATTCAGCACAGTCTTAATACTGACCCACTGACAGTGCAGTACTCACTCAATACTGACACTCCGACAGTGCAGCACTCCCTCAGTACTGACCTTCTGACAGTGCAGCACTACCTCCTTACTGTCCCTCTGAAAGTGCAGCACTCCCTCACTACTGTCCCTCTGACAGTGCAGCACTCCCTCACTACTGACCCTCTGACAGTGCAGCTTTAAACCAGTACTGACCATCTGACAGTAGAGCAATCCCACAATAGTGAACCTCTGATAATTCAGCACAGTCTTAATACTGACCCACTGACAGTCCAGTACTCACTCAATACTGACACTCCGACAGTGCAGGACTCCCTCAGTACTGACCCTCTGACAGTGCAGCACTCCCTCAGTACTGACCTTCTGACAATGCAGCAGTACCTCCTTACTTTCCCTCTGACAGTGCAGCTTTAACTCAGTACTGACCATCTGACAGTAGAGCAATCCCACAATAGTTAACCTCTGATAATTCAGTACAGGGTTAATACTGACCCACTGACAGTGCAGTACTCACTCAATACTGACACTCCGACAGTGCAGCACTCCCTCCTTACTATCCCACGGACTGCGCAGCACTCCCTCATTACTGTTCGTCTGATGGTACAGCACTCTCTCAGTACTGACCCTCAGACAGTGCAGCACTCCCTCAGTACTGTCCCTCTGACAGTGCAGCACACCCTCAGTACTGACCTTCTGTCAGTGCAGCACTCCCTCAGTAATTGACCCTTTGACATTGCAGAACTCCCTCAGTACTGACGCTCCAACAGTCCAGCACACCTCCGTACTGATCCTCTGACAGTGCAGCACTCTCTCAGTACTAACCCTCTGACAGTGCAGCACTCCCTCAGTACTGAGACTCTGACAATGCAGCACTCCCTCAGCACTGACCCCCTGACAGTGCAGCACTCCCTCAGTACTGACCATCTGACAGTGCAGCACTCCCTCAGCACTGACACTCTGACAGTGCTGCAAACCCTCAGTACTGACCACCTGACAGTGCAGCACACCCTCAGTACTAAGACTCTGACAATTCAGCAATCCCTCAGCACTGACACTCTGACAATGCTGCACTCCCTCAGTACTGACCTTCTGACAGTGCAGCACTCCCTCAGTACTGAACACCTGACAGTGCAGCACTCCCTCACTACTCACCCTCTGACAGTGCAGCACAGTCAATACTGTCCCTCAGACAATGCAGCACTCCCTCAGTACTGTCCCTCTGACAGTGAAGCACACGCTCGGCATGATCACTCGGACTGCACAGCACTCCCCCATTATTGTTCATCTGACAGTGCAGCACTCCCTCATTACTGAACTTGTGACAGTACAGCACTCCCTCAGTACTGACCCTCTGACAGTGCAGCACTCCCTCAGTACTGACCCTCTGACAGTGCCGCAAGCCCTCAGTACTGACCCTCTGACAGTGCCACAAGCCCTCAGTACTGACCCTCTGACAGTGCCGCAAGCCCTCAGTACTGACCCTCTGACAGTGCAGCACTCCCTCAGTACTGACCCTCTGAATGTGCCGCACCCCCTCAGAACTGTCCCTCTGACATTGCGGCACTCCCTCAGTACTATCCCTCTGACAGCGCAGCACTCCCTCAGTACTGACCCTCTGACAGAGCAGCACTCCTTCAGTACTGACCCTCCGACAGTTCAGCACTCCCTCAGTATTGTCCCTCTGACAGCGCAGCACTCCCTCATTACAGTCCCTTTGACAGTGCAGCACTCCCTCAGTACTGTCCGTCTGACAGAGCAACATTCCATCAGTAGTGTCCCTTTGACAGTGTAGCACTCCCTCAGTAGTGTCCCTTTGACAGTGCAGCACTCCCTCAGTACTGTCCCTCTGACAGTGCAGCACTCCCTCTGTACTGACCCTCTGACAGTGCAGCACTCCCACAGTACTGTCCCTCTGACATCGAATCACTTCCTCATTACTGGCCGTGTGACGGTGCAGCACTACGTCTGTACTGACCCTCTGACAGTGCAGTACGTCCTCAGTACTGACCCCCCGCGAGTGCAGCACTTCCTCAGTGCTCTCCATCTGCCAGTGCAGCTCTCCATCAGTACTGACCCTCTGACAGTGCAGCACGACCTCAGTACTGACCCTCCGACAGTTCAGCACTCCCTCAGTATTGTCCCTCTGACAGCGCAGCACTCCCTCATTACAGTTCCTTTGACAGTGCAGCACTCCCTCAGTACTGTCCTCTAACAGTGCAGCATTCCCTCAGTACTGTGCATCTGACAGTGCAGCACTCCCTCAGTAGTGTCCCTCTGACAGTGCAGCACTCCCTCAGTACTGACCTTCTGTCAATGCCGCACTCCCTCAGTACTATCCATCTGACAGCGCAGCACTCCTTCATTACTGACCCTCTGACAGTGCAGCTTTCCCTCAGTACTGAACCTATGACAGTGCAGAATTCCCACAATACTGACCCTCTGACAGTGCAGCAATCCCTCAATACTGACCCACTGACAGTGCAGCATTCCCTCAGTACTGTCCGTCTTACAGTGCAGCACTCCATCAGTCGTGTCCCTTAGACAGTGCAGCACTCCCTCAGTACTGTCCCTTTGACAGTGCAGCACTCCCACAGTACTGTCCCTCTGAAAGTGCAGCACTCCCTCTGTACTGACCCTCTGACATCGAATCATTACCTCATTACTGGCCGTGTGACGGTGCAGCACTACGTCTGTACTGACCCTCTGACTGTGCAGTACTCCCTCAGTAATTGACCCTTTGACAGTACAGCACCCCCTCAGTACTGACCCTCTGACATTGCAGAACTCCCTCAGTACTGACGCTCCAACAGTCCAGCACACCTCCATACTGATCCTCTGACAGTGCAGCAATCTCTCAGTACGAACCCTCTGACAGTGCAGCACTCCCTCAGTACTGAGACTCTGACAATGCAGCACTCCCTCAGCACTTACCCCCTGACAGTGCAGCACTCCCTCAGTACTGACCATCTGACAGTGCAGCACTCCCTCAGTACTGACACTCTGACAGTGCTGCAAACCCTCAGTACTGACCACCTGACAGTGCAGCACACCCTCAGTACTAAGACTCTGACAGTGCAGCACTCCCTCAGCACTGACACTCTGACAATGCTGCACTTCCTCAGTACTGACCCTCTGACAGTGCAGCACTCCCTCAGTACTGTCCCTCTGACAGTGCAGCACTCCCTCAGTACTGACCCTAAGACAGTGCAGCATTCCCTCAGTACTGAACTTCTGACAGTACAGCACTCTCACAGTCGTCACCTTTGACAGTGCAGCACTCCCTCAGTACTGACCTTCTGACAGTGCAGCACTCCCTCAGCACTGAACACCTGACAGTGCAGCACACCCTCACTACTGACCCTCTGACAGTGCAGCACTCCGTCATTACTGTCCCTCAGACAATGCAGCACTCCCACAGTACTGTCCCTCTGACAGTGAAGCACACGCTCGGCATGATCACTCGGACTGCGCAGCACTCCCCCATTATTGTTCATCTGACAGTGCAGCACTCCCTCATTACTGACCATCTGACAGTGCAGCACACCCTCAGTACTGTCCCTCTGACAATGCAGCACTCCCTCAGTACTGACCATCTGACAGTGCAGCACTTCCTCAATACTGACCCTATGACAGTGCAGCATTCCCTCAGTACTGGACTTGTGACAGTACAGCATTCCCTCAGTAGTCACCTTTGACAGTGCAGCACTCCCTCAGTACTGAACATCTGGCAGTGCAGCACTCCCTCTGTACTGACCCTCTGACAGTGCAGCACTCCCTCTGTACTGAGACTTTTACTGTGCAGCACTCGCTCAGTACTGAGACTCTGACAATGCAGCACTCCCTCAGCACTGACACACTGACAATGCTGCACTCCCTCAGTACTGACCCTCTGACAGTGCAGCACTCCCTCAGTATTGACCCTCTGACAGTGCAGCTATCCATCAGCACTGACCCTCTAACAGTGCAGCACTCCCTCAGTACTGACCCTCTGACAGTGCCGCAAGCCCTCAGTACTGACCCTCTGACTGTGCCGCACCCCCTCAGAACTGTCCCTCTGACATTGCGGCACTCCCTCAGTACTATCCCTCTGACAGCGCAGCACTCCCTCAGTACTGACCCTCTGACAGAGCAGCACTGCCTTCAGTACTGTCCCTCTGACAGTGCAGCAGTTTCTCAATACTGACACCCTGACAATGCAGCACTCCCACAGTACTAAACCTCTGACAGTGCAGCAGTTCCTCAATACTGACACCCTGACAATGCAGCACTCCCACAGTACTAAACCTCTGACAGTGCAGCATCCCTCTGTACTGAGACACTGAATGTGCAGCTATCGCTCAGTACTGAAACTCTGACATTTCAGCACTCTCTCAGTACTGAGACTTTGACAATGCAGCACACCCTCAGTAATGACCCTTACAGAGTGCAGCCCCTCAGTACTGAAACTCTGACAGTGCAGCACTCCCTCAGTATTGAACCTCTGACAGTTTAGCGCTCCCTCAGTACTGTCGCTCTGAAAGTGCAGCACTCCCTCATTACTTTCCGTCTGATAGTGCAGCACTCCCTCAGTACTGACCCTCTGACAGTGCAGCACTCCCTCAGTACTGAAATCTGACAGTGCAGCACCCCCTCAATACTGATCCTCTGACAGTGCAGCACTCACTCAGTACTGAACTTCTGTCAGTGCAGCACTCCATCAGTACTGACCATCTGGCAGTGCAACACTCCCTCAGTACAGACTCTCTGACAGTGCAGCACTCCCTCAGTACTGACCTTCCAACAGTGCAGCACTCCCTCAGGACTGACCCTCTGGCAGTGCAGCACTCCCTCAGTACTGACACACTGACAATGCTGCACTCCCTCAGTACTGAACCTCCGACAGACCAGCACATCTCAGTACTGATACTCTAACAGTGCTGCACTCCTTCAGTACTGTCCATCTGACAGTGCAGCACACCCTCAGTACTGTCCCTCTGACAGTGCAGCACTCCCTTGGTACTGACCATCTGGCAGTGCAGCACTTCCTCAATACTGACCCTATGACAGTGCAGCATTCCCTCAGTACAGATCTTCTGACAGTACTGCACTCCCACAGTAGTCACCTTTGACATTGCAGCACCCCCTTCCGTCCTGACCTTCTGACAGTGCAGCCCTCCCTCATAACTGACTGTCCGACAGTGCAGCACTCCCTCAGTACTGACCACCTGACAGTGCAGCACTGCCTCACTACTGACCCTCTGACAGTGCAGGACTCCCTCAGTACTGGCCTTCTGACAGTGCAGCACTCCCTCAGTACTGTTCCACAGTCAGTGCAGCACTCCCTCGGTACTATCCCTTGGACGGCGCAGCACTCCCCCATAACTGTTCGTCTGATGGTTCAGCACTCCCTCAATACTGACACTCTGACAGTGCAGGACTACCTCAGTACTGACCCTCCAACAGTGCAGCACTCCCTCAGTACTGATACTGTGACAGTGCAGGACTACTTCAGTACTGACCCTCTGACAGTGCAGCACTCCCTCTATACTGACCCTCAGACAGTCCGGCATACCTCACTACAGATCCTCTTACTGTGCAGCACTCCCTCAGTACGAAGCCACTGTCAGTGCAGCACTCCCTCAGTACAAATCTTCTGACAGTGCAGCACTCCCTCAGTACAAATCTTCTGACAGTGCAGCAATCCCTCAGTACTGACATTCTGACAGTGCTGCACTCCCTCAGTACTGACATTCTGACGTGCAGCACTCCTTCAGTATTGACCCTCTGACAGTGCAGCACCCCCTCAGTACAATCGCTCTGATAGTGCAGCACTCCCTCAGTACTGACCCTCTGACAGCGCAGCACTCCCTCAGTACTGACCCTCTGATAGTACAGCACTCCCTAAGTACTGACCCTCTGACAGTGCAGCACTCCCTCAGTATTGACCCTCTGACAGTGCAGCACTCCCTCAGTACCTTCCCTCTGAACGTGCCGCACACCCTCAGTAGTGTCCCTCTGACAGTGCCGCACACCCTCAGTACTGACCCTCTGACAGTGCATCACTCCCTCAATATTGTCCTACTGACAGTGCAGCGCTCGCTCAGTACTAACCCTCACACAGTGCAGCAGTCCCTCAGTATTGAACCTCTGACAGTGCAGCACTACCTCAGTACTTACCCTCTGACAGTGCAGCACTCCCTCAATACTGACCCTCTGACAGTGCAGCACTCCCTCAGTACTGACCCTCTGACAGTGCAGCACTCCCTCAGTATTGACCCTCTGACAGTGCAGCACTCCCTCAGTATTGACCCTCTGACAGTGCAGCACTCCCTCAGTACTGTCACTCTGAAATTGCAGCACTCCGTCATTACTGCCCGTCTGACAGTGCAGCACACCCTCAGTACTGACGCTCTGACAGTGCAGCACTCCCTCAGTACTGACCCTCTGACAGTGCAGCACTCCCTCAGTTCTGAAGCTCTGACAGTTCAGCACTCCCTCAGTACTGCCCATCGGACAGAGCAGCACCACCTCAACACTGATCCTCTGTCAGAGCAGCACTACGTCATTATTGAACCCTGTAACACTGCAGCACTCCCTCAATACTGACCCACTGACAGTGCAGCACTCCCTCAGTACTGCCCATCTGACAGTGCAGCACTCCCTCAGTACTGACCCACTGACAGTGCAGCACTCCCTCAGTACTGCCCATCTGACAGTGCAGTGCTCCCTCAATACTGAGACTCTGGAAATGCAGCACTCCCTCAGCACTGAACATCTGAGAGGGCAGCAGTCCCTCAGTACTGACACCCTGACTGTGCAGCACTCCCTCAGTACTGACCCTCAGACAGTGCAGCACTCCCTTAGTACTGACCCTCTGACAGTGCAGCACTCCTTCAGTACTGACCCTCCGACAGTTCAGCACTCCCTCAGTACTGTCCCTCTGACAGCGCAGCACTCCCTCATTACAGTCCCTTTGACAGTGCAGCACTCCCTCAGTACTGTCCCTCTAACAGTGCGGCATTCCCTCAGTACTGTGCATCTAACAGTGCAGCACTCCCTCAGTAGTGTCCCTCTACCTCTGCAGCACTCCCTCAGTACTGACCTTCTGTCAATGCCGCACTCCCTCAGTACTATCCATCTGACAGCGCAGCGCTCCTTCATTACTGTCCGTCTGACAGTGCAGCAATATGTCAGTAATGACCCTCTGACAGTGCAGCTTTCCCTCAGTACTGTCCGTCTGACAGAGCAGCATTCCATCAGTAGTGTCCCTTTGATAGTGTAGCACTCCCTCAGTACTGTCCCTCTGACAGTGCAGCACTCCCTCAGTAGTGTCCCTTTGACAGTGCAGCTCTCCATCAGTACTGACCCTCTGACAGTGCAGCACGACCTCAGTACTGACCCTCCGACAGTTCAGCACTCCCTCAGTATTGTCCCTCTGACAGCGCAGCACTCCCTCATTACAGTCCCTTTGACAGTGCAGCACTCCCTCAGTACTGTCCTCTAACAGTGCAGCATTCCCTCAGTACTGTGCATCTGACAGTGCAGCACTCCCTCAGTAGTGTCCCTCTGACAGTGCAGCACTCCCTCAGTACTGACCTTCTGTCAATGCCGCACTCCCTCAGTACTTTCCATCTGACAGTGCAGCACTCCTTCATTACTGACCCTCTGACAGTGCAGCTTTCCCTCAGTACTGAACCTATGACAGTGCAGAATTCCCACAATACTGACCCTCTGACAGTGCAGCAATCCCTCAATACTGACCCACTGACAGTGCAGCATTCCCTCAGTACTGTCCGTCTGACAGTGCAGCACTCCATCAGTCGTGTCCCTTTGACAGTGCAGCACTCCCTCAGTACTGTCCCACTTACAGTGCAGCACTCCCTCAGTACTGACCCACTGACAGTGCAGCACTCCCTCTGTACTGACCCTCTGACATCGAATCATTCCCTCATTACTGGCCGTGTGACGGTGCAGCACTACGTCTGTACTGACCCTCTGACTGTGTAGCACTCCCTCAGTACTGACTCCCCGCGAGTGCAGCACTTCCTCAGTGCTCTCCACCTGCCAGTGCAGCTCTCGCTCAGCACTGACCCTCTGACAGTGGAGCACGTCCTCAGTACTGACCCTCTGACAGTGCAGCACTCCCTCAGTACTGACCCTCTGACAGTGCAGCACTCCCTCACAACTGACCCTCTCAAAGTTCAGCATTCCCTCAGTACTAACCCTCTGAAAGTGCAGCACTCCATCCTTACTGACCCTCTGACTGTGCAGCACTCCCTCAATACTGACCCTCTGACAGTGCAGCATTCCCTCAATGCTGTCCCTCTGACAGGGCAGCAGTCCCTCAGTACTGACCCTCTGACAGTGTAGCTCTTCCTCAGTACTGACCCTCTGACAGTGCAGCACTCCCTCAGTACTGTCCTTCTGACAGTGCAGCACTCCTTCAGTATTGACCCTCTGACAGTGCAGCACTCCCTCAGTACTGACCCTCAGACAGTGCAGCACTCCCTCAGTACTGACCCTCTGACACTGCAGCACTCCTTCAATACTGACCCTCCGACAGTTCAGCACTCCCTCAGCATTGTCCCTCTGACAGCGCAGCACTCCCTCATTACAGTCCCTTTGACAGTGCAGCACTCCCTCAGTACTGTCCCTCTAACAGTGCAGCATTCCCTCAGTACTGTGCATCTGACACTGCAGCACTCCCTCAGTAGTGTCCCTCTGACAGTGCAGCACTCCCTCAGTACTGACCTTCTGTCAATGCCGCACTCCCTCAGTACTATCCATCTGACAGCGCAGCACTCCTTCATTACAGTCCGTCTGACAGTGCAGCAATATGTCAGTAATGACCCTCTGACAGTGCAGCACTCCCTCAGCACTGACCCTCTGACATTGCAGCACTCCTTTAATACTGACCCTCTTACAGTACAGCACTCCCTCAGTACTGACCGTCTGACAGTGCAGCACTCCCTCAGTACTGACCCACTGACGGTGCATTATTCCCTCAGTACTGACCCTCTGACGGTGCAGCACTCCCTCAGTACTGACCCTCTGACGGTGCATTATCCCCTCAGTACTGACCCTCTGACAGTGCATTACTCCCTCAGTTCTGACCCTATGGCAGTGCAGCACTCCCTCAGTTCTGACCGTATGACAGTGCAGCACTCCCTCAGTACTGACCCACTGACAGTGCTGTGTCCCTCTCCAGTCTGCCGGTTGTGTCAGATTCGAATATGGTCTCTGTTCTCTGGAGTGGGACCAGAATTCTCGAGTTTCTGACTGAGAGGTGAGGTTGTTACCCACTGCGCCAGCGGTGAAAGGTGTGTAATTTGGCCGTACTGTATAAAACCCGGCACCGGAGTCTTTAACCCAGTATTAGAATCATCCATTGCTAACGACCCATTGAATGCAAAGGTTAGCGAGACAGGGATCTGATGTTCCTCCTTCAACGCTAAAAGCCTCCATATTGCCTCCCTTCCATTGAGCCATTTCCTCCCCATGTCTCATTCCTGCAGCATGTGACCCAGTCCCCGTCTGCTGCCCATCTTCACCCTGTCAACATCCCGTCTACACTTTCTGTCTTTTCCTTGCAAGACTGTCAATGTTTCGGCCACTCGACCCGGTGCAGTTACCTCGAGCTGCTCAGCACTGCCGTGTGTGTGAACTGTAAACACAACACTCGAGGCCGGCACTGCCACTTATGTCGGCTGGGCTACCATCGAAACGCTTCAGCACAACTGGACCATCACAACGTTTGCTTAGGTCAGTTCCTGATATAATCTCTGCTCTCACCTTCCTTCACCCGTCTGCTTTCAAAGCAAAACAAGAGAAGCAAAGAAAACACCTTTGACGCAAATCAGTTCCCCTTCCCCCAGCGATGGGGCCTGTCCAACCTTCCCCCAGTGATGGGGCCTGTCTGACCTTCCCCCAGTGATGGGGCCTGTCCAACCTTCCCCCAGTGATGGGCCTGTCTGACCTTCCCCCAGTGATGGGCCTGTCCAACCTTCCCCCAGTGATGGGGCCTGTCCAACCTTCCCCCAGTGATGGGGCCTGTCTGACCTTCCCCCAGCAATGGGGGCCTGTCCAACCTTCCCCCAGTGATGGGGCCTGTCTGACCTTCCCCCAGTGATGGGGCCTGTCCAACCTTCCCCCAGTGATGGGCCTGTCTGACCTTCCCCCAGTGATGGGCCTGTCCAACCTTCCCCCAGTGATGGGGCCTGTCCAACCTTCCCCCAGTGATGGGGCCTGTCTGACCTTCCCCCAGCAATGGGGGCCTGTCCAACCTTCCCCCAGTGATGGGGCCTGTCTGACCTTCCCCCAGCGATGGGCCTGTCTGACCTTCCCCCAGTGATGGAGCCTGTCTGACCTTCCGCCAGTGATAGGCCTGTCTGACCTTCCCCCAGTGATGGGTCTGTCCAACCTTCCCCAGCGATGGGGCCTGTCTGACCTTCCCCCAGCAATGGGGGCCTGTCCAACCTTCCCCTAGTGATGGGGCCTGTCTGACCTTCCCCCAGTGATGGGGCCTGTCCAATCTTCCACTGGTGATGGGGCCTGTCTGACCTTCCCCCAGTGATGGAGCCTGTCTGACCTTCCCCCAGTGATGGGGCCTGTCTGACCTTCCCCAGTGATGGGGCCTGTCTGACCTTCCCCCAGTGATGGGACCTGTCTGACCTTCCCCCAGCGATGGGGCTTGTCCAACCTTCCCCCAGTGATGGGGCCTGTCTGACCTTCCCCCAGTGATGGGGCCTGTCTGACCTTCCCCCAGCGATGGGGCCTGTCTGACCTTCCCCCAGCGATGGGGCCTGTCCGACCTTCCCCCAGTGATGGGACCTGTCCGACCTTCCCCCAGTGATGGGGCCTGTCTGACCCTCCCCCAGCGATGGGGCCTGTCTGACCTTCCCCCAGTGATGGGCTTGTCTGACCTTCCCCCAGTGATGGGGCCTGTCTGACCTTCCCCCAGTGATGGGACCTGTCTGACCTTCCCCCAGCGATGGGGCCTGTCTGACCTTCCCCCAGTGATGGGGCCTGTCTGACCTTCCCCCAGCGATGGGGCCTGTCTGACCTTCCCCCAGTGATGGGCCTGTCTGACCTTCCCCCAGTGATGAGGCCTGTCTGACCTTCCCCTGGTGATGAAGTCTGGCCGTTGTATTATTGAGGTAACCCGATAAACCTCAGTTATGATGCTACAACCATTGCCCCCCCCCCCGTCTCCATTTTTAGTTCAGGAATTTGAATGTTTTGTTCTCTCTGGACATGACCATCCTGCATCGTTGCCGTGTCACTTGTATCCACTCAGTGTTGCCCCTCCCCCAGCGTCCAACAACTGTCTTGTCTCCTCATTTGATCATCTCCTCCCATTGTCCACACAGTGAATGGCGCAGTGTGTACCGCACAGGAACAGACTGTTCATCAGAACATAGGGACAGGAGGAGGCCATTCAGCCCCTCCTTCCACTAAACAGATCATGACCGATTGTTTTCTTAATTCCATCTAAGCGCCTTGGTTCTGTTACCCTCAATACTCTGATCCAGCAGAAATCTATCAATCTCAGTTTTGAATGTTTGATGGACCCCCAGCCTCGCAGCTTTTTGACGGAGAGAGAGAGAGAGTTCCAGATTTCCACTTCCCTTTGCGTGAGGAATTGCTTCCTGACATCACCTCAAACGGCCTGGCTCTCATTTTAACGTTCTGCCCCCTTGCTCTGGACCCACTCCTGCTCCCCACCCCCACACCACCCTCACCACCAGAGGAAATCATTTCTCTCTTTCAACTCTGTCAAGCCCTTTATCATCTTATAAATCTCGATTAGATCACCCCTTTATCTTACACACACGGGGGAATACAAGCCTAGTCTATGGCTTCATAATTTAACCCCTTTGCCCCAGTCTGATTCTGGTGAATCTGCTCTGCACCCTCTCCGAGGCCAGTGTCTCTTTCCTGGGGTGCGGGACCCAGAACTGAACCCAGTTACTCCAGATTGGGTCTGAGCAGAGCTTTATATAAACTGTAACTTCCACCCTTTGTATTCCAGACCCCTCAAAATGAAAGTTTTATGATTTGGCAGGTGGTATTTGCCAGAAACTTGGCCAAGCTACCACAACAATTTTGCAATTTGTATTTTATTACGAGAAGATATGTATATTGCAGTCAGAAGTAAAGTGTCCGCTACCATGTGTGGAAATTTTAAATATTAAAATAAAATATATATTAACAAAAGTAAAGAAAAACTTAAACACATGAGATTATAGTTACAGAGTTACACTTAGTCTTATAATAGTTCCCTAAAAATTTCTACTTTACTTGCCTCCCAACTACACACCCCTTTCAGACAACAGTATAAATGGATTCTTAATCTATAAAACATCCAGCAATGTTACCTCAAGCACCCACTGTTGCTATAAGGAAAGTATTTCACAGCTTCTCTCTCTTCATTCAGCAGTGGAATTCCAAGGTTTCAAAGAAAACCTTGCACTCTGGAACAAGCAAGCACTTCTCTGGGTTGACTAGGGGCTACTTTTTCACAGAATCACAGAAGAGGCCCTTTGGCCCATCGAGTCTGCACCGACATGTGAGAAACAGCTGACCTACCTAGCGAATCCCATTTACCAGCACTCGGCCAATAGCCTTTCATATAATGCTCTTCAAAATCTCACACGGCCACACTCATACAGCTTTCCATTTTTCCTTAAATATGTTTTCTCCCTTTTGATCTGTAAATCCAATTGTTTCACGCTTGCTTTAGAAGCTACTTTTCCAAGAATATAAAAACTTTTCATGTAGCCCTTGTCCCCACCTATCGCTGGCCTTCAATCCAGCTCCACCTGCCCCACCCCCTTAAACAGTATAAATTTCATCTCATTCCCACTTCTCTTTAGCTCTGAAGAAGGGTCAATACGGACTCGAAGCATTAACTCTGTTCCTCTCTCCACAGATGCTGCCGGACCTGCTGAGTTTTTCCAGCACTTTCTATTTTTCTTGCTGCATTTGGACCTGGTCTGCTTCATTCCATGAACTACAGCAAGGCTTCTTTACTCCCGTACTCACATCCTTAGACAGCACCTTCCAAACTCACGATCACTACCATCTGGAAGGACAAGGGCAGCAGACACATTGGGAACACCACCACCTGGAAGTTCCCCTCCAAGTCACTCACCATCCTGACTTGGAAATATATAGCCTTTCCTTCACTGTCACTGGGTCAAAATCCTGGAACTCCCTCCCTAACAGCACTGTGGGTGTACCTACACCACATGGACTGCAGCGGCTCAAGAAGGCAGCTCACCCCCACCTTCTCAAGGGGGACTAGGGATGGGCAATAAATGCTGGCCCAGCCAGCGAAGTCCACATCCTATGAATGAATTAAAAAAAACATTCATATGGAGCCTTGTTGAGACCACATCTGGAGTATTGTGTACAGTTTTGGTCTCCTTATCTAAGGAAGGTTGTTTTTTTGCCATTGAGGAAGTGCAGGGGAGGCTCACCAGACTAATCTCTGGGATGGGGGGATTGTCTTAGGAGGAGAGAGTGAGGAGACTGGGCCGGTATTGTCGAGAGCTTTCAAGAATGAGAGGTGATCTCATTGAAACTTTCTAAATCCCTGAGGTGTGAGACAGGGTCAATGCAGAAAGGGTGTTTCCCCTGGCTGGTGAGTCTAGAACCAGGGGACACAGTCTCAGAATAAGGAGCAGACCATTCAGGACTGAGAAGAGGAGGAACTTCATCACTCAGAGGGTGGTGAATCTTTGGAATCCTGTACCTCGGGGAGGCTGTGGATCAGTCATTGAGCATGTTCAAGACAGAAATCGATAGATTTCTAGATACTAATAACATCCAGGGATATAGGGAAAGCCCAGGACAATGACATTGAGGTAGGAGATGAATGAGGTTGAATGATGGAGCAGGCTCGAGGAGCTGAATGGCCTATCCCTGCTTCAAGTGCCTATGATCCTATCTTCTCTCAATGGGTCTACTCAATGAGACCCTTTCATCATTTTAAATTTCTCTATCAGGCCACCCCTCATCCTTCTCTTTTCTAGAGAAATGATCTCGAACCTGTTTAGTGTTTCCTGATATTTCAGTTCTGGTATCGTCGTTGTAAATCTTACTTTACACCTTCTCCAGTCTCTGTCTCTCCTTTTTTATAATGTGGAGACAGACTGTTTGCAGTTTTCCAATTGTGATCTATACGTTTGTTACGAGTTTAACATAACTTCTGTACTGGTGAATTCTGTCCTGTGGCGATGAAGCCAGTGTTAGGTTTGCTTTTTCTGGCCTTGTTAACCCATGTTAATTCTGTCAGTTTCCCAGAGAGTGGGACGTGGGCCATGTGCAGTCAGTGTGCGCAGCATTGAAGCTGTTTATAGTGTTGAAGACTTGTTTTACTCTCACAGTCTGACCGTCCTGTCCTGGGTCACAGTCATTCCTGTTGCTAAGCCTGTGTTGATGTGTTTTATTGGGAATCGCTGTGTGCAGTCTGTGTGTGTGTTGTCTTGTTTCTACAGACTGTAAGTGTAACCCTGATGGCTCACTCCACCATCGCTGTAATGACACGGGACATTGTGACTGTAAGGATGGTGCAACAGGGCCCAAGTGTGACAAGTGCCTGCCTGGATATTACTGGCACAGGGGCTGTCAAGGTAAGGAACTGTTCCACACCAGCTCCTGCCCCCACTCCACTCTGGCTCCTGTGTGTCAGGGTCAGCAGAGTATCTGATAGTCGAGCTACTGAGGGGGAAACACAGAGACTTTTAGTGAGTGAACCTTCTCCAAAGCCTCGATACCCTCCCTAAAGTGTGGTGACTATAACTGGACATAATTTCATCTACAGTCTCTCCTTCAGCATTTAATCATCAATTTTGTTCCGTTGACCATCCCCTTCATTGGTTCCTTAAAACTTGAGTATTTGGTTTCTTCACCTACTCTCAGCTTATCATCCATTCTGCCACTTGTCCCCAGACCCTTCACACTCTGACCTTAGCCATGAGTTCACTCTGCTTAATTTTATCAAAGACCTTTTAAAAATCCAAATATATTACATCAACTACATTACCCTTATCTACCCTTTCTTTCATTACTTCAAATAATTTAATAAGGTTAGTCAGCATAGCTTTCCCTTTTGAAACCTCTGCTGTCTGCTCTTTGTCATATTTCCAATTTCTAGAAGTTTTTCTGTGACATCTTTGAGTAAAGATTCCCTCTTCTTTCCTGCCACTGACGTTAAGCTAATTGGTCGACAGTTTCCAGGACTTGTTCCATCTCCCTTTTCAAACAGAAGAATCACATTAGGTCCCTGCCAATCCTCTTCCCTTTTCTAATGAATGTTTATATCTATGTAATAGTGCCTCTGCTGTCTCTTCCCAAACTTCTGTTCAAAAGCACAAATGGAATCCATCCTGACGAGGAATTTTATCCTCTAGGTTTTTGATTCATTTAGTAATTATCTTCCCCATTTCCATCTGAAATGTCTTTCTACGTTTTTTGATTTTTAAAAAATCTCACGTCCACCTTGTTAGTCTCTCGGTGAACACGGAGACAAAGTAATTGTTGAATATTTTTTCCATTTTGCGGTTATGACCTTTGAGTTTATTGTGTTTATTCCTTAGTGACTCCATCACATTCCTGACTGTCCATTTGTTATTCTTGTGGCTCTGGGATATTTTCAGTTTCTATTCCATCATAATTTAACTTCACAGCTTTTCTTCATTTTCCTCATTGTTTTTTCACATCTTTCCAAATCTTTTCATATTCCTTTTGCGTGATTAACTTTTATTATATTCTCACTGTCCGACGTTTTACTAATAAAATAGAACCATAGAACTACAGAAAAGTTATGGTGCAGAAAGAGGCCATTCAGCCCATCATGTCTGTGATGGTCATAAAAAGAGGAACCACCGAGCTCTGTGGAACACCACTGGGAAACCACTTTCCACTCACAAAAACATCCATCACCCATCACCCTTTGCTTCCTGTCACTGAGCCAATTTTGGATCCAACTTGCCACCTACCCCTGTAACCGAAGAGACCTCATTTTCCTCATCATTCTGCCATGTGGGACCTTGTCAAATGCCTTAATCCATGTAGACAACATCCACTGCACTACCCTCATCAATCCTCCTTGTTACTCCCCCAATATAAATCTGTTAAGTTAGTGAGACATGATCTTCCCCTAACAAAGCCATGCTGACTAGCCCTGATTCATCCATGACCTTTTGAAGTGACAGTTTATCCTGTCTCTCAGAATTATTTCCAATAATTTGTCCACCACCAAAGTGGTGAAGTCTTGGTATTGTCACTGGACTGGTAATCCCGAGACCCAGGGTCTTGGACTCGGGTTCAAACCCCACCATGCAGATGGTGGAATTTGAATTCAGTAATAATCTGGAATTAAAAGTCTGATGTTAACCATTGTTGACTGTTGTAAAAATCCACCTGGTTCACTAATGTCCTTCAGGGAAGGAAATCTTTCGTCCTTACCTGGTCTGGTCTACATGTGACTCCAGACTCACAGCAACGTGGTTAACTCTGAGATCCCTCTGAAATGGCCAAGCAAGCAACTCAGTTGTATCAAACCACAAAAAAGAAAGACCCGGCAGCGAACGAGACACCAGAAATGACAACAGCAAACTCAGCCCTGTCCACCCTGCAATATCTTCCTTACTAACAACTGGGGGCTAGGGCCAAAATTGGCAGAGCTGTCTCACAGACTAGTCAAGCAACAGAGTTGAAAACAAAGAAAACTGCGGATGCTGGAAATCTAAAACAAAAACAGAATTACCTGGAAAAACTCAGTAGGTCTGGCAGCATCGGCGGAGAAGAAAAGAGTTGACGTTTCGAGTCCTCATGACCCTTCGACAGAACTGTCGACAGTTCTGTCGAAGGGTCATGAGGACTCGAAACGTCAACTCTTTTCTTCTCCGCCGATGCTGCCAGACCTACTGAGTTTTTCCAGGTAATTCTGTTTTTGTTCTAGTCAAGCAACAGCCTGACATAGTCATCCTCATGGAATCATACCTTACAGATAACGTCCCAGACACCACCATCACCATCCCTGGGTATGTCCTGACCCACAGGCAGGACAGAGGTGGGGGCACAGTGATATACAGTCGGGAGGGAGTTGCCTGGGAGTCCACAAAGTTGATTCTGGACCCCATGATGTCTCATGGTATCAGGTCAAACATGGGCAAGGAAACCTCCTGCTGATTACCACGTACCGCCCTCCCTCAGCTGATGAATCAGAGCTCCTCCATGTTGAGCACCACTTGGAGGAAGCACTGAGGGTGGCAAGGGTGCAGAATGTACTCTGGGTGGGGGACTTCAATGTCCATCACCAAGAGTGACTCGGTAGCATCACTACTGACCGAGCTGGCCCAGTCCTAAAGGACATCGCTGCTAGACTGGGTCTGCGGCAGGTGGTGAGGGAACCAACAAGAGGGAAAAGCATACTTGACCTCATCCTCACCAACCTGCCTGCTGCAGATGTATCTGTCCATGACAGTATCTGTAGGAGTGACCACCCCACAGTCATTGTGGAGACAAAGTCCCCCCTTCACATTGAGACATTGAGGGTACCCTCCATCATGTTGTGTGGCACCACCACATTTAGAAATGGGATAGATTTCAAAAAGATCAAGACTGGACATCCATGAGGTGCTGTGGGCCATCAGCAGCAGCAGAATTGTACTCGAACACAATCTGTAACCTCATGGCCCAGCATATCCCCCACTCTACCATTACCATCAAGCCTGTCCTCCCCTTCTGTACAGCTGAGCTGCTTGTGGTGCCACAAACTAGGCTCTGGCTGCACTCCTCCGAGGAACAGTGCCCTCACCGCTATCCAAAACGGAAAGCCGATTTGTGAGTGGGACCCCAGGGGACTCCTGTATAGCCTGTCGACTTCTCTTGGACTGCCTGATGGGCACCCATTCTCTCTCTGTCTCCAGGTCCTTCAGCTGTAGTGTGACCACCTCTCTGAACCTGCTATCCATTGAAACAATCTGTAATGTGGGGAGATTTTCAATGAACTGACCTTTCTTTTTTCTGTCCTCTCACAGCAAGGGTGTGTGATAACTTGCTGACGCGATGTGAGAATGGAGGAGTGTGTGAGGACAATGGGAGGTGTCTCTGTCCCACTCCCTACACCGGCCTGCTGTGTGAGAAAGTCCAGTGCAGGAAGGGAGTGGGGGGATGTGTCTCCCAATCCCCCCGAGACCCCACCTTACACCGGGTGCTGCTCGTGCTAACTGTGCTGCTAATCGCCGCTAATGACCGTGTACCGCTCTGACCAGCTTCCAGTGCCAAGGACGCTCACAGGAAGGTGCGGAGAGCACCGGAGAATCCAGGGTTTACTGCCTCGCTGTTAAAACACGCTCCCTTCCCCCACATATCCCCACCCTAGGAAAGACAAGCTGGATCGGAAACCTGAACCCAGAGACCCAGCCCGACTGGAGCTCAGATCGTGGACGGAATCAGCGGTTAGTGGGGACTGAACTCTCTGACTCCCTGTGGATCTGAGGCAGCAGCTAATATTCATTCTACAACCACCTGCCACTCGTCCCGTGTTCCAGCTTCGAGACAAAGGAACAAGGGAGGGACTTGCATTTCTCTAGCGGCTTTCACCAGCTCAGGACATCCCAAAGCACTTTACAGCCATTGAAGGACATTTTAACAAATAACAATGTGTTAATGACCAGATAACCTGTTTGTGACGTTGTGTAAGGGATAAATATTGACCAGGACACCAGGGAGAACTGTCCTGCTTTTCTTGGAAACAGTGATGTGACCGATCTGATAGGACAGGCGGCCTCGGTTTAATGCCTCATCTGAAAGATGGAAACTCCGATAGTGAATTTCTCACTCCCTCCCGCGTACAGTTTATACTCACTCAGTCTTTCTGCTGCTCTCTCCCAGTGAGGGGTGACTGAGTGGGGACCCGGCCTCTCTGTCAATGCATCAAAACCGGAGGGAAGATGAGGGGCAGTTTCGTGTTCCCCACATCCTGGGCATTGCTGAGCATTCCTGTGTAATCCTGTCCATTAGGGTTTGGTGTAATCACTTCCTTCCTGACCCCGCCCCGCCCCGCCCCCCCCAACCCGTCCCTCTGAAACCCAGTTCCTATCCGAGCCTATCCAGGGCAGGGGGGCTGGTATCAGTCCCATGTGGGAATATCGGTGAGCAGCAGTCACAGTGTTAGTGTGGATATTGATTATTTTGTATTAAGATGAAGTTATTTTCTTGCAATCCCACGAGGTGCGATGTGGTTTCTGTGTGAATCGCTGTTTGTCTTTGTGAGTATATCTGTCACTGTGGAGCTCCCAGTGATGCCAGCAACGAGCCTCTTTTCTTTATCCGACTTCCCTGTGACTGGAATTTGCTGCATCAGAGAATCAGAGACTCCAGCTCAGGAAAAGCGTCCTCAGATCCAGCAGAGGCCCCGTCACTTTACCCTGAGAACAATAAAAGCTGGTCAGCGAGTGCCCTCAGCTCAGGATCGGGGTCCTGCTCTGTGTGACCAGCTCACTCTGTTCCGTCCTGGACTCCAATTACACACAGAGAGAAATAAATAAATATTCACATCAAACTCCTCCAGTTTCATGAAAGGTTTTTATTTAAACTTTAGAAACAGCATCTGTACCTGGCGAGGATCTCCTCCGCATCCAAAAGCAAACAAGGAATACATTTTGACCTCACATTGAGTCTCCCTGACCCTGTGAACTCCACCACTGAAGGGGTTAAAGGTCAGTTTGGTTTGGTTCTTTCACCCCGTCGTCTTCAGGACTTGACTTCGATTCAGTCAGGGAGAGAACTTGCATTTCTACAAATATCGTCTTTCACAAGCTCAGGATCTCCCAAAGCATTCACAGACAAAAAAGTACTTTGAAAGTGTGGTCGCTGCTGTATCGTCAGAAACACTGCAGCCAGTTAGTGCACAGCAAGATCCCACAATAAGATAATGGCCAAATAATCTGTTTCATTTGTGAAGTGGTTTAAAGGTGAATATTGACATAAACAGGTGTTGGGGAGATGGGTACGGGGGGAATAGGAGCTGTTTCACCTGAAAGACAGCACCTTTGACAGTGTGGCATTCCCTCAGTACTGACCCTCCGACAGTGCAGCACTCCCTCAGTACTGACCCTCTGACAGTGCAGCACTCCCTCAGTACTGACCCTTTGACAGTGCTGCACTCCCTCAGTATTGACTCTCTTCAACAGTGCAGCACTCCCTCAGTACTGACCCTCTGACAGTGCAGAACTCCCTCAGTACTGACCCTCTGATAGTCAGCACTCTCTCTGTACTGACCCTCTGATAGTGCAGCACTCCCTCAGTACTGACCCACTGACAGTGCTGCACTCCCTCAATACTGACCCTCTGACAGTGCTGCACTCCCTCAGTACTGACCCTCTGACAGTGCTGCACTCCCTCAGTACTGACCCTCTGACAGTGCAGCACTCCCTCAGTACTGACCCTCTGACAGTGCTGCACTCCCTCAATACTGACCCTCTGACAGTGCTGCACTCCCTCAGTACTGACCCTCTGACAGTGCAGCACTCCCTCAGTACTGACCCTCTGACAGTGCTGCACTCCCTCAGTCCTGCCCTTGGAGGTTCAGCTTGAACTTTGTGTTCAACCTTCTGTAGTGGGAACTGAACCCACGACTTTGTGACTCTGGGATGAGAGTGCTACTCACTGGTTTAAAAGTTTAAGCCATTCCTGGACTGGTCTGTCGGAGTTCAGTGTGAATCTTATACACGGGTTGTGTTCTGTAACTGGTGGGACAATGAGGTAATCTTTGCTAAATTGAATTATTTCTACTATACACAGAGCAGTCAGTATCCAGGCAGCAAATAAACCTGGGCTTTACACTCCATCTCCAAATGATGCATTCCCAGATTGCCAGAATTCTCTGTGTTAGATTGATGTGGGCCCCGTCTCTCAATCAGCAAAAAGCCTGAGTTGGTTGGATTCCAATGTGGGAAGTGGAGATGGTGAAGCTGGTTCTAAGCAGAGTGTCTACAATCCAGTCCCCATCCCCCACCCGTCACCCCAGACCAGATTGTCATCTTGTTCCTAACAAAGTCTCAATGAACCTGTTGGCTCCTGAAATCACAGTTCATCATGTGAAGACCAACAGGGAACTTGCAGCGAGGAATACTCTTCACCAGACTCCTAGATCATTGGCTGGTTTGCAATCATCTTAATTCACTGATCCCTGAAATTCAGGTGAAGTAACGAGTCAGACTGTGAAACAATCTTCCTCCTCTTCCACATATGTCGAGGGAAACCATCCAATCTGAAATAAAACAAGAGAGACACTTTGATTATCCTGTCTGCAAATTTCACACTCACATTGGAACGGCCACACCTCAGAGATTTAACCCTCCTTCCAATGTGGAAGATTCCAGTTGAGCTGCTCTCTCCTCACTGAGGGTGATGGAACATGGCGAGAATCACACAGCTCAGAACAAGGCCATTCAGCCCATCGTGCCTGAGCTGGATCTTTGAAAGAGCTCTCCAATTGCACCCATTCCCCCTGCTCTTTGCCCATTGCCCTATAAATTCCCCCTTTTCAAGTATTTCTACAATTCCCTTTTGAAAGTTATTATTGAATCTGCTTCCACCGCCCTTTCAGGCAGCGCGTTCCTGATCACAACAAATCGCTGTGTAAAAATAAATTATCCTCATCTCCCGCTCTGGTTCTTTCACCAATTCTCTTTAATTTGTGTCCCTCTAGTTACCCTCCTGCCACAGGAAACAGTTTCTCCTTATTTACCCTATTAAAACTCTTCATGATTGTGAACACCTCAATTAAATCTCCTCTTAACCTTCTCTGCTCTAAGGAGAACAATCCCAGCTTCTCCACTCTCTCTACATTAACTAATGGAGGAAAGCCAGTGAAACTAATTGGATAGTTCTTTAAAGGAGCTAGCACAGGCACAATGGGCTGAATAGCCTCCTACTGGTCAAGGCTAATCCCAGTGCGGTGAACATAGGACTTAGGAGCAGGAGTAGGCCATTCAGCCCTTCGAGACTGCTCTGCCATTCAATGAGGTCATAACTGATTTGGTTGTGCCTCAGCTCCCCTTTCCTGTCTGCACCCCATGACTCCCAATTCCCTTGTCCATCAAAAATCTGTCTAATTTCGCCTTGAATAAATTCAATATTCCAATCTCCAGTGCTCTCTGGGGAAGAGAATTTCACATACTGAAAACCTCCCGAGATGTTGCCTGCCCAGTGCCAGGGTGAGGGACATCTCTGACCGGCTTGAAAGGATATTGGAGAGGGAGGGGGAGGATCCAGTTGTTGTGGTCCACCTCGGGATAAATAACATGGGTAAGACTAGGAAAGAGGACCTGTTTGGGGATTATCAGGAACTAGGAACTAAATTAAAGAACAGGTCCACAAGGGTTATAATCTCCGGATTACTACCCGAACCACATGCAAATTGGCATAGGGACGTGAGAATAAGGGAAGTAAACATGTGGCTAAAGGAGTGGTGTGGGAAAGAGGGGTTCCATTTCGTGGGGCACTGGCATCAGTATTGGAACAGGAGGGATCTGTACTGTTGGGACAGTATCCACCTGAACTGATCTGGGACCAATGTTCTAGTGAAAAGGGTAAATAGGGTGTTCAACAGGACTTTAAACTAGAAAGTGGCAGGTGGGGCAGACGGAAGGGTAAAACTCCAAGAAGTATGACTAATGGGAAACAAAGCAGCAGGTTAGCGTGTAGGGGGGTGGATTCAACTTCATGGAAAATTATGAAAAAACTGAAAAGAAAGGAGAGCCCAGGAGAGGCTATTAAAGTCCCCAGAACACAAAATAGGACAGAGTGTTTGGAAAGGGCTAGGAATCTAACTTCAAGCACATCAGATAAAGAGACGACAATGAGAAAGGGGACGGGAAATACAGGAGTGAAGGTGTTGTATCTGAATGCACGCAGTATACAAAATAAGGTAAATGAGCTTGTGGCGCAGAGTGAAATTGGCAGGTATGATGTGGTGGGCATCACGGAGACAGGGCTGCAAGGGGATCAGGACTGGGAGCTAAATATCCAAGGATATACATCCTATCGAAAAGATAGGCAGGTTGGCAGAGGGGGTGGGGTTGCTTTGTTAGTAAGAAATGAAATTAAATCGATAGCAAGAAATGATGTAGGGTCAGATGGTGTAGAATCTGTGTGGGTAGAGTTGAGGAACTGCAAAGGTAAAAAAACCATAATGGGAGTATGTACAGGCCTCCGAACAGTAGTCAGGATGTGGGGCACAAGATACACCAGGAGATAGAAAAGGTGTGTAAGAAAGGCAAGGTTACAGTGATCATGGGGGATTTCAATAGGCAGGTAGACAGGGAAAATCAGGTTGGTAGTGGATGCCAAGAAAAGGAATTTGTGGAATGTCTACGAGATGGCTTTTTGGAGCAGCTTGTGGTGGAGCCCACTAGGGAACAGGCAATTCTAGATTTAGTGATGTGTAATGAGGCAGATTTGATAAGGGAGCTTAAGGTGAAGGAACCCTTAGGAGGAAGTGACCATAATATGATAGAATTTACCCTGCAATTTGAGAGGACAAAGCTGGAATCAGATGTAACGGTATTATAGTTGAATAAAGGCAACTACAGAGACATGAGGGAGGAGCTGGCCAGAATTGACTGGGAGATGAGCCTAGCAGGAAAGACAGTGGAACAGCAATGGCAGGAGTTTCTGGGAGTAATTTGGGAGACACAGCAAAAATTCATCCCTAGGAAGAAGAAGCATACTAAAGGGAGGACGAGGCAACCATGGCTGACAAGGGAAGTCAGGAACAGCATAAAAGCTAAAGAGAAAGCATACAATGCGGCGAAGAGCAGTGGGAAACCAGGGGATTGGGAAGTCTACAAAGACCAACAGAGGACAACTAAAAAAGAAATAAGGAGGGAGAAGATTAAACATGAGGGTAAACTAGCCAGTTATATAAAAGAAGATTGCAAGAGTTTTTTTTAGATATATAAAGGGTAAGAGACAGGCAAAAGTGGACATTGGGCCGCTGGAAAATGATGCTGGAGAAGTAGTAGTGGGGAACAAAGAAATGGCGGAGGAACTGAATAGGTACTTTGCGTCAGTCTTCACAGTGGAAGACACGAGTGACATCCCCAAAGTTCGAGAGAGTCGGGGGGCAGAGGTGAGTATGGTGGCCATTACCAAGGAGAAGATGCTAGGAAAACTGAAAGGCCTGAAGGTGGATAAATCACCTGAACCAAATGGATTACATTGCAGAGTTCTGAAGGAGATAGCTGAAGAGATAGTGGATGTGTTAGTGGTGATCTTTCAGGAATCACTGGAGTCAGGGAGGGTCCCAGAGGACTGGAAAATCGCTAATGTAATCCTCCTGTTTAAGAGGGGAGTGAGGCAAAAGATGGGAAATTACAGGCCGATTAGCCTGACCTCGGTCGTTGGTAAGATTTTAGAGTCCATTATTAAGGATGAGATTTCAGAATACTTGGAAGTGCATGGTAAAATCAGGCAAAATCAGCATGGTTTCATCAAGGGGAGGTCATGCCTGACAAATCTGTTGGAATTCTTTGAGGAGGTAACAAGTAGGTTAGACAAAGGAGAGCCAATGGATGTTATCTACTTGGACTTCCAGAAGGCCTTTGACAAGGTGCCGCACAGGAGGCTGCTCGGTAAGATAAGAGCCCATGGTGTTAGAGGCAAGGTACTAGCATGGATAGAAGATTGGCTGTCTGGCAGGATGCAGAGAGTGGGGATAAGGGGATCCTTCTCAGGATGGCGGCCAGTGACTAGTGGAGTTCCGCAGGGGTCAATGTTGGGACCACAACTTTTCACTTTATACATTAATGATCTAGATGAAGGAACTGAGGGCATCCTGGCTAAGTTTGCAGATGATACAAAGATAGGTGGAGGGACAGGTAGTATTGAGGAGGTGGGGAGGCTGCAGAAGGATTTGGACAGGTTAGGAGAATGGGCAAAGAAGTGGCAGATGGAATACAATGTGGGGAAGTGTGAGGCCATGCACTTTGGTAGGAAGAATAGAGGCATAGACTATTTTCTAAATGGGGAGAGAATTCAGAAACCTGGAGTGCAAAGGGACTTGGGCGTCCTAGTCCAGGATTCTCTTAAGGTTAACTTGCAGGTTGAGTCAGTAGTTAGGAAGGCAAATGCAATGTTGGCATTTATTTCAAGAGGACTGGAATATTATAGCAGGGCTGTGCTGCTGAGGCTTTATAAGGCTCTGGTCGGACCACATTTAGAATATTGTGAGCAATTTTGGGCCCCGTATCTCAGGAAGGATGTTCTGGCCCTGGAGAGGGTCCAGAGGAGGTTCACGAGAATGATCCCAGGAATGAAAGGCTTAACATATGAGGAACGTTTGAGGACTCTGGGTCTGTACTCGATGGAGTTTAGAAGGATGAGGGGGGATCTGATTGAAACTTACAGAATACTGAAAGGCCTGGATAGAGTGGACGTGGGGAAGATGTTTCCATTAGTAGGAGAGACCAGGACCCTAGGGCACAGCCTCAGAGTAAAGGGAAGACCTTTTAGAACAGAGATGAGGAGAAACTTCTTTAGCCAGAGAGTGGTGAATCTATGGAATTCATTGCCACAGAAGGCTGTGGAGGCCAGGTCATTGAGTGTATTTAAGACCGAGATAGATAGGTTCTTGATTGGTAAGGGGATCAAAGGTTACGGGGAGAAGGTGGGAGAATAGGTTTGAGAAACTTATCAGCTGTGATTGAATGGCGGAGCAGACTCGATGGGTTGAATGGCCTAATTTCTGCTCCTATGTCTTTTGGTTATGGTAACATATTCTGAGGAAGGTAGTCTGTGTAACATGATTTGTGTAACATGATTTGTGTATCATGATCTGTGTAACATGATCTGCATAACACAGTCTGTGTCATACGGCCTAGTGAAGGAAGCCTGTGTAACATTGTCTGTGTAACATGATCTGCGTAATACAATCTGGGTAACAAAGCCTGTGTAACATGGTCTGGGGAAGGTAGTTTGTTTAACGTGACCTGTGTAACATGGCCTGTGTAACACAGTCTCTCTAGTGTGGTCTGCGTAATACGGTCTGTGTAATGCGGTCTGTGTTACATGGTTTGTGTAACACGATTTGTGTAACAGGATCTGTGTAACATTGTGTAATATGATCTGTTTAACATGGTCTGTGTAACGTGGTCTGTGTAACGCAGCCTGTGTAATGCGGCCTGTATAACGCGGTCTGTGTAACGCAGCCTGTGTAATGCTGACTGTGTAACGCGGTCAGCATAACACAGTCAGCATAACAGGGTCTGTGTAACACAGTCATTGTAACATGGTCAGTGTAACACAGTCAGTGTAACAGGATCAGTGCAACATGGCCTATGCAACGTGGTCTATGCAACACGGTCTGTGCAACATGATCTGTGGAACATGGTCAGTGTAACAGGACATGTGTAACAAGGTCCGCGTAACATGGTCTGTGTAATACGGTCAGTGCAACTGGGTCTATGTAACATGGTCTGTGTAACATGGTCAGTGTAACACTGTCAGTGTAACAGGATCAGTGCAACATGGTCTATACAACACGGTCTGTGCAACATGATCTGTGGAACATGGTCAGTATAACAGGACATGTGTAACAAGGTCCGCGTAACATGGTCTGTGTAATACGGTCAGTGCAACTGGGTCTGTGTAACATGGTCTGTGTAATGTGGTCTATGTAATGTGGTCTGTGTAACACGGACTGTGTAAGGGGGTCTGTATAAGGGGGTCAGTGTAACATGGCCTTTGTAACACGGCCTGTGTAACGCGGCATGTGTAATGTGGTCTGTGTTACACGGACAGCGTAACAGGGTCTGTGTAACATGGTCAGTGTGACATGGTCAGTGTAACACAGTCTGTGTAACAGGATCAGTGCAATATGGTCTATGTAACGTGGTCTGTGTAACGCAGCCTGTGTAACGCGGTCAGAATAACAGAATCTGTGTAACAGGGTCATTGTAACACGGTCAGTATAACACGGTCAGTGCAATATGGTCTGTGTTACGCGGTCTGTGTAACGCAGCCTGTGTAATGCGGTCTGTGTAATGTGGTCAGAGTAACAGAGTCTGTGTAACAGGGTCATTGTAACACAGTCAGTGCAATATGGTCTGTGTTACGCAGTCTGCGTAACGCAGCCTGTGTAATGTGGTCTGTGTAATGCGGTCAGCGTAACAACACACACTCACCCTCTCCACTCAACCAACAAACACTCACCCTCTCCACTCACCCAACACACACTCACCCTCTCCACTCACCCAACACACACTCACCCTCTCCACTCACCCAACACACACTCACCCTCTCCACTCACCCAAAACACACTCACCCTCTCCACTCACCCAACACACACTCACCCTCTCCACTCACCCAACACACACTCACCCTCTCCACTCACCCAACACACACTCACCCTCTCCACTCACCCAACACACACTCACCCTCTCCACTCACCCAACACACACTCATCCTCTCCACTCACCCAACACACACTCACCCTCTCCATAAACCCAACACACACTCACCCTCTCCACTCACCCAACACACACTCACACTCTCCACTCACCCAAAACACACTCACCCTCTTCATTCACCCAACACACACTCGCCATCGCCACTCACCCAACGCACACTCACCCTCTCCATTCATTCAACACACACTCACCCTCTCCATTCATTCAACACACACTCACCCTCTCCACTCACCCAACACACACTCACCCTCTCCACTCACCCTCTCCACTCACCCAACACACACTCACCCTCTCCACTCACCCAACACACACTCACCCTCTCCACTCACCCAACATACACTCACCTTCTCCACTCACCAAACACACACTCACCCTCTTCAACCACCCAACACACACTCACCCTCTCCACTCACCCAACACACACTCACCCTCTTCATTCACCCAACACACACTCACCCTCTCCACTCACCCAACACACACTCACCCTCTCCACTCAACCAACACACACTCACACTCTCCACTCACCCAACACACACTCACCCTCTTCATTCACCCAACACGAACTCGCCATCGCCACTCACCCAACGCACACTCACCCTCTCCATTCATTCAACACACACTCACCCTCTCCATTCATTCAACACACACTCACCCTCTCCACTCACCCAACACACACTCACCCTCTCCACTCACCCTCTCCACTCACCCAACACACACTCACCATCTCCACTCACCCAACACACACTCACCCTCTCCACTCACCCAACACACACTCACCCTCTCCACTCAACCAACACACACTCACCCTCTCCACTCACCCAACACACACTCACCCTCTCCACTCACCCAACACACACTCACCCTCTCCACTCACCCAACACACACTCACCCTCTCCACACACCCAACACACACTCACCCTCTCCACTCACCCAACACAAACTCACCGTCTCCACTCACCCAACATACACTCACCCTCTCCACTCACCCAACACACACTCACCCTCTCCAACCACCCAACACACACTCACCGTCTCCACTCACCCAACACACACTCACCCTCTTCAACCACCCAACACACACTCACCCTCTCCACTCACCCAACACACACTCACCCTCTCCACTCACCCAACACACACTCACCCTCTCCACCCACCCAACACACACTCACCCTCTCCACCCACCCAACACACACTCACCCTCTCCACCCACCCAACACACACTCACGCTCTCCTCTCACCCTCTCCACTCATGCAGCACAGACTCACCCTCTCCACTCACCCAACACACACTCACCCTCTCCATTCACCCAATACACACTCACCCTCTCCACTCACCCAACACACACTCACCCTCTCCACTCACCCAACACACACTCACCCTCTCCATTCACCCAACACACACTCACCCTCTCCACTCACCCAAAACATACTCACCATCTCCACTCACCCAACACACACTCACCCTCTCCATTCACCCAACACAAACTCACCTTTTCCACTCACCCAACGCACACTCACCCTCTCCACTCACCCAACACACACTCACCCTCTCCACTCACCCAACACACACTCACACTCTCCACTCACCCAACACACACTCACCCTCTCCACTCACCCTCTCCACTCACCCAACACACACTCACCCACTCCACTCACCCAACACACACTCACCCTCTCCACTCACACAACATACACTCACCCTCTTCAACCACCCAACACACACTCACCCTCTCCACTCACCCATCACACACTCACCCTCTCCACTCACCCAACACACACTCACCCTCTTCATTCACCCAACACACACTCACCCTCTCCACTCACCCAACACACACTCACCCTCTCCACTCAACCAACACACACTCACCCTCTCCACTCACCCAACACACACTCACCCTCTCCACTCACCCAACACACACTCACACTCTCCACTCACCCAACACACACACACCCTCTTCATTCACCCAACACACACTCGCCATCTCCACTCACCCAACGCACACTCACCCTCTCCATTCATTCAACACACACTCACCCTCTCCATTCATTCAACACACACTCACCCGCTCCACTCACCCAACACACACTCAGCCTCTCCACTCACCCTCTCCACTCACCCAACACAAACTCACCCTCTCCACTCACCCAACACACACTCACCCTCTCCACTCACCCAACATACACTCACCTTCTCCACTCAACCAACATACACTCACCCTCTTCAACCACCCAACACACACTCACCCTCTCCACTCACCCAACACACACTCACCCTCTTCATTCACCCAACACACACTCAACCTCTCCACTCACCCAAAACACATTCACCCTCTCCACTCAACCAACACACACTCACCCTCTCCACTCACCCAACACACACTCACCATCTCCACTCACCCAACACACACTCACCGTCTCCACTCACCCAACACACACTCACCCTCTCCACTCACCCTCTCCACTCACCCAACACACACTCGCCATCTCCACTCACCCAACGCACACTCACCCTCTCCATTCATTCAACACACACTCACCCTCTCCATTCATTCAACACACACTCACCCTCACCACTCACCCAACACACACTCACCCTCTCCACTCACCCAACACACACTCACCCTCTCCACTCACCCAACACACATTCACCCTCTCCAACCACCCAACACACACTCACCCTCTCCACTCACCCAACACACACTCACCCTCTCCAACTACCCAACACACTCTCACCCTCTCCACTCAACCAACACACACTCACCCTCTTCATTCACCCAACACACACTCACCCTCTCCACTCACCCAACACATACTCAGCCTCTCCACTCACACAACACACACTCACCCTCTCCACTCACCCAACACACACTCACCCTCTCCAACTACCCAACAGACACTCACCCTCTCCACTCACCCAACACACACTCACCCTCTCCATTCACACAACACACACTCACCGTCTCCACTCACCCAACACACACTCACCCTCTCTACTCACCCAACACACACTCACCCTCTCCACTCACCCAACACACACTCAGCCTCTCCACTCACCCAACACACACTCACCCTCTCCACTCACCCAACACATACTCACCCTCTCCAACTACCCAACACACACTCACCCTATCCACTCACCCAACACACACTCACCCTCTCCACTCACCCAACACACACTCACCGTCTCCACTCACCCAACACACACTCACCCTCTCCATTCACCCAACACACACTCACCCTCTCCACTCACCCAACACACACTCACCCTCTCCACTCACCCAACACACACTCAGCCTCTCCACTCACCCAACACACACTCACCCTCTCCACTCACCCAACACACACTCACCCTCTCCAACTACCCAACACACACTCACCCTCTCCACTCACCCAACACACACTCACCCTCTCCACTCACCCAACACACACTCACCGTCTCCACTCACCCAACACACACTCACACTCTCCACTCACCCAACACACACTCACCGTCTCCACTCACCCAACACAGACTCACCCTCGCCACTCACCCAACACACACTCACACTCTCCACTCACCCAACACACACTCACCCTCTCCACTCACCCAACACACACTCACCCTCTCCACTCACCCAACACACAGTCACCCTCTCCACTCACCCAACACACACTCACCCTCTCCAACTACCCAACACACACTCACCCTCTCCACTCACCCAACACACACTCACCCTCTCCACTCGCCCAACACAAACTCACCGTCTCCACTCACCCAACACACACTCACCCTCTCCACTCACCCAACACACACTCACCCTCTCCACTCACCCAACATACACTCACCTTCTCCACTCACCAAACACACACTCACCCTCTTCAACCACCCAACACACACTCACCCTCTCCACTCACCCAACACACACTCACCCTCTTCATTCACCCAACACACACTCACCCTCTCCACTCACCCAACACACACTCACCCTCTCCACTCAACCAACACACACTCACACTCTCCACTCACCCAACACACACTCACCCTCTTCATTCACCCAACACACACTCGCCATCGCCACTCACCCAACGCACACTCACCCTCTCCATTCATTCAACACACACTCACCCTCACCATTCATTCAACACACACTCACCCTCTCCACTCACCCAACACACACTCACCCTCTCCACTCACCCTCTCCACTCACCCAACACACACTCACCATCTCCACTCACCCAACACACACTCACCCTCTCCACTCACCCAACACACACTCACCCTCTCCACTCAACCAACACACACTCACCCTCTCCACTCACCCAACACACACTCACCCTCTCCACTCACCCAACACACACTCACCCTCTCCACTCACCCAACACACACTCACCCTCTCCACACACACAACACACACTCACCCTCTCCACTCACCCAACACAAACTCACCGTCTCCACTCACCCAACATACACTCACCCTCTCCACTCACCCAACACACACTCACCCTCTCCAACCACCCAACACACACTCACCCTCTCCACTCACCCAACACACACTCACCCTCTTCAACCACCCAACACACACTCACCCTCTCCACTCACCCAACACACACTCACCCTCTCCACTCACCCAACACACACTCACCCTCTCCACCCACCCAACACACACTCACCCTCTCCACCCACCCAACACACACTCACCCTCTCCACCCACCCAACACACACTCACCCTCTCCTCTCACCCTCTCCACTCATGCAGCACAGACTCACCCTCTCCACTCACCCAACACACACTCACCCTCTCCATTCACCCAATACACACTCACCCTCTCCACTCACCCAACACACACTCACCCTCTCCACTCACCCAACACACACTCACCCTCTCCATTCACCCAACACACACTCACCCTCTCCACTCACCCAAAACATACTCACCATCTCCACTCACCCAACACACTCTCACCCTCTCCATTCACCCAACACAAACTCACCTTTTCCACTCACCCAACGCACACTCACCCTCTCCACTCACCCAACACACACTCACCCTCTCCACTCACCCAACACACACTCACACTCTCCACTCACCCAACACACACTCACCCTCTCCACTCACCCTCTCCACTCACCCAACACACACTCACCCACTCCACTCACCCAACACACACTCACCCTCTCCACTCACACAACATACACTAACCCTCTTCAACCACCCAACACACACTCACCCTCTCCAGTCACCCATCACACACTCACCCTCTCCACTCACCCAACACACACTCACCCTCTTCATTCACCCAACACACACTCACCCTCTCCACTCACCCAACACACACTCACCCTCTCCACTCAACCAACACACACTCACCCTCTCCACTCACCCAACACACACTCACCCTCTCCACTCACCCAACACACACTCACACTCTCCACTCACCCAACACACACACACCCTCTTCATTCACCCAACACACACTCGCCATCTCCACTCACCCAACGCACACTCACCCTCTCCATTCATTCAACACACACTCACCCTCTCCATTCATTCAACACACACTCACCCGCTCCACTCACCCAACACACACTCAGCCTCTCCACTCACCCTCTCCACTCACCCAACACAAACTCACCCTCTCCACTCTCCCAACACACACTCACCCTCTCCACTCACCCAACATACACTCACCTTCTCCACTCAACCAACATACATCCCCTCTTCAACCACCCAACACACACTCACCCTCTCCACTCACCCAACACACACTCACCCTCTTCATTCACCCAACACACACTCAACCTCTCCACTCACCCAACACACATTCACCCTCTCCACTCAACCAACACACACTCACCCTCTCCACTCACCCAACACACACTCACCCTCTCCACTCACCCAACACACACTCACCGTCTCCACTCACCCAACACACACTCACCCTCTCCACTCACCCTCTCCACTCACCCAACACACACTCGCCATCTCCACTCACCCAACGCACACTCACCCTCTCCATTCTTTCAACACACACTCACCCTCTCCATTCATTCAACACACACTCACCCTCTCCACTCACCCAACACACACTCACCCTCTCCACTCACCCAACACACACTCACCCTCTCCACTCACCCAACACACATTCACCCTCTCCAACCACCCAACACACACTCAACCTCTCCACTCACCCAACACACACTCACCCTCTCCAACTACCCAACACACTCTCACCCTCTCCACTCAACCAACACACACTCACCCTCTTCATTCACCCAACACACACTCACCCTCTCCACTCACCCAACACACACTCACCCTCTCCACTCACCCAACACACACTCACACTCTCCACTCACCCAACACACACACACCCTCTTCATTCACCCAACACACACTCGCCATCTCCACTCACCCAACGCACACTCACCCTCTCCATTCATTCAACACACACTCACCCTCTCCATTCATTCAACACACACTCACCCGCTCCACTCACCCAACACACACTCAGCCTCTCCACTCACCCTCTCCACTCACCCAACACAAACTCACCCTCTCCACTCACCCAACACACACTCACCCTCTCCACTCACCCAACACACACTCACCCTCTCCACTCACCCTCTCCACTCACCCAACACACACTCGCCATCTCCACTCACCCAACGCACACTCACCCTCTCCATTCTTTCAACACACACTCACCCTCTCCATTCATTCAACACACACTCACCCTCTCCACTCACCCAACACACACTCACCCTCTCCACTCACCCAACACACACTCACCCTCTCCACTCACCCAACACACATTCACCCTCTCCAACCACCCAACACACACTCAACCTCTCCACTCACCCAACACACACTCACCCTCTCCAACTACCAAACACACTCTCACCCTCTCCACTCAACCAACACACACTCACCCTCTTCATTCACCCAACACACACTCACCCTCTCCACTCACCCAACACACACTCACCCTCTCCACTCACCCAACACACACTCACACTCTCCACTCACCCAACACACACACACCCTCTTCATTCACCCAACACACACTCGCCATCTCCACTCACCCAACGCACACTCACCCTCTCCATTCATTCAACACACACTCACCCTCTCCATTCATTCAACACACACTCACCCGCTCCACTCACCCAACACACACTCAGCCTCTCCACTCACCCTCTCCACTCACCCAACACAAACTCACCCTCTCCACTCACCCAACACACACTCACCCTCTCCACTCACCCAACATACACTCACCTTCTCCACTCAACCAACATACACTCACCCTCTTCAACCACCCAACACACACTCACCCTCTCCACTCACCCAACACACACTCACCCTCTTCATTCACCCAACACACACTCAACCTCTCCACTCACCCAACACACATTCACTCTCTCCACTCAACCAACACACACTCACCCTCTCCACTCACCCAACACACACTCACCCTCTCCATTCACCCAACACACACTCACCGTCTCCACTCACCCAACACACACTCACCCTCTCCACTCACCCACTCCACTCACCCAACACACACTCGCCATCTCCACTCACCCAACGCACACTCACCCTCTCCATTCATTCAACACACACTCACCCTCTCCATTCATTCAACACACACTCACCCTCACCACTCACCCAACACACACTCACCCTCTCCACTCACCCAACACACACTCACCCTCTCCACTCACCCAACACACATTCACCCTCTCCAACCACCCAACACACACTCACCCTCTCCACTCACCCAACACACACTCACCCTCTCCAACTACCCAACACACTCTCACCCTCTCCACTCAACCAACACACACTCACCCTCTTCATTCACCCAACACACACTCACCCTCTCCACTCACCCAACACATACTCAGCCTCTCCACTCACACAACACACACTCACCCTCTCCACTCACCCAACACACACTCACCCTCTCCAACTACCCAACAGACACTCACCCTCCCCACTCACCCAACACACACTCACCCTCTCCATTCACACAACACACACTCACCGTCTCCACTCACCCAACACACACTCACCCTCTCTACTCACCCAACACACACTCACCCTCTCCACTCACCCAACACACACTCAGCCTCTCCACTCACCCAACACACACTCACCCTCTCCACTCACCCAACACATACTCACCCTCTCCAACTACCCAACACACACTCACCCTATCCACTCACCCAACACACACTCACCCTCTCCACTCACCCAACACACACTCACCGTCTCCACTCACCCAACACACACTCACCCTCTCCATTCACCCAACACACACTCACACTGTCCACTCACCCAACACACACTCACCCTCTCCACTCACCCAACACACACTCAGCCTCTCCACTCACCCAACACACACTCACCCTCTCCACTCACCCAACACACACTCACCCTCTCCAACTACCCAACACACACTCACCCTCTCCACTCACCCAACACACACTCACCCTCTCCACTCACCCAACACACACTCACCGTCTCCACTCACCCAACACACACTCACCCTCTCCACTCACCCAACACACACTCACCGTCTCCACTCACCCAACACAGACTCACCCTCGCCACTCACCCAACACACACTCACACTCTCCACTCACCCAACACACACTCACCCTCTCCACTCACCCAACACACACTCACCCTCTCCACTCACCCAACACACACTCACCCTCTCCACTCACCCAACACACAGTCACCCTCTCCACTCACCCAACACACACTCACCCTCTCCAACTACCCAACACACACTCACCCTCTCCACTCACCCAACACACACTCACCCTCTCCACTCGCCCAACACAAACTCACCGTCTCCACTCACCCAACACACACTCACCCTCTCCACTCACCCAACACACACTCACCCTCTCCACTCACCCAACATACACTCACCTTCTCCACTCACCAAACACACACTCACCCTCTTCAACCACCCAACACACACTCACCCTCTCCACTCACCCAACACACACTCACCCTCTTCATTCACCCAACACACACTCACCCTCTCCACTCACCCAACACACAATCACCCTCTCCACTCAACCAACACACACTCACACTCTCCACTCACCCAACACACACTCACCCTCTTCATTCACCCAACACACACTCGCCATCGCCACTCACCCAACGCACACTCACCCTC
Source organism: Isurus oxyrinchus (assembly GCA_026770705.1). Taxonomy (NCBI): domain Eukaryota; kingdom Metazoa; phylum Chordata; class Chondrichthyes; order Lamniformes; family Lamnidae; genus Isurus; species Isurus oxyrinchus. The sequence goes on from JANJGN010000630.1 coordinate 291,374, forward strand.
TCCATTCATTCAACACACACTCACCCTCTCCATTCATTCAACACACACTCACCCTCTCCACTCACCCAACACACACTCACCCTCTCCACTCACCCTCTCCACTCACCCAACACACACTCACCATCTCCACTCACCCAACACACACTCACCCTCTCCACTCACCCAACACACACTCACCCTCTCCACTCAACCAACACACACTCACCCTCTCCACTCACCCAACACACACTCACCCTCTCCACTCACCCAACACACACTCACCCTCTCCACTCACCCAACACACACTCACCCTCTCCACACACACAACACACACTCACCCTCTCCACTCACCCAACACAAACTCACCGTCTCCACTCACCCAACATACACTCACCCTCTCCACTCACCCAACACACACTCACCATCTCCAACCACCCAACACACACTCACCCTCTCCACTCACCCAACACACACTCACCCTCTTCAACCACCCAACACACACTCACCCTCTCCACTCACCCAACACACACTCACCCTCTCCACTCACCCAACACACACTCACCCTCTCCACCCACCCAACACACACTCACCCTCTCCACCCACCCAACACACACTCACCCTCTCCACCCACCCAACACACACTCACCCTCTCCTCTCACCCTCTCCACTCATGCAGCACAGACTCACCCTCTCCACTCACCCAACACACACTCACCCTCTCCATTCACCCAATACACACTCACCCTCTCCACTCACCCAACACACACTCACCCTCTCCACTCACCCAACACACACTCACCCTCTCCATTCACCCAACACACACTCACCCTCTCCACTCACCCAAAACATACTCACCATCTCCACTCACCCAACACACACTCACCCTCTCCATTCACCCAACACAAACTCACCTTTTCCACTCACCCAACGCACACTCACCCTCTCCACTCACCCAACACACACTCACCCTCTCCACTCACCCAACACACACTCACACTCTCCACTCACCCAACACACACTCACCCTCTCCACTCACCCTCTCCACTCACCCAACACACACTCACCCACTCCACTCACCCAACACACACTCACCCTCTCCACTCACACAACATACACTAACCCTCTTCAACCACCCAACAGACACTCACCCTCTCCACTCACCCATCACACACTCACCCTCTCCACTCACCCAACACACACTCACCCTCTTCATTCACCCAACACACACTCACCCTCTCCACTCACCCAACACACACTCACCCTCTCCACTCAACCAACACACACTCACCCTCTCCACTCACCCAACACACACTCACCCTCTCCACTCACCCAACACACACTCACACTCTCCACTCACCCAACACACACACACCCTCTTCATTCACCCAACACACACTCGCCATCTCCACTCACCCAACGCACACTCACCCTCTCCATTCATTCAACACACACTCACCCTCTCCATTTATTCAACACACACTCACCCGCTCCACTCACCCAACACACACTCAGCCTCTCCACTCACCCTCTCCACTCACCCAACACAAACTCACCCTCTCCACTCACCCAACACACACTCACCCTCTCCACTCACCCAACATACACTCACCTTCTCCACTCAACCAACATACATCCCCTCTTCAACCACCCAACACACACTCACCCTCTCCACTCACCCAACACACACTCACCCTCTTCATTCACCCAACACACACTCAACCTCTCCACTCACCCAACACACATTCACCCTCTCCACTCAACCAACACACACTCACCCTCTCCACTCACCCAACACACACTCACACTCTCCACTCACCCAACACACACTCACCGTCTCCACTCACCCAACACACACTCACCCTCTCCACTCACCCTCTCCACTCACCCAACACACACTCGCCATCTCCACTCACCCAACGCACACTCACCCTCTCCATTCATTCAACACACACTCACCCTCTCCATTCATTCAACACACACTCACCCTCTCCACTCACCCAACACACACTCACCCTCTCCACTCACCCAACACACACTCACCCTCTCCACTCACCCAACACACATTCACCCTCTCCAACCACCCAACACACACTCAACCTCTCCACTCACCCAACACACACTCACCCTCTCCAACTACCCAACACACTCTCACCCTCTCCACTCAACCAACACACACTCACCCTCTTCATTCACCCAACACACACTCACCCTCTCCACTCACCCAACACATACTCAGCCTCTCCACTCACACAACACACACTCACCCTCTCCACTCACCCAACACACACTCACCCTCTCCAACTACCCAACAGACACTCACACTCTCCACTCACCCAACACACACTCACCCTCTCCATTCACACAAAACACACTCACCGTCTCCACTCACCCAACACACACTCACCCTCTCTACTCACCCAACACACACTCACCCTCTCCACTCACCCAACACACACTCAGCCTCTCCACTCACCCAACACACACTCACCCTCTCCACTCACCCAACACACACTCACCCTCTCCAACTACCCAACACACACTCACCCTATCCACTCACCCAACACACACTCACCCTCTCCACTCACCCAACACACACTCACCGTCTCCACTCACCCAACACACACTCACCCTCTCCATTCACCCAACACACACTCACCCTCTCCACTCACCCAACACACACTCACCGTCTCCACTCACCCAACACAGACTCACCCTCGCCACTCACCCAACACACACTCACACTCTCCACTCACCCAACACACACTCACCCTCTCCACTCACCCAACACACACTCACCCTCTCCACTCACCCAACACACACTCACCCTCTCCACTCACCCAACACACACTCACCCTCTCCACTCACCCAACTCACACTCACCCTCTCCAACTACCCAACACACACTCACCCTCTCCACTCACCCAACACACACTCACCCTCTCCACTCGCCCAACACAAACTCACCGTCTCCACTCACCCAACACACACTCACCCTCTCCACTCACCCAACACACACTCACCCTCTCCACTCACCCAACACACACTCACCCTCTCCACTCACCCAACACACACTCACCCTCTCCACTCACCCAACACACACTCACCCTCTCCACTCACCCAACACACACTTACCCTCTCCACTCACCCAACACACACTCACCCACTCCACTCACCCAACACGCACTCACCCTCTCCACTCACCCAACACGCACTCACCCTCTCCACTCACCCAACACACACTCACCCTCTCCACTCACCCAAAACATACTCACCATCTCCACTCACCCAACACACACTCACCCTCTCCATTCACCCAACACAAACTCACCTTTTCCACTCACCCAACGCACACTCACCCTCTCCACTCACCCAACACACACTCACCCTCTCCACTCACCCAACACACACTCACACTCTCCACTCACCCAACACACACTCACCCTCTCCACTCACCCTCTCCACTCACCCAACACACACTCACCCACTCCACTCACCCAACACACACTCACCCTCTCCACTCACACAACATACACTCACCCTCTTCAACCACCCAACACACACTCACCCTCTCCACTCACCCATCACACACTCACCCTCTCCACTCACACAACACACACTCACCCTCTTCATTCACCCAACACACACTCACCCTCTCCACTCACCCAACACACACTCACCCTCTCCACTCAACCAACACACACTCACCCTCTCCACTCACCCAACACACACTCACCCTCTCCACTCACCCAACACACACTCACACTCTCCACTCACCCAACACACACACACCCTCTTCATTCACCCAACACACACTCGCCATCTCCACTCACCCAACGCACACTCACCCTCTCCATTCATTCAACACACACTCACCCTCTCCATTCATTCAACACACACTCACCCGCTCCACTCACCCAACACACACTCAGCCTCTCCACTCACCCTCTCCACTCACCCAACACAAACTCACCCTCTCCACTCACCCAACACACACTCACCCTCTCCACTCACCCAACATACACTCACCTTCTCCACTCAACCAACATACACTCACCCTCTTCAACCACCCAACACACACTCACCCTCTCCACTCACCCAACACACACTCACCCTCTTCATTCACCCAACACACACTCAACCTCTCCACTCACCCAACACACATTCACCCTTTCCACTCAACCAACACACACTCACCCTCTCCACTCACCCAACACACACTCACCCTCTCCACTCACCCAACACACACTCACCGTCTCCACTCACCCAACACACACTCACCCTCTCCACTCACCCTCTCCACTCACCCAACACACACTCGCCATCTCCACTCACCCAACGCACACTCACCCTCTCCATTCATTCAACACACACTCACCCTCTCCATTCATTCAACACACACTCACCCTCTCCACTCACCCAACACACACTCACCCTCTCCACTCACCCAACACACACTCACCCACTCCACTCACCCAACACACATTCACCCTCTCCAACCACCCAACACACACTCACCCTCTCCACTCACCCAACACACACTCACCCTCTCCAACTACCCAACACACTCTCACCCTCTCCACTCAACCAACACACACTCACCCTCTTCATTCAACCAACACACACTCACCCTCTCCACTCACCCAACACAGACTCACCCTCGCCACTCACCCAACACACACTCACACTCTCCACTCACCCAACACACACTCACCCTCTCCACTCACCCAACACACACTCACCCTCTCCACTCACCCAACACACACTCACCCTCTCCACTCACCCAACACACACTCACCCTCTCCACTCACCCAACACACACTCACCCTCTCCAACTACCCAACACACACTCACCCTCTCCACTCACCCAACACACACTCACCCTCTCCACTCGCCCAACACAAACTCACCGTCTCCACTCACCCAACACACACTCACCCTCTCCACTCACCCAACACACACTCACCCTCTCCACTCACCCAACACAAACTCACCCTCTCCACTCACCCAACACACACTCACCCTCTCCACTCACCCAACACACACTCACCCTCTCCACTCACCCAACACACACTTACCCTCTCCACTCACCCAACACACACTCACCCTCTCCACTCACCCAACACGCACTCACCCTCTCCACTCACCCAACATGCACTCACCCTCTCCACTCACCCAACACGCACTCACCCACTCCACTCACCCAACACGCACTCACCCTCTCCACTCACCCAACACACACTCACCCTCTCCACTCACCCAACACACACTCACCCTCTCCACTCACCCAACACACACTCAACCTCTCCACTCACCCTCTCCACTCACCCAACACACACTCACCTTCTCCACTCACCCAACACACACTCACCCTCTCCACTCACCCTCTCCACTCACCCAACACACACTCACCCACTCCACTCACCCAACACACACTCACCCTCTCCACTCACCCAACATACACTCACCTTCTCCACTCACACAACATACACTCACCCTCTTCAACCACCCAACACACACTCACCCTCTCCACTCACCCAACACACACTCACCCTCTTCATTCACCCAACACACACTCACCCTCTCCACTCACCCAACACACACTCACCCTCTCCACTCAACCAACACACACTCACCCTCTCCACTCACCCAACACAAACTCACCCTCTCCACTCACCCAACACACACTCACCCTCTCCACTCACCCAACACACACTCACACTCTCCACTCACCCAACACACACTCACCCTCTTCATTCACCCAACACACACTCGCCATCTCCACTCACCCAACGCACACTCACCCTCTCCATTCATTCAACACACACTCACCCTCTCCATTCATTCAACACACACTCACCCGCTCCACTCACCCAACATACACTCAGCCTCTCCACTCACCCTCTCCACTCACCCAACACACACTCACCCTCTCCACTCACCCAACACACACTCACCCTCTCCACTCACCCAACATACACTCACCTTCTCCACTCAACCAACATACACTCACCCTCTTCAACCACCCAACACACACTCACCCTCTCCACTCACACAACACACACTCACCCTCTTCATTCACCCAACACACACTCACCCTCTCCACTCACCCAACACACATTCACCCTCTCCACTCAACCAACACACACTCACCCTCTCCACTCACCCAACACACACTCACCCTCTCCACTCACCCAACACACACTCACCGTCTCCACTCACCCAACACACACTCAACCTCTCCACTCACCCAACACACACTCACCCTCTCCAACCACCCAACACACACTCACCCTCTCCACTCATCCAATACACACTCACCCTCTCCACTCACCCTCTCCACTCACCCAACACACACTCGCCATCTCCACTCACCCAACGCACACTCACCCTCTCCATTCATTCAACACACACTCACCCTCTCCATTCATTCAACACACACTCACCCTCTCCACTCACCCAACACACACTGACCCTCTCCTCTCACCCAACACACACTCACCCTCTCCACTCACCCAACACACACTCACCCTCTCCAACCACCCAACACACAATCACCCTCTCCACTCACCCAACACACACTCACCCTCTCCAACTACCCAACACACTCTCACCCTCTCCACTCAACCAACACACACTCACCCTCTTCATTCACCCAACACACACTCACCCTCTCCACTCACCCAACACACACTCAGCCTCTCCACTCACACAACACACACTCACCCTCTCCACTCACCCAACACACACTCACCCTCTCCAACTACCCAACACGCACTCACCCTCTCCACTCACCCAACACACACTCACCCTCTCCATTCACACAACACACACTCACCGTCTCCACTCACCCAACACACACTCACCCTCTCCAATCACCCAACACACACTCACCCTCTCCACTCACCCAACACACACTCAGCCTCTCCACTCACCCAACACACACTCACCCTCTCCACTCACCCAACACACACTCACCCTCTCCAACTACCCAACACACACTCACCCTATCCACTCACCCAACACACACTCACCCTCTCCACTCACCCAACACACACTCACCGTCTCCACTCACCCAACACACACTCAACCTCTCCATTCACCCAACACACACTCACCGTCTCCACTCACCGAACACACAATCACCCTCTCCACTCACCCAACACACACTCACCCTCTCCACTCACCCAACACACACTCAGCCTCTCCAACTACCCAACACACACTCACCCTCTCCACTCACCCAACACACACTCACCATCTCCACTCACCCAACACACACTCACCGTCTCCACTCACCCAACACAGACTCACCCTCTCCACTCACCCAACACACACTCACCCTCTCCACTCACCCAACACACACTCACCCTCTCCACTCACCCAACACACACTCACCCTCTCCACTCACCCAACACATACTCACCCTCTCCACTCACCCAACACACACTCACCCTCTCCAACTACCCAACACACACTCACCCTCTCCACTCACCCAACACACACTCACCCTCTCCACTCGCCCAACACAAACTCACCGTCTCCACTCACCCAACACACACTCACCCTCTCCACTCACCCAACACACACTCACCCTCTCCACTCACCCAACACACACTCACCCTCTCCACTCACCCAACACACACTCACCCTCTCCACTCACCCAACACACACTCACCCTCTTCATTCACCCAACACACACTCACCCTCTCCACTCACCCAACACACACTCACCCTCTCCACTCAACCAACACACACTCACCCTCTCCACTCACCCAACACACACTCACCCTCTGCACTCACCCAACACACACTCACACTCTCCACTCACCCAACACACACACACCCTCTTCATTCACCCAACACACACTCGCCATCTCCACTCACCCAACGCACACTCACCCTCTCCATTCATTCAACACACACTCACCCTCTCCATTCATTCAACACACACTCACCCCGCTCCACTCACCCAACACACACTCAGCCTCTCCACTCACCCTCTCCACTCACCCAACACAAACTCACCCTCTCCACTCACCCAACACACACTCACCCTCTCCACTCACCCAACATACACTCACCTTCTCCACTCAACCAACATACACTCACCCTCTTCAACCACCCAACACACACTCACCCCTCTCCACTCACCCAACACACACTCACCCTCTTCATTCACCCAACACACACTCAACCTCTCCACTCACCCAACACACATTCACCCTCTCCACTCAACCAACACACACTCACCCTCTCCACTCACCCAACACACACTCACCCTCTCCACTCACCCAACACACACTCACTGTCTCCACTCACCCAACACACACTCACCCTCTCCACTCACCCTCTCCACTCACCCAACAAACACTCGCCATCTCCAGTCACCCAACGCACACTCACCCTCTCCATTCATTCAACACACACTCACCCTCTCCATTCATTCAACACACACTCACCCTCTCCACTCACCCAACACACACTCACCCTCTCCACTCACCCAACACACACTCACCCTCTCCACTCACCCAACACACATTCACCCTCTCCAACCACCCAACACACACTCAACCTCTCCACTCACCCAACACACACTCACCCTCTCCAACTACCCAACACACTCTCACCCTCTCCACTCAACCAACACACACTCACCCTCTTCATTCACCCAACACACACTCACCCTCTCCACTCACCCAACACATACTCAGCCTCTCCACTCACACAACACACACTCACCCTCTCCATTCACCCAACACACACTCACCCTCTCCAACTACCCAACAGACACTCACCCTCTCCACTCACCCAACACACACTCACCCTCTCCATTCACACAACACACACTAACCCTCTCCACTCACCCAACACACACTCACCCTCTCTACTCACCCCAACACACACTCACCCTCTCCACTCACCCAACACACACTCAGCCTCTCCACTCACCCAACACACACTCACCCTCTCCACTCACCCAACACACACTCACCCTCTCCACTCACCCAACACACACTCACCGTCTCCACTCACCCAACACACACTCACCCTCTCCACTCACCCAACACACACTCACCCTCTCCAACCACCCAACACACACTCACCCTCTCCACTCATCCAATACACACTCACCCTCTCCACTCACCCTCTCCACTCACCCAACACACACTCGCCATCTCCACTCACCCAACGCACACTCACCCTCTCCATTCATTCAACACACACTCACCCCTCTCCATTCATTCAACACACACTCACCCTCTCCACTCACCCAACACACACTCACCCTCTCCACTCACCCAACACACACTCACCCTCTCCACTCACCCAACACACATTCACCCTCTCCAACCACCCAACACACAATCACCCTCTCCACTCACCCAACACACACTCACCCTCTCCAACTACCCAACACACTCTCACGCTCTCCACTCAACCAACACACACTCACCCTCTTCATTCACCCAACACACACTCACCCTCTCCACTCACCCCAACACACACTCAGCCTCTCCACTCACACAACACACACTCACCCTCTCCACTCACCCAACACACACTCACCCTCTCCAACTACCCAACACGCACTCACCCTCTCCACTCACCCAACACACACTCACCCTCTCCATTCACACAACACACACTCACCGTCTCCACTCACCCAACACACACTCAACCTCTCCACTCACCCAACACACACTCACCCTCTCCACTCACCCAACACACACTCAGCCTCTCCACTCACCCAACACACACTCACCCTCTCCACTCACCCAACACACACTCACCCTCTCCAACTACCCAACACACACTCACCCTATCCACTCACCCAACACACACTCACCCTCTCCACTCACCCAACACACACTCACCGTCTCCACTCACCCAACACACACTCAACCTCTCCATTCACCCAACACACACTCACCGTCTCCACTCACCGAACACACAATCACCCTCTCCACTCACCCAACACACACTCACCCTCTCCACTCACCCAACACACACTCAGCCTCTCCAACTACCCAACACACTCTCACCCTCTCCACTCACCCAACACACACTCACCATCTCCACTCACCCAACACACACTCACCGTCTCCACTCACCCAACACAGACTCACCCTCTCCACTCACCCAACACACACTCACCCTCTCCACTCACCCAACACACACTCACCCTCTCCACTCACCCAACACACACTCACCCTCTCCACTCACCCAACACATACTCACCCTCTCCACTCACCCAACACACACTCACCCTCTCCAACTACCCAACACACACTCACCCTCTCCACTCACCCAACACACACTCACCCTCTCCACTCGCCCAACACAAACTCACCGTCTCCACTCACCCAACACACACTCACCCTCTCCACTCACCCAACACACACTCACCCTCTCCACTCACCCAACACACACTCACCCTCTCCACTCACCCAACACACACTCACCCTCTCCACTCACCCAACACACACTCACCCTCTTCATTCACCCAACACACACTCACCCTCTCCACTCACCCAACACACACTCACCCTCTCCACTCAACCAACACACACTCACCCTCTCCACTCACCCAACACACACTCACCCTCTCCACTCACCCAACACACACTCACACTCTCCACTCACCCAACACACACACACCCTCTTCATTCACCCAACACACACTCGCCATCTCCACTCACCCAACGCACACTCACCCTCTCCATTCATTCAAACACACGACTCACCCTCTCCATTCATTCAACACACACTCACCCGCTCCACTCACCCAACACACACTCAGCCTCTCCACTCACCCTCTCCACTCACCCAACACAAACTCACCCTCTCCACTCACCCAACACACACTCACCCTCTCCACTCACCCAACATACACTCACCTTCTCCACTCAACCAACATACACTCACCCTCTTCAACCACCCAACACACACTCACCCTCTCCACTCACCCAACACACACTCACCCTCTTCATTCACCCAACACACACTCAACCTCTCCACTCACCCAACACACATTCACCCTCTCCACTCAACCAACACACACTCACCCTCTCCACTCACCCAACACACACTCACCCTCTCCACTCACCCAACACACACTCACCGTCTCCACTCACCCAACACACACTCACCCTCTCCACTCACTCACCCTCTCCACTCACCCAACACACACTCGCCATCTCCACTCACCCAACGCACACTCACCCTCTCCATTCATTCAACACACACTCACCCTCTCCATTCATTCAACACACACTCACCCTCTCCACTCACCCAACACACACTCACCCTCTCCACTCACCCAACACACACTCACCCTCTCCACTCACCCAACACACATTCACCCTCTCCAACCACCCAACACACACTCAACCTCTCGACTCACCCAACACACACTCACCCTCTCCAACTACCCAACACACTCTCACCCTCTCCACTCAACCAAACACACTCACCCTCTTCATTCACCCAACACACACTCACCCTCTCCACTCACCCAACACATACTCAGCCTCTCCACTCACACAACACACACTCACCCTCTCCATTCACCCAACACACACTCACCCTCTCCAACTACCCAACAGACACTCACCCTCTCCACTCACCCAACACACACTCACCCTCTCCATTCACACAACACACACTCACCCTCTCCACTCACCCAACACACACTCACCCTCTCTACTCACCCAACACACACTCACCCTCTCCACTCACCCAACACACACTCAGCCTCTCCACTCACCCAACACACACTCACCCTCTCCACTCACCCAACACACACTCACCCTCTCCAACTACCCAACACACACTCACCCTATCCACTCACCCAACACACACTCACCCTCTCCACTCACCCAACACACACTCACCGTCTCCACTCACCCCAACACACACTCACCCTCTCCATTCACCCAACACACACTCACCCTCTCCACTCACCCAACACACACTCACCCTCTCCACTCACCCAACACACACTCAGCCTCTCCACTCACCCAACACACACTCACCCTCTCCACTCACCCAACACACACTCACCCTCTCCAACTACCCAACACACACTCACCCTCTCCACTCACCCAACACACACTCACCCTCTCCACTCACCCAACACACACTCACCGTCTCCACTCACCCAACACACACTCACCCTCTCCACTCACCCAACACACACTCACCGTCTCCACTCACCCAACACAGACTCACCCTCGCCACTCACCCAACACACACTCACACTCTCCACTCACCCAACACACACTCACCCTCTCCACTCACCCAACACACACTCACCCTCTCCACTCATCCAACACACACTCACCCTCTCCACTCACCCAACACACACTCACCCTCTCCACTCACCCAACACACACTCACCCTCTCCAACTACCCAACACACACTCACCCTCTCCACTCACCCAACACACACTCACCCGCTCCACTCGCCCAACACAAACTCACCGTCTCCACTCACCCAACACACACTCACCCTCTCCACTCACCCAACACACACTCACCCTCTCCCCTCACCCAACACACACTCACCCTCTCCACTCACCCAACACACACTCACCCTCTCCACTCACCCAACACACACTCACCCTCTCCACTCACCAACACACACTTACCCTCTCCACTCACCCAAAACACACTCACCCTCTCCACTCACCCAACACGCACTCACCCTCTCCACTCACCCAACACGCACTCACCCTCTCCACTCACCCAACACACACTCACCCTCTCCACTCACCCAACACACACTCACCCTCTCCACTCACCTAACACACACTCAACCTCTCCACTCACCCTCTCCACTCACCCAACACACACTCACCTTCTCCACTCACCCAACATACACTCACCCTCTCCACTCACCCTCTCCACTCACCCAACACACACTCACCCACTCCACTCACCCAACACACACTCACCCTCTCCAGTCAACCAACATACACTCACCTTCTCCACTCACACAACATACACTCACCCTCTTCAACCACCCAACACACACTCACCCTCTCCACTCACCCATCACACACTTCACCTCTCCACTCACCCAACACACACTCACCCTCTTCATTCACCCAACACACACTCACCCTCTCCACTCACCCAACACACACTCACCCTCTCCACTCAACCAACACACACTCACCCTCTCCACTCACCCAACAAACACTCACCCTCTCCACTCACCCAACACACACTCACCCTCTCCACTCACCCAACACACACTCACACTCTCCACTCACCCAACACACACTCACCCTCTTCATTCACCCAACACACACTCGCCATCTCCACTCACCCAACGCACACTCACCCTCTCCATTCATTCAACACACACTCACCCTCTCCATTCATTCAACACACACTCACCCGCTCCACTCACCCAACATAAACTCAGCCTCTCCACTCACCCTCTCCACTCACCCAACACACACTCACCCTCTCCACTCACCCAACACACACTCACCCTCTCCACTCACCCAACATACACTCACCTTCTCCACTCAACCAACATACACTCACCCTCTTCAGCCACCCAACACACACTCACCCTCTCCACTCACCCAACACGCACTCACCCTCTTCATTCACCCAACACACACTCACCCTCTCCACTCACCCAACACACATTCACCCTCTCCACTCAACCAACACACACTCACCCTCTCCACTCACCCAACACACACTCACCCTCTCCACTCACCCAACACACACTCACCGTCTCCACTCACCCAACACACACTCACCCTCTCCACTCACCCAACACATACTCACCCTCTCCAACCACCCAACACACACTCACCCTCTCCACTCATCCAATACACACTCACCCTCTCCACTCACCCTCTCCACTCACCCAACACACACTCACCCTCTCCACTCACCCAACACACACTCACCCTCTCCACTCACCCAACACACATTCACCCTCTCCAACCACCCAACACACACTCACCATCTCCAACTACCCAACACACTCTCACCCTCTCCACTCAACCAACACACACTCACCCTCTTCATTCACCCAACACACACTCACCCTCTCCACTCACCCAACACACACTCAGCCTCTCCACTCACACAACACACACTCACCCTCTCCACTCACCCAACACACACTCACCCTCTCCAACTACCCAACAGACACTCACCCTCTCCACTCACCCAACACACACTCACCCTCTCCATTCACACAACACACACTCACCGTCTCCACTCACCCAACACACACTCACCCTCTCCACTCACCCAACACACACTCACCCTCTCCACTCACCCAACACACACTCAGCCTCTCCACTCACCCAACACACACTCACCCTCTCCACTCACCCAACACACACTCACCCTCTCCAACTACCCAACACACACTCACCCTATCCACTCACCCAACACACACTCACCCTCTCCACTCACCCAACACACACTCACCGTCTCCACTCACCCAACACACACTCACCCTCTCCATTCACCCAACACACACTCACCGTCTCCACTCACCGAACACACAATCACCCTCTCCACTCACCCAACACACACTCACCCTCTCCACTCACCCAACACACACTCAGCCTCTCCAACTACCCAACACACACTCACCCTCTCCACTCACCCAACACACACTCACCCTCTCCACTCACCCAACACACACTCACCGTCTCCACTCACCCAACACAGACTCACCCTCTCCACTCACCCAACACACACTCACCCTCTCCACTCACCCAACACACACTCACCCTCTCCACTCACCCAACACACACTCACCCTCTCCACTCACCCAACACATACTCACCCTCTCCACTCACCCAACACACACTCACCCTCTCCAACTACCCAACACACACTCACCCTCTCCACTCAACCAACACACACTCACCCTCTCCACTCGCCCAACACAAACTCACCGTCTCCACTCACCCAACACACACTCACCCTATCCACTCACCCAACACACACTCACCCTCTCCACTCACCCAACACACACTCACCCTCTCCACTCACCCAACACACACTCACCCTCTCCACTCACCCAACACACACTCACCCTCTCCACTCACCCAACACACACTCACCCTCTCCACTCACCCAACACGCACTCACCCTCTCCACTCACCCAACACGCACTCACCCTCTCCACTCACCCAACACCCACTCACCCTCTCCACTCACCCAACACACACTCACCCACTCCACTCACCCAACACACACTCACCCTCTCCACTCACCCAACACACACTCACCCTCTCCACTCACCCTCTCCACTCACCCAACACACACTCACCCTCTCCACTCACCCAACACACACTCACCCTCTCCACTCACCCAACAAACACTCACCTTCTCCACTCACCCAACATACACTCACCCTCTTCAGCCACCCAACACACACTCACCATCTCCACTCACCCAACACACACTCACCCTCTTCATTCACCCAACACACACTCACCCTCTCCACTCACCCAACACACACTCACCCTCTCCACTCAACCATCACACACTCACCCTCTCCACTCACCCAACACACACTCACCCTCTCCACTCACCCAACACACACTCACCCTCTCCACTCACCCAACACACACTCACCCTCTTCATTCACCCAACACACACTCACCCTCTCCACTCACCCAACACACACACCCTCTCCACTCACCCAACACACACTCACACTCTCCAACCACCCAACACACACTCACCCTCTCCACTCACCCAAAACATACTCACCATCTCCACTCACCCAACACACACTCACCCTCTCCATTCACCCAACACACACTCACCTTCTCCAATCACCCAACGCACACTCACCCTCTCCACTCACCCAACGCACACTCACCCTCTCCATAGACCAAACACACACTCACCCTCTGCACACACCCAACACACACTCACCCTCTCCAACCACCCAACACACACTCACCCTTTCCACTCACCCTCTCCACTCATCCAACACACACTCACCCTCTCCACTCACCCAACACACACTCACCCTCTCTATTCACCCAATACACACTCACCCTCTCCACTCACCCAACACACACTCACCCTCTCCACTCACCCAACACACACTCGCCCTCTCCACTCACCCAACACACACTCACCCTCCTCTCTCTCCCAACACACACTCACCCTCTCCACTCACCCAACACACACTCACCCTCTCCACTCACCCAACACACACTCACAATCTCCACTCACCCAACACACACTCGCCATCTCCACTCACCCAACGCACACTCACCCTCTCCATTCATTCAACACACACTCACCCTCTCCATTCATTCAACACACACTCACCCGCTCCACTCACCCAACACACACTCAGCCTCTCCACTCACCCTCTCCACTCACCCAACACACACTCACCCTCTCCACTCACCCAACACACACTCACCTTCTCCGCTCAACCAACATACACTCACCCTCTTCAACCACCCAACACACACTCACCCTCTCCACTCACCCAACACACACTCACCCTCTCCACTCAACCAACACACACTCACCCTCTCCACTCACCCAACACACACTCACCCTCTCCACTCACCCAAAACACACTCACCCTCTCCACTCACCCAACACACACACACCCTCTCCAACCACCCAACACACACTTACCATCTCCACTCATCCAATACACACTCACCCTCTCCACTCACCCTCTCCACTCACCCAACACACACTCGCCATCTCCACTCACCCAACGCACACTCACCCTCTCCATTCATTCAACACACACTCACCCTCTCCATTCATTCAACACACACTCACCCTCTCCACTCACCCATCACACAATCACCCTCTCCACTCACCCAACACACACTCACCCTCTCCACTCACCCAACACACATTCACCCTCTCCAACCACCCAACACACACACCCTCTCCACTCACCCAACACACACTCACCCTCTCCAACTACCCAACACACACTCACCCTCTCCACTCAACCAACACACACTCACCCTCTTCATTCACCCAACAATAACTCACCCTCTCCACTCACGCAACACACACTCAGCCTCTCCACTCACACAACACACACTCACCCTCTCCACTCACCCAACACACACTCACCCTCTCCAACTACCCAACAGAGACTCACACTCTCCACTCACCCAACACACACTCACCCTCTCCATTCACCCAACACACACTCACCGTCTCCACTCACCCAACACACACTCACCCTCTCCACTCACCCAACACACACTCACCCTCTCCACTCACCCAACAAACACTCAGCCTCTCCACTCACCCAACACACACTCACCCTCTCCACTCACCCAACACACACTCACCCTCTCCAACTACCCAACACACACTCACCCTCTCCACTCACCCAACACACACTCACCCTCTGCACTCACCCAACACCCACTCACCGTCTCCACTCACCCAACACACACTCACCGCCTCCATTCACCCAACACACACTCACCGTCTCCACTCACCCAACACACACTCACCCTCTCCACACACCCAACACACACTCACCCTCTCCACTCACCCAACACAAACTCAGCCTCTCCACTCACCCAACACACACTCACCCTCTCCACTCACCCAACACACACTCACCCTCTCCAACTACCCAACACACACTCACCCTCTCCACTCACCCAACACACACTCACCCTCTCCACTCACCCAACACACACTCACCGTCTCCACTCACCCAACACAGACTCACCCTCCCACTCACCCAACACACACTCACCCTCTCCACTCACCCAACACACACTCACCCTCTCCACTCACCCAACACACACTCACCCTCTCCACTCACCCAAAACACACTCACCCTCTCCACTCACCCAACACACACACACCCTCTCCAACCACCCAACACACACTTACCATCTCCACTCATCCAATACACACTCACCCTCTCCACTCACCCTCTCCACTCACCCAACACACACTCGCTATCTCCACTCACCCAACGCACACTCACCCTCTCCATTCATTCAACACACACTCACCCTCTCCATTCATTCAACACACACTCACCCTCTCCACTCACCCATCACACAATCACCCTCTCCACTCACCCAACACACACTCACCCTCTCCACTCACCCAACACACATTCACCCTCTCCAACCACCCAACACACACACCCTCTCCACTCACCCAACACACACTCACCCTCTCCAACTACCCAACACACACTCACCCTCTCCACTCAACCAACACACACTCACCCTCTTCATTCACCCAACAATAACTCACCCTCTCCACTCACGCAACACACACTCAGCCTCTCCACTCACACAACACACACTCACCCTCTCCACTCACCCAACACACACTCACCCTCTCCAACTACCCAACAGACACTCACACTCTCCACTCACCCAACACACACTCACCCTCTCCATTCACCCAACACACACTCACCGTCTCCACTCACCCAACACACACTCACCCTCTCCACTCACCCAACACACACTCACCCTCTCCACTCACCCAACAAACACTCAGCCTCTCCACTCACCCAACACACACTCACCCTCTCCACTCACCCAACACACACTCACCCTCTCCAACTACCCAACACACACTCACCCTCTCCACTCACCCAACACACACTCACCCTCTGCACTCACCCAACACCCACTCACCGTCTCCACTCACCCAACACACACTCACCGCCTCCATTCACCCAACACACACTCACCGTCTCCACTCACCCAACACACACTCACCCTCTCCACACACCCAACACACACTCACCCTCTCCACTCACCCAACACAAACTCAGCCTCTCCACTCACCCAACACACACTCACCCTCTCCACTCACCCAACACACACTCACCCTCTCCAACTACCCAACACACACTCACCCTCTCCACTCACCCAACACACACTCACCCTCTCCACTCACCCAACACACACTCACCGTCTCCACTCACCCAACACAGACTCACCCTCCCACTCACCCAACACACACTCACCCTCTCCACTCACCCAACACACACTCACCCTCTCCACTCACCCAACACACACTCACCCTCTCCACTCACCCAACACACACTCACCCTCTCCACTCACCCAACACACACTCACCCTCTCCAACTACCCAACACACACTCACCCTCTCCACTCACCCAACACACACTCACCCTCTCCACTCACCCAACACACACTCATCCTCTCCACTCACCCAACACACACTCACCCTCTCCACTCACCCAACACACACTCACCCTCTCCTCTCACCCAACACACACTCACCCTCTCCACTCACCCAACACACTCTCACCCTCTCCACTCACCCAACACACACTCACCCT
This sequence comes from Isurus oxyrinchus, assembly GCA_026770705.1. Lineage (NCBI taxonomy): Eukaryota > Metazoa > Chordata > Chondrichthyes > Lamniformes > Lamnidae > Isurus > Isurus oxyrinchus. The sequence goes on from JANJGN010000630.1 coordinate 310,695, forward strand.
CTCCACTCACCCAACACACACTCACCCTCTCCACTCACCCAACACACACTCACCCTCTCCACTCACCCAACACGCACTCACCCTCTCCACTCACCCAACACGGACTCACCCTCTCCACTCACCCAACACGCACTCACCCTCTCCACTCACCAAACACACACTCACCCTCTCCACTCACCGAACACACACTCACCCTCTCCACTCACCCAACATACACTCACCTTCTCCACTCACCCAACATACACTCACCCTCTTCAACCACCCAACACACACTCACCATCTCCACTCACCCAACACACACTCACCCTCTTCATTCACCCAACACACACTCACCCTCTCCACTCAACCAACACACACTCACCCTCTCCACTCAACCATCACACACTCACCCTCTCCACTCACCCAACACACACTCACCCTCTCCACTCACCCAACACACACTCACCCTCTCCACTCACCCAACACACACTCACCCTCTTCATTCACCCAACACACACTCACCCTCTCCACTCACCCAACACACACACCCTCTCCACTCACCCAACACACACTCACCCTCTCCAACCACCCAACACACACTCACCCTCTCCACTCACCCAAAACATACTCACCATCTCCACTCACCCAACACACACTCACCCTCTCCATTCACCCAACACACACTCACCTTCTCCACTCACCCAACGCACACTCACCCTCTCCACTCACCCAACGCACACTCACCCTCTCCATAGACCAAACACACACTCACCCTCTCCACTCACCCAACACACACTCGCCCTCTCCACTCACCCAACACACACTCACCCTCCTCTCTCTCCCAACACACACTCACCCTCTCCACTCACCCAACACACACTCACCCTCTCCACTCACCCAACACACACTCACCCTCTCCACTCATCCAATACACACTCACCCTTTCCACTCACCCTCTCCACTCACCCAACACACACTCGCCATCTCCACTCACCCAACGCACACTCACCCTCTCCATTCATTCAACACACACTCACCCTCTCCATTCATTCAACACACACTCACCCTCTCCACTCACCCAACACACACTCACCCTCTCCACTCACCCAACACACACTCACCCTCTTCACTCACCCAACACACACTCACCCTCTCCACTCACCCAACACACACTCACCCTCTCCACTCACCCAACACACACTCACCCTCTTCATTCACCCAACACACACTCGCCATCTCCACTCACCCAACACACACAGCCTCTTCACTCACCCAATACACACTCACCCTCTCCACTCACCCAACACACACTCACCCTCTCCACTCATCCAACACACACTCACGCTCTTCATTCACCCAACACACACTCACCCTCTCCATTCACCCAACACACACTCACCCTCTTCATTCACACAACACACACTCGCCCTCTCCACTCACCCAACACACACTCACCCTCTCCAACCACCCAACGCACACTCACCCTCTCCACTCACCCAAAACATACTCACCATCTCCACTCACCCAACACACACTCACCCTCTCCATTCACCACACACACACTCACCCTCTCCACTCACCCAACACACACTCACCCTCTCCACTCACCCAACACACATTCACCCTCTCCAACCACCCAACACACACTCACCCTCTCCACTCACCCAACACACACTCACCCTCTCCAACTACCCAACACACACTCACCCTCTCCAACTACCCAACAGACACTCACCCTCTCCACTCACCCAACACACACTCACCCTCTCCATTCACCCAACACACACTCACCGTCTCCACTCAACCAACACACACTCACCCTCTTCATTCACCCAACAATAACTCACCCTCTCCACTCACCCAACACACACTCAGCCTCTCCACTCACACAACACACACTCACCCTCTCCACTCACCCAACACACACTCACCCTCTCCAACTACCCAACAGACACTCACCCTCTCCACTCACCCAACACACACTCACCCTCTCCATTCACCCAACACACACTCACCGTCTCCACTCACCCAACACACACTCACCCTCTCCACTCACCCAACACACACTCACCCTCTCCACTCACCCAACACACACTCAGCCTCTCCACTCACCCAACACACACTCACCCTCTCCACTCACCCAACACACACTCACCCTCTCCAACTACCCAACACACACTCACCCTCTCCACTCACCCAACACACACTCACCCTCTCCACTCACCCAACACCCACTCACCGTCTCCATTCACCCAACACACACTCACCCTCTCCATTCACCCAACACACACTCACCGTCTCCACTCACCCAACACACACTCACCCTCTCCACTCACCCAACACACACTCACCCTCTCCACTCACCCAACACAAACTCTGCCTCTCCACTCACCCAACACACACTCACCCTCTCCACTCACCCAACACACACTCACCCTCTCCAACTACCCAACACACACTCACCCTCTCCACTCACCCAACACACACTCACCCTCTCCACTCACCCAACACACACTCAGCCTCTCCACTCACACAACACACACTCACCCTCTCCACTCACCCAACACACACTCACCCTCTCCAACTACCCAACAGACACTCACCCTCTCCACTCACCCAACACACACTCACCCTCTCCATTCACCCAACACACACTCACCGTCTCCACTCACCCAACACACACTCACCCTCTCCACTCACCCAACACACACTCACCCTCTCCACTCACCCAACACACACTCAGCCTCTCCACTCACCCAACACACACTCACCCTCTCCACTCACCCAACACACACTCACCCTCTCCAACTACCCAACACACACTCACCCTCTCCACTCACCCAACACACACTCACCCTCTCCACTCACCCAACACCCACTCACCGTCTCCACTCACCCAACACACACTCACCCTCTCCATTCACCCAACACACACTCACCGTCTCCACTCACCCAACACACACTCACCCTCTCCACTCACCCAACACACACTCACCCTCTCCACTCACCCAACACAAACTCTGCCTCTCCACTCACCCAACACACACTCACCCTCTCCACTCACCCAACACACACTCACCCTCTCCAACTACCCAACACACACTCACCCTCTCCACTCACCCAACACACACTCACCCTCTCCACTCACCCAACACACGCTCACCGTCTCCACTCACCCAACACAGACTCACCCTCTCCACTCACCCAACACACACTCACCCTCTCCACTCACCCAACACACACTCACCCTCTCCACTCACCCAACACACACTCACCCTCTCCACTCACCCAACACACACTCACCCTCTCCAACTACCCAACACACACTCACCCTCTCCACTCACCCAACACACACTCACCCTCTCCACTCACCCAAAACACACTCATCCTCTCCACTCACCCAACACACACTCACCCTCTCCACTCACCCAACACACACTCACCCTCTCCACTCACCCAACACACACTCACCCTTTCCACTCACCCAACACACACTCACCCTCTCCACTCACCCAACACACACTCACCCTCTCCACTCATCCAACACACACTCACCCTCTCCACTCACCCAACACACACTCACCCTCTCCACTCACCCAACACGCACTCACCCTCTCCACTCACCCAACACGCACTCACCCTCTCCACTCACCCAACACGCACTCACCCTCTCCACTCACCCAACACACACTCACCCTCTCCACTCACCCAACACACACTCACCCTCTCCACTCACCCAACATACACTCACCTTCTCCACTCACCCAACATACACTCACCCTCTTCAACCACCCAACACACACTCACCATCTCCACTCACCCAACACACACTCACCCTCTTCATTCACCCAACACACACTCACCCTCTCCACTCACCCAACACACACTCACCCTCTCCACTCAACCATCACACACTCACCCTCTCCACTCACCCAACACACACTCACCCTCTCCACTCACCCAACACACACTCACCCTCTCCACTCAACCATCACACACTCACCCTCTCCACTCACCCAACACACACTCACCCTCTCCACGCACCCAACACACACTCACCCTCTTCATTCACCCAACACACACTCACCCTCTCCACTCACCCAACACACACACCCTCTCCAACCACCCAACACACACTCACCCTCTCCACTCACCCAAAACATACTCACCATCGCCACTCACCCAACACACACTCACCCTCTCCATTCACCCAACACACACTCACCTTCTCCACTCACCCAACGCACACTCACCCTCTCCACTCACCCAACGCACACTCACCCTCTCCATAGACCAAACACACACTCACCCTCTCCACTCACCCAACACACACTCACCCTCTCCAACCACCCAACACACACTCACCCTCTCCACTCACCCTCTCCACTCATCCAACACACACTCACCCTCTCCACTCACCCAACACACACTCACCCTCTCCATTCACCCAATACACACTCACCCTCTCCACTCACCCAACACACACTCACCCTCTCCACTCACCCAACACACACTCGCCCTCTCCACTCACCCAACACACACTCACCCTCCTCTCTCTCCCAACACACACTCACCCTCTCCACTCACCCAACACACACTCACCCTCTCCACTCACCCAACACACACTCACCCTCTCCACTCATCCAATACACACTCAACCTTTCCACTCACCCTCTCCACTCACCCAACACACACTCGCCATCTCCACTCACCCAACGCACACTCCCCCTCTCCATTCATTCAACACACACTCACCCTCTCCATTCATTCAACACACACTCACCCTCTCCACTCACCCAACACACACTCACCCTCTCCACTCACCCAACACACACTCACCCTCTTCACTCACCCAACACTCACTCACCCTCTCCACTCACCCAACACACACTCACCCTCTCCACTCACCCAACACACACTCACCCTCTTCATTCACCCAACACAAACTCACCCTCTCCACTCACCCAACACACACAGCCTCTCCACTCACCCAATACACACTCACCCTCTCCACTCACCCAACACACACTCACCCTCTCCACTCATCCAACACACACTCACGCTCTTCATTCACCCAACACACACTCACCCTCTCCATTCACCCAACACACACTCACCCTCTTCATTCACACAACACACACTCGCCCTCTCCACTCACCCAACACACACTCACCCTCTCCAACCACCCAACGCACACTCACCCTCTCCACTCACCCAAAACATACTCACCATCTCCACTCACCCAACACACACTCACCCTCTCCATTCACCCAACACACACTCACCTTCTCCACTCACCCAACGCACACTCACCCTCTCCACTCATCCAACGCACACTCACCCTCTCCATACACCAAACACACACTCACCCTCTCCACTCACCCAACACACACTCACCCTCTCCAACCACCCAACACACACTCACCCTCTCCACTCACCCTCTCCACTCATCCAACACACACTCCCCCTCTCCACTCACCCAACACACACTCACCCTCTCCATTCACCCAATACACACTCACCCTCTCCACTCACCCAACACACACTCACCCTCTCCACTCACCCAACACACACTCGCCCTCTCCACTCACCCAACACACACTCACCCTCCTCTCTCTCCCAAAACACACTCACCCTCTCCACTCACCCAACCCACACTCACCCTCTCCACTCACCCAACACACACTCACCCTCTCCTCTCATCCAATACACACTCACCCTTTCCACTCACCCTCTCCACTCACCCAACACACACTCGCCATCTCCACTCACCCAGCGCACACTCACCCTCTCCATTCATTCAACACACACTCACCCTCTCCATTCATTCAACACACACTCACCCTCTCCACTCACCCAACACACACTCACCCTCTCCACTCACGCAACACACACTCACCCTCTCCACTCACCCAACACACACTCACCCTCTCCACTCACCCAACGCACACTCACCCTCTCCAACCACCCAACACACACTCACCCTCTCCAATCACCCAACACACACTCACCCTCTCCACTCACCCAACACACACTCACCCTCTCCACTCACCCAACACACACTCACCCTCTCCACTCACCCAACACACACTCACCCTCTGCACTCACCCAACACACACTCACCCTCTCCACTCATCCAATACACACTCACCCTCTCCACTCACCCTCTCCACTCATCCAACACACACTCACCCTCTCCACTCACCCAACACACACTCACCCTCTCCATTCACCCAATACACACTCACCCTCTCCACTCACCCAACACACACTCACCCTCTCCACTCACCCAACACACACTCGCCCTCTCCACTCACCCAACACACACTCACCCTCCTCTCTCTCCCAAAACACACTCACCCTCTCCACTCACCCAACCCACACTCACCCTCTCCACTCACCCAACACACACTCACCCTCTCCTCTCATCCAATACACACTCACCCTTTCCACTCACCCTCTCCACTCACCCAACACACACTCGCCATCTCCACTCACCCAGCGCACACTCACCCTCTCCATTCATTCAACACACACTCACCCTCTCCATTCATTCAACACACACTCACCCTCTCCACTCACCCAACACACACTCACCCTCTCCACTCACCCAACACACACTCACCCTCTCCACTCACGCAACACACACTCACCCTCTCCACTCACCCAACACACACTCACCCTCTCCACTCACCCAACGCACACTCACCCTCTCCAACCACCCAACACACACTCACCCTCTCCAATCACCCAACACACACTCACCCTCTCCACTCACCCAACACACACTCACCCTCTCCACTCACCCAACACACACTCACCCTCTCCACTCACCCAACACACACTCACCCTCTGCACTCACCCAACACACACTCACCCTCTCCACTCATCCAATACACACTCACCCTCTCCACTCACCCTCTCCACTCACCCAACACACACTCGCCATCTCCACTCACCCAACGCACACTCACCCTCTCCACTCACCCAACACACACTCACTTTCTCCACTCACCCTACACTACCACCTGGAAGTTCCCCTCCAATTTACTTACCATCTTAAGGAGGATCTTAACAAGGAGAGAGCTCGATAGATTTAGGGAGGGAATTCCACATATTGAGGGAGAGACAGCTGAAAGCAAATCCACCGATGGTGGAGTACAGGTCGAGGAGGAGGAACAAGTGGCCGGAGTTAGAGAAATGGTGAGATCTCAGTGGATTGTAAAGCTGGAGGAGGTTACAGAGATAGGGAGGGGTGTAGTGGCTGGAGGAGGTTACAGGGATAGGGAGGGATGTAGGGGCTGGATGAGGTTACAGAGATAGGGAGGGGTGTAGGGGATGGAGGAGGTTACAGAGATAGGGAGGGGTGTAGGGGCTGGAGGAGGTTACAGAGATAGGGAGGGGTGTAGTGGCTGGAGGAGGTTACAGGGATAGGGAGGGATGTAGGGGCTGGATGAGGTTACAGAGATAGGGAGGGGTGTAGGGGCTGGAGGAGGTTACAGAGATAGGGAGGGATGTAGGGGCTGGAGGAGGTTACAGAGATAGGGTGGGATGTAGGGGCTGGAGAAGGTTACAGAGATCGGGAGGGGTGTTGGGGCTGGAGGAGGTTACAGAGTTAGGGAGGGGTATAGGGGGCTGGAGGAGGTTACAGAGTTAGGGAGGGGTATAGGGGCTGGAGGAGGTTACAGAGATAGGGAGGGGTGTTGGGGCTGGAGGAGGTTACAGAGATCGGGAGGGGTGTAGGGGCTGGAGAAGGTTACAAAGATAGGGAGGGGTTTAGGGGGCTGGAGGAGGTTACAGAGATAGGGAGGGGTGTATGGGCTGGAGGAGGTTACAGAGATAGGGAGGGGTGTAGGGGCTGGAGGAGGTTACAGAGATAGGGTGGGATGTAGGTGCTGGAGGATGTTACAGAGATAGGGAGGGTTGTAGGGGCTGGAGGAGGTTACAGAGATAGGGAGGGGTGTAGGGGCTGGAGAAGGTTACAGAGATAGGGAGGGGTGTAGGGGCTGGAGGAGGTTACAGAGATAGGGAGGGGTGTAGGGGCTGGAGAAGGTTACAGAGATAGGGAGGGGTGTAGGGGCTGGAGGAGGTTACAGAGATAGGGAGGGGTGTAGGGGCTGGAGGAGGTTACAGAGATAGGGAGGGGTGTAGGGGCTGGAGGAGGTTACAGAGATAGGGAGGGGTGTAGGGACTGGAGGTGGTTACAGAGATAGGGAGGGGTGTAGGGGCTGGAGGAGGTTACAGAGATAGGGAGGGATGTAGGGACTGGAGGAGGTTACAGAGATAGGGAGGAGTGTAGGGGCTGGAGGAGGTTACAGAGATAGGGAGGGGTGTTGGGGCTAGAGGAGGTTACAGAGATAGGGAGGGGTGTTGGGGCTGGAGGAGGTTACAGAGATCGGGAGGGGTGTTGGGGCTGGAGGAGGTTACAGAGATCGGGAGGGGTGTAGGGGCTGGAGGAGGTTACAGAGATCGGGAGGGGTGTAGGGGCTGGAGGAGGTTACAGAGATAGGGAGGGGTGTATGGCTAGAGGAGGTTACAGAGATAGGGAGGGATGTTCAGGTTGGATTTTCTCACAGTTAAACATCACTAGCCTTTGTTGAGGTTGTGAATTTTTCTGCTTAGTTTTAGTGGAATCATTTTCAGTCATAACATTATCTTCACAAGTTACAAATCCATATTTAAAATTGCCCCTTGGAAAGGGTTGAGTTGGGGTTGAATCTATCGACAGTTTGGGGCTGAGGGGGATTTGATTCTTGCCCAGTCTGTGCGTCTGGGATGTGGCTGGTTTGATGCCTTGAATCTGGCAACTCGGTGATTTAGACATTAAATGGAATGCTGGGGAAAGTTAATCTGATGCCAGACTGGAGCAGTAAACAGCCAACGGCTAAATGAGAACACGTAAAGGATCCGACTCTTCATCAAAACTCATTTCCAGCGAGGCTGATTTCAGTTCAGCCAACTCCATTGTTTGGGTGTTTAGATTTTTTCATTATTAACCATTCAATAGAAAAAGCTCCTTCTGCATCACAAATCATTTCTAAATTCAGCCACTGTGGAGACAGGGACATTCGCATTGAAAACCAATTGACCTCAACACTGGGAGCAACAGGGAAGAACAGAACAGGGAGTGCTGTCCCAGACACCCCATCACAGGATGTGAGACAGGTGGGGACAGACAGGAGGCGCTGTCCCAGACACCCTGTCCCAGGGTGTGAGACTGCAGGGGGACAGACAGGAGGCACTGTTCCAGACTCCCTGTCCTAGGGTGTGAGACTGGGGGGGACAGACAGGGGGCGCAGGCAGACAGGAGGTGCTAGTTTCCATGCCAGTGTCAATGGGATTGTGAATTTTGGAAATATACTCACCCTGCATGGCACACACCCCATATACAATAAACACACCCCATATACAATAAATACACCCCATATACAATAAACACACCCCATATACAATAAATACACCCCATATACAATAAATACACCCCATATACAATAAACACACCCCATATACAATAAATACACCCCATATACAATAAATACACCCCATATACAATAAACACACTCCATATACAATAAACACATCCAATATGCAATAAACACACCCCATGTACAATAAGCACGCTCCATATAGTATAAGCACACTCCATATACAATATACTCACTCCAAAACAGCACACAGTATTCAAGATGCGGTCTCACCAATGCCCTGTATAACTGAAGCATAACATCATTACTTTTATGTGCAATACCTATCATGAGAAAGGATAACATTCCATTAGCCTTCAAGCAGCACTTGCTTAGCAACAACCTAGTCGCTGACACTCAATTCAGTTTCCGCCAGGGCCGCTCAGCTCCTGATCTCATTACAGCTTTTGTTCAAACGTGGACAAAAGAGCTGAGCCCCCGAGGTGAGGTGAGAGTGACTGCCCTTGACATCCAGGCACTTCAATGGTTCAGCCCCATCGTCTGTCCTGCTCTGGATCCCACTTCACTCCTCCTCGCCCAAACCCAACTCCATACCACCAGCACCCTCACTACTGCCAGACCAAACTTCCGTGAAGGCTGCCACTCTCTGCTCCCCTCCCTTAAGCCGTGCAGTTCATCAAGAGATATGGCTGACCTCAGGCACCACTGCACAAAGTCAACTGTTGAACTGTTTAAACGATCATGAACAGGAAGCCATGAGATTCTCGTGCACTGCTGACTTTACCGGGAAGGTAGGACATAATTTTAACAAGTTTTATACTATTAGGCATGCAAACGCGCTACAAGTAGGAACCTGCCACTGGCAGACACCTCGCTCAATGTGCTGCAAACATTCTGCTGGTGCGACGTCTGCATCGCAAGCCCCCATTGGAACATGAGAATTCTCATCCCACCTAATCAAGTCATCTCGCCTGCCAACTTACCCACCCTCCTGGTCTCCATAACATCGCCCCCACTAACAGCTCCATTGTAAAGACATTAAGAAATTGAATGTTCCCTAAACTCACAATATTCCAAAGAGCCAATGCAACTACTTCAGATGTGGCGTCACTGATATAAACTGGGGAGCACAGTAGCCAATTTTTCACAGCAAACTCCCACACAGAAACCAAAGTAATAGTGACCAGAGCACACTAATGATGCTGGTTGAGGGATAAATATTGTACAGGAAATTGAGGAGAACAAATCAACGCCTTTTCCAAAAATATCACAATATCTTTGACCCAAGCAGAGAGGATGGAGGGAGACGCAGATTAATGTGTCATCTGAGAAAAGCACCTTTGGCAGTGCAGCACTCTCTCAGCGGTCCCCCTCAAACAGTTTGGCACTACATCAGGACCGACCCGCCTACTCATTTGGTAGTGCAGGAAACCCTAAGTACTGACCACTGTCACTGGAGCGGTCCCTCAATTCCGACCCTCCAACTGTGCAGAGGTCCCTGAGGACATATCCTCTGACAGTACAGCACCCCCTCAGTACTGACCCTCTCTCAGTGCAGCACTCCCTCAGTACTGACCCTCTGACAGTACAGCACTCCCTCAGTACAGAGTCTCTGACAGTGCAGCACTCCCTCAGTACTGACCCTCTCTCAGTGCAGCACTCCCTCAGTACTGACCCTCTCTCAGTGCAGCACCCCCTCAGTACTGACCCTCTCTCAGTGCAGCACCCCCTCAGTACTGACCCTCTGACAGTGCAGCACTCCCTCAGTACTGACCCTCTGACAATGCAGCACTCCCTCAGTACTGACCCTCTGACAGTGCAGCACTCCCTCAGTACTGACCCTCTGACAGTGCAGCACTCCCTCAGTACTGACCCTCTGACAGTGCAGCAATCTCTCAGTACTGACCCTCTGACGGTGCAGCACTCCCTCAGTACTGACCCTCTGACAGTGCAGCAATCTCTCAGTACTGACCCTCTGACGGTGCAGCACTCCCTCAGTACTGACCCTCTGACAGTGCAGCACTCCCTCAGTACTGACCCTCTGACTGTGCAGCACTCCCTCAGTACTGACCCTCTGACAGTGCAGCAATCTCTCAGTACTGACCCTCTGACAGTGCAGCACCCCCTCAATACTGACCCTCTGAGAGGGCAGCACTCCCTCAGTACTGACCCTCTGACAGTGCAGCACTCCTTCAGTACTGATCTTCTGACAGTGCAGCACTCCCTCAGTACTGACCCTCAGACAGTGCAGCGCTCCCTCAGTACTGCACTGGGAGTATCAATCTGGATTATGGGATATGAATGCAGAAACAATGTGATAAAGAGTTTCCTTTGAAGTTATTGGCCTGTAAAAAATGTTGTTATTAACGAATGTTCTGCTCCCACTTGACACAACATTCTCCAGTGGAGACTGAGTCTGGTGCAGGTCAGTGATGGAGAATAACCGGATTATCGTTAATCTGCAGAGTGAGTGACGGAGAGTAACCAGGATATTGATATTCTACAGAGGGTGTGATGGAGAGTGAACAGGTTATTATTAATATACAGAGTGAGTTACGGAGTGTATCCCAGTTATGGTTAATCTACCGAGAGAGTGAGAGAGAGTAACCAGTTTATCGTTAACCTACAGAGAGAGTGATAGAGAGTAACCAGGATATCATTAATCTTCAGAGAGACCGATGGAGGATAACCAGGTTATCATTAATCTGCAGCGAGAATGATGTAGTGTTACCAGGTTATTGTTAATCTACAGACAGAGTGATGGAGAATAACCAGGTTACCTTTAATCTGGAGAGATAATGATGGAAAGTAACCAGGTTATTGTTAATCTGCAGAGAGAGTGATGGAGAGTACCCAGGTTATCATTAATCTGCAGAATGAAAGATTGAGAGTAACCAGGTTATCGTTAATTTGCAGAGTGAGTGATGGAGAGTAACTAAGTTATCGATATTCTACAGAGAGAGTGTTGGAGAGTAACCAGGTTATCAATAATCTACAGAGAGAGTGTTGGCAAGTAACCAGGTTATCGATAATCTACAGAGAGAGTGTTGGAGAGTAACCAGGTTACCATTAATCTTCAGAGCTCCAGTCACAAGCTGAGCTCTCACACAGTGAATATTTGCTGATGTAGGGAAGAATTATTTATAAAAACAAAAAAACTGCGGATGCTGGAAATCCAAAACAAAAACAGAATTACCTGGAAAAACTCAGCAGGTCTGGCAGCATCGGCGGAGAAGAAAAGAGTTGACGTTTCGAGTCCTCATGACCCTTCTGGGACTCTGAATAAAGTCACTTTGAATTCTTATCACACAAGAATCTGGAGGATTTTTCAGTGCTTTTGTGCTCCTGAAGGTGAAGGATGTTGGTGCTGGGATGATAAACTTTCCCCATTTCATTACCCAGTGTCAGCATCAAGCACAGCGTTAGATACAGAGTAAATCTCCCTCTACACTGTCCCCATCAAACACTCCCAGGAAAGGTACAGCACGGGGTTAGTTACAGAGTAAAGCTCCCTCTGCACTGTCCCCATCAAACACTTCCAGGACAGGTACAGCACGGGGTTAGATACAGAGTAAAGCTCCCTCTACACCATACCCATCAAACACTCCCAGGACAGGTACAGCACAGGGTTAGATACAGAGTAAAGCTCCCTCTACACTGTCCCCATCAAACACTCCCAGTTCAGGTACAACTTGGGGTTTAGATACAGAGTAAAGCTCCCTCTACACCATCCCCATCAATCTTTTCCAGGACAGGTACAGCACGGGGTTAGATACAGAGTAAATCTACCTCTCCATTGTCCCCATCAAAAACTCCCAGGACAGGTACAGCACGGGGTTAATTACAGAGTAATGCTCCCTCTACACTGTCCCCATCAAACACTCCCAGGACAGGTTCAGCACGGGGTTAGATACAGAGTAAAGCTCCCTCTACACTGTCCCCATCAAACACTCCCAGGACAGGTACAGCACGGGGTTAGATACAGAGTAAAGCTCCCTCTACACTGTCCCTGTCAAACACTCCCAGGACAGGTACAACAAAGCTTTGATGTCCTTTCTAATGTTGCCATGAATTGAACACAATACTCCAGCTGGGACCTAACCAGGGTTTTATAAAGGTTCATGATAATTTCCTTGCTTTGGTCCTCTCTGCTCCTTTTATAAAGCCCAGAATTCCATGTGCCTTTTTTAAAACAATTTTATCAACCATTGGGTCAGGACAAGATTGGTTTCAGTGTGATTCCTCCCAAGGTTGAATTGCCAGCTAACATCTAGCCTGCAGATGAATAATGACCATTTGGGGATGAAGGCTCCTGGCAGGAGGAGTGGGGACCAGAGTTAGTGAACCACAGAACAACAAGGAGCCACTGGGAGAGAGAGCGTAGGAGATTAAACCCAATGGAATTAACAACAAGAATCAACTTTAAGGTGGGGTGAATGCTGAGTGCTGGAGTGAGAGTTATTCCCAGGACATGGAAACACTGGGCTTCCAATCACTCCGTGTGAGATTAATCACAATCCCTGAACTCCCAGCTCTGCTCATTTCCCAGGATTTACAGCATTCCGATCTGTAAACAGGGCAAAGAGAAATGAGCAAAGCTCGATGTAATTAGACCCCTGACAGGCTGATCCATCAAAACAAAAACTAGAAACATTGAGAAACACGACAGGAAACATCAGCTGAGGCTGAGAGTCGGAGGCAGAGCGGAATCTGAAACCTGCCCTCATTTATTGTCTGTCTCCAGGGAACAAAGGCAGCGGCTTTCACACTGAGTGAGAACCAAATATGAAACTCGCCCAGCTCTGGCTCCTAGTATTGAAGAAAGAACTTACATTTCTATAGCGCCTGTCACCTCCTCAGGACATCCCAAAGCTCTTCACGGTCAATGGGATATATTTGAAATGTAGACACTGTTGTCATGTCTGAAGCCTTTCCTGTTAATTTAACCTTTTGTGTTCTGTTGGTTTATATTCATTGATGTTCTCAGTTACTCGACAGGTTCCAGCTTTGTGATCCTGACTGTTGAATCTCCCCTATTCTGTCTGTCTCTGATCTTATTCCCCACTCTCACTGCACTCACAACCTGTCGTAGTGAATTTATATCCCAGAATTGTTCAGCTCACATTATTATCCAACCCACTGAATTTATCTTAAACACAATATTCTAACCTTTAACTAATTGCCTAAGGGGCTGTTTTCAATTCAGCCGCTGAAGAATATTTAATTAACTCTTTGAAGTTTCTCCTGGCTGATAATGAGCAGATAATCTCTTTCAGTGAAATAGTGGCCGTGGGATCTTTACTGCCTCTTGAGAGGGTAGCTGGGGCCAATCTATTACCTCCTTTGACAGATGGCACCCCTGACAGTGCAACGCTCCCTCAGTCCTGCACTGGGAGAGTCAGCTGGGACTATGGGTCCAAGTCTGGAGTGGGACTTGAACCCACCATGTTCTGACACTGAGGGAAGAGTCCCACATACAGAGCCCCAACTTGTGTCAAAACACTCACGAGTGCCAATCTCAGTCTCTCCACCACTGACGCACAGTGACAGCAGTGTGTACCATCTACAAGATGCACTGCAGGAATTCACCAAAGCTCCTTAGACAGCACCTTCTAAACCCACGACCTCTACCATCTAGAAGGACAAGGGCATCATACACATGGGAACACCACCACTTGGAAGTTCCCCTCCAAGTCACTCACCATCCTGACTTGGAAATATATCACCGTTCCTTCACTGTCGTTGGGTCAAAATCGTGGAACTCCCTCCCTAACAGCGCTGTGGGTGTACCTACACCACATGGACTGCAACGGTTCAAGAAGGCAGCTCACCACCACCTTCTCAAGGGCAATTAGGGATGGGCAATAAATGCTGGCCCAGCCAGCGACACCCACATCCCGTGAATGAATTTTTAAAAAGGAAAAGGAAGAAGTGTGCATCCCACAGATGTCAGGTGGAAAATGTAATGGAGAATCGGGTTGAACATAGAAGGACCAGAGGGGAAGTGACGAAACTAGTAAGAAAAGCAGAGAGAGAGCATGAAAAGAGGTTGGCAGCGAACAGAAAAGGGAATCCCATGGTCTTCTCTAAGCATGCAAACAATAAAAAGGTGGTAAAAGAAAGAGTCGGGCCCATTGGGGACAAAAAGTGAACTTGTATGTGAAGGCTTATTATGACACAGCCAATGGTAAATCCAAATCACTTTGACACTTGCTTGGAAGGTAGCTCAAAATCTCATTTAAATTTTCAAGTACCCCCTCATTATTCAATTTGATTAGAGGAAAATCAGTTTCAGAGTCCAGCACTTCTACCTTTCTCTCATCATCCACCATCACTAACACCTCTTTTTGTTCCTCTTCCCTGTCAAACTACTTTTTAAGCATATTTACATGACACACACTCTGCTTCTTTCTTTTATCTGGAGGGTGCTGGAGGCAGGTTCGATCAAGGTATTCAAAAGAGAATTAAATTGTTACCTGAAAAGGGAGAATGTGCAAGGTAACATGGATAAGGGAGGGGATTCGGGCTAAGTGGAATGCTCTTTCTGAGAGCCAGTGCAGACTCAATGGGCCGAATGGCTTCCTTCAGCACTGGGAAGACGCTGTGATACAAGTGGCAGCAGTGTACACCATCTAAAAGATGCACTGCAGCAACTCACCAAGCCTCCTTCAACAGCACTACCACCTAGAAGGACAAGGGCAGCAGACACATGGGAACACCACCACCTGGAAGTTCCCCTCCAAGCCACTCACCATCCTGACTTGGAAATATATCGCCGTTCCTTCACTGTCGCTGGGACAAAATCCTGGAACTCCCTCCCTAACAGCACGGTGGGTGTACCTGCACCACATGGACTGCAGCGGTTCAGGAAGAGGTGGTCACCACACCATTGGCAGGTTGTGATCAAACCAGAGTGCATACAGAGGAGACTTTACCAAGATGTGGCCGGGATTGGACAATTTTATCCCTGAGGAAAGATTGGAGAGACTGGGGTTGTTTTCTTTGGAACTGAGGAGGCTGAGAGGAGATTTAATTGAGGAGCATAAAATTATGAGGGGCCTGGATAGAGTGGATGGGAAGGACCTGTTTCCATTCACAGAGAGGATCATAACTATCCACATGAAATTAAAGTAATTGGTAGATGGATTTGAGGAGAGTTGAGGAGAAATTGTTTGACCCACAGGGTGGTGGGGATTGGGAACTTGCTATCTGTAGAGGCAGAAACCCTCGTCACATTGAATTCAAATATCGGATAAACATGAAGCTCTGTAACTACAGTGCTACAGACCAAGACGCGATAACTATTTCTTGGCCGGCACCGACATAATGGGCCAAATGGCCTCCTGTTTTGCTGTAAATCTTAGTATGTTTCTGTGTTTCTAAGAAGGCAGCTCACCACCACCTTCTCGAGGGCAATTAGGGATGGGTAATAAATGCCAGTGATGCCACATGCTGAGGATGAAGGAAGTGATTGTCCCTCCTCCCTGCCCTCTGTCTGTCCTGCTCTGAGTGTCTGGATCAAACCATCGATTTTCTCCCCAGGCTCAGTGAATGTAAATGAATGAAACGACTGCCCTGACCTCCACATCCCATCAACATCAGTCACTGCTCCGACAATGCAGTTTACATGGAATTAAAATGCTGCTGTTTCATTAGAAATCTGTCAGTGACACCCACCCAAAAGGTGAGTAGCTGTTCCTGTCCATCTGACCAATCAGTGCTCACTGACCCCTTGCCTCAGTCCCCATCAGCCTGATTGACAATCTGTGCTCGAGCTGAGTGTCCACTCCCTCTCTACCCGTCCCTGTCACTCTCCCACTTACCCAGCTGCCTGGGCCCCTCTCTCTACATCTGATGATTGATTCGAGAAACATTGTCGGAGTTTGATCCACTCTCCAGTGGAGCAGCTCGAGGTCTTTAACACGGACACATTAGACCAGACCCATTATAAAACTCTTCAAACCATAGAGGAACAGGAAGAGGCCATTCAGCCCCTCAATCCTGCCCCATCATTCAGCGGAAACTTGGCAGATCGTAACTCCATCCACCTGCCCATGCTCCATATCCCTTAATTCCTCTCCCCATGAACCCGTCTGTGTTCCCCTCACCCCCCACCGACCTTTACTGGGGTTGGAGCAGGGGAGAGAGAGGGTGGGGGGTTGGGGGGGTGGAATTGGAAAATGGAAGGCAGACAAAAGAAGGTAAGCATCATGTAGGATCAGAAAGCAAAATAATATTAAAAAGACAAAGTAAAGGGCCGTCTACCAGACTGCCTGCAGCTCTCGCAACGGGGTAGATGACTTGAAGGCACAGATTGAGGTAAATGGGTGTGATTTAATTGCCACTATGGAGATGTGGTTACAGGGTGATTGAGGTCGGGAACTGAATATCCAAAAATATTCAACATCTGGAAGGGCAGGGAAAAAGGATAAGGAGCTGGGATGAGATAGCTAGACACTTAAAAAACATGATATGATTGGGCAGAGTCAACATGGATTTATGAAAGGGAAAGGGAAATGTTGAATATTCTTGGATATTCAGTTCCCAGCCTCAGTCACCCTGTAACCACATCTCCATAGTGGCAATTAAATCATGTTTGACAAAGCTGTTGGAGTTCCTTGAGGATCTTACTTGTAGCATTGATAAAGGAGAACGAGTGGATGTGGTGAATTTGGATTTTCAGAAGGCTTTCAGGAGGTTAGTAAACAAAACTAAAGCACGTGGGATTGGGAGTAACATACTCAGATGAATTGCGAATTGATTAACAGACAGAAAACAGAGTAGAAATAAATGGGTCATTCTCAGGATGGCAAGCTGTTACAATTGAAGTACCACAAGGATCAGTGCTGGGGCCACAGTCGTTCACAATCTATATAAATGATATGAACATAGGGACCAAACGTAATATTTCCAAATTTACTGATGACACAAAGTTAGGTGGGAATGTGAGTTGTGAGGAAGATGCAAGGAGGCTCCCAGGGGACTTTGACAGGCTAAGTGAGTGGGCAGGAACATGGTACACGGAATGTAATGCGAATAAGCATGAAGTTATCCACTTTGGTAGAAAAAACAGAAAGGCAGAGTATTTCTTAAATGGTGAGAGTTAGGAAGTGTTGACGTCTTGCTGCAGTTGTATGCAGCCTTGGTGAGACCTCACCTGGTGTATAGTGTACAGGTTTGGTCTCCTCATCTAAGGAAGGATATGCTAGCCATGGAGGGAGTGTAACAGGGGTTTACCAAACTAATCCCTGGGATGGTGGGATTGTCTTATGAGGACGGATTGGGAAGCCTGGGCCTACATTCTCTAGCGTTTTCGAAGAATGAGGGATGATCTTATTAGAACTTAGAAAACTATTACAGGGCGTGACAGGGTAAATGAGGGTACGATGTTACTCCGGGCTGGGAAGTCTAAAGCCAGGGGACACAGCCACAGAATAAGGCGCAGACCATTTAAGGCTGAGCTGAGGGGGAATTTCTACACTCAGAGGGTGGTGAATCTTTGGAATTCTCTACCCCTGAGGACAGTAGAAGCTGTCCATGAGGATTTTCAAGATACTCATGACATCAGGGGATAGAAACATAGAAAATATGAGCAGGAGCAGGCCATTCAGCCCTACGGGTCTGGTCTGCCATTCAATATGATCATGCCTGATCCTCTATCTCAACACCGTACTCCCACTCTCTCCCCATACCCTTTGATGCCTTTAGTGTCCAGAAATCTATTTCCTTCTTAAATATATCCAGTGACTTGGCCTCCACAGCCTCTGTGATAGAGAATTCCACAGGTTCACCACCCTCTGAGTGAAGAGGTTTCTCCTCATCTCAGTCCTTCATGGTCTACCCCGCATCCTGAGACTGTGACCCCTTGTTCTAGACCCCCCAGCCAGAGGAAATACTGTCCCTACATCCAGTCTGTCCATCCCTGTCTGACTTGTATATTTTCAATGAGATCCCCTCTCAATCTTCTAAACTCCAGTGAATACAGGCCTGGTCGGCCCAATTTCTCTTCATACGACAATCCTGCCATCCCAGGAATCAGTCGGGTGAACCTTCGCTGCTCTCCCTCTATGGCAAGTATATCCTTCCTTAGGTAAGGAGACCAAAACTGCACACAATACTCCAGGTGTGGTCTCACCAAGGCCCTGTACAGCTGCAGTAAGACATCCTTGCTCCTGTACTCAAGTCCTCTCGCAATGAAGGCCAACATACCATTTGCCTTCTTAACTGCTTGCTGCACCTGCATGCTTGCTTTCAGTGATTGTGTACAAGGACACCCAGGTCCCTTTGTACATCAACATTTCCCAATCTATCACCATTTAAATAATACTCTGCCATCCTGATTTTTCTCCCAAAGGGGATAACTTCACACTTATCCACATTATACTGCATCTGCCATGTGGTGATATGGGGGTAGTAAGGGAAATTGTCATTCCAAACATATGAACATAAAATTAGGAGTAGGAGTAGGAGTAGGAGTAGGCCATTAGGGCTCTCCAGCCATTCAATAAGATCATCTGATTGTGACCTCATCTTAACATTCTGCCGATCCTCACTAACTTCCTTGTTAGTCAAGAATCTATCTACCTCTGCCTTAAAAATATTCATTGACCCCGCCTCCACCACTTTCCAGGGAAGAGAGTTCCAAAGATTCACGACACTCTGAGAAAAACAATTTCTTCTCATGTCCGTCTTAAATAGGGGGCCCCTCATTTTTTAAGCTGTGGCCCCTGGTTCTAGTCTCTCCCACAGGGGGAAACAACCTTTCAGCATCCACCCTGTCAAGTCCGCTCAGGATCTTGTCTGCTTCAAAAAGATCACCGCTCATTCTTCTAAACTCCAATGTAGGCCCAGCCTGTCCAACCTTTCCTCATTAGATAGCACCCCCATCCCAGGTATCAGTTGAGAGAACTTTCTCTGAACTGCTTCCAATGCATCTATGTTCTTTCTTAGTTAAGGAGACCAAAACTGTACACAATACTCCAGGTGTGGGCTTCCCAATGCCTTGTCACAAAACATCCCTACTTATATATTCCATTCCCCTTGCAGTAAACACAAACATTCCATTTACCTTCCTCATCATTTGCTGTACCTGCATACTGACTTTTTGTGATTCATACACCAGGACACCCAGATCCCTCTGTACCTCAGAGTTCTGCAATCTCTCCCCATTTAAATAATTTGCTGCTTTTCTATTCTTCCTGCCAAAGTGGACAGGTTCACATTTACCCACATTATACTCCATCTGCTAAATTTTTGCCCACTCACTTAACCTGTCTATGTCTGTTTGCAGACTCCTTATGTCCTCTTCACAACTTACTTTCCTGCCTCTCTTGGTGTCATCGTCAAATTTAGCCACCGTGCTTTTGGTTCTTTCATCCAAATCATTGATGTAGATTGTAAATAGTTGAGGTCCCAGAACTGATCCCTGTGATGTTCTACTGGTTACAGCTTACCAACCCAGAAAGGACCCAGTTATCCCTACTTTCTACTTCCTGTTAGTTAACCAATCTCTATTTAAATAGTTGCTTGGTGGTATAGAGCACGAGTATTCCTGAAAAAAGAGACACATTATGGAGCAGCAGGTGGTAAATGCCGAACTGCTCAAATCCCAGGGGAAACTTGAAACAGCTTTTTTTTATTATTCGTTCATGCTATGTGGGTGTCACTGGCTGGGCCAGCATTCATTGCCCATCCCTAGTTGTCCCTTGAGAAGATGGTGGTAAGCTGCCTTCTTGAACCGCTGCAGTCCATGTGGTGTAGGTACACCCACAGTGTTGTTAGGGAGGGAGTGCCAGGATTTTGACCCAGTGACAGTGAAGGAACGGTGATATATTTCCAAGTCAGGAAGGTGAGTGACTTGGAGGGGAACTTCCAGGTGGTGGTGTTCCCATGTGTCTGCTGCCCTTGTCCTTCTAGATGGTAGTGATCGTGGGTTTGGAAGGTGCTGTCGAAGGAACCTTGGTGAATTCCTGCAGTGCATCTTGTAGATGGTACTCACACTGCTGCTACTGTGCATCAGTGGTGGAGGGAGTGAATGTTTGTAGGTGAATATTTGTGCCAGTCAAGTGGGCTGCTTTGTCCTGGATGATGTCCAGCTTCTTGTGTGATGTGGGAGCTGCATTCATCCAGGCAAGTGGGGCGTATTCCAACACACTCCTGACTTGTGCCTTGTAGGTAGTGGACAGGGATTAGAGAGTCAGGAGGTGAGTTACTCACCACATGATTCCTAACCTCTGACCTGCTCTTGCAGCCACAGTATTTATAAAGCTAGTCCAGTTCAGTTTCTAGTCAATGGTAACTCCCAGGATGTTGATAGTGGGAGATTCAGCGATGGTAATGCCATTGAACATCAAGGGGCAATGGTTGGATTCCCTCTTGTTGGAGATGGTCATTGCCTGACACTTTTGTGGCATGAATGTTACTTGTAACTTGTCAGCCCAAGCCTGGATATTGTCCAGGTCTTGCTGCATTTGAACATGGACTGCTTCAGTATCTGAAGAGTTGTGAATGGTGCTGAACATTGTGCAATCATCAGCGAACATCCCCACTTCTGACATTATGGTGGAAGGAAGGTCATTGATGAAGCAGCTGAAGATGGTTGGGCCGAGGACACTACCCTGAGGAACTCCTGCAGTGATGTTCTGGAGCTGAGATGACTGACGTCCAACAACCACAACCATCTTCCTTTGTGCTGGGTATGACTCCAACCAGCCGAGAGTTTTCCCCTCATTCCCATTGACTCCAGTTTTGCTAGGGCTCCTTGATGCCACACTCGGTCAAATGCTGCCTCGATGTCAAGGGCAGTCACTCTCACCTCACCTCGGGAGTTCAGCTCTTTTGTCCACGTTTGAACCAAGGCTGTAATGAGGCCAGGACCTGGGTGATCCTGGCGGAACCTAACCTGGGTGTCAGTGAGCAGGTTATAGCTAAGCAAGTGCCAATTGATAGCACTGTTGATGACCCCTTCCATTACTTTCCTATGATGGAGAATAGGTCAATGTGCTGGTAATTGGCCGGGTTGGATTTGTCCTGCTTTGTGTGTACAGGACATACCTGGGCAATTTTCCACATAGCCGGGTAGATGCCAGTGTTGTAGCTGTACTGGAACAGCTTGGCTAGAGGCACGGCAAGTTCTGGAGCACAAGTCTTCAGTACTATTGCTGGAGTATAGTCAGAGTCCATACCCTTTGCAGTATCCAGTGCCTTCAGCCATTTCTTGCTATCACGTGGAGTGAATTGAATTGGCTGAAGACTGGCATCTGTGACACTGGGGACCTCTGAAGGAGGCTGAGATGGATCATCCACTCGGCACTTCTGGCTGAAGATTGTTGCGAATGCTTCAGCCTTATCTTTTGCACTTATGTGCTGGGCTCCTCCATCATTGAGGATGGGGATATTTGTGGAGCCTCCTCCTCCAGTGAGTTGTTTAATTCTGCACCACCATTCACAACTGGATGTGGCAGGACTGCAGCGCTTAGATCTGAACTGTCGGTTGTGGGATCGCTTAGCTCTGTCTATCACTTGCTGCATTTGCTGTTTGTCACGCAAGTAGTCCTGTGTTATAGCTTCACCAGGTTGACACCTCATTTTTAGGTATGCCTGGTGCTGCTCCTGGCATGCCCTCCTGTACTCTTCATTGAGCCGGGGTTGGTCCCCCGGTTTGATGGTAATGAGTCAGGAGTTCATGGTAATGGTCAACTGGGGGATATGCTGGGCCATGAGGTTACAGATTGTGTTTGAGTACAATTCTGCTGCTGCTGATGGCCCACAGCACCTCATGGATGCCCAGTCTTGAGTTGCTGGATCTGTGTGAAATCTATCCCATTTAGCACAGTGGTAGTGTCACACAACACAATGGAGGGTATCCTCAATGTGAAGGCAGGCTTTGTTCCACATTGACTGTGCGGTGGTCACTCCTACAGATACTGTCATGGACAGATACATCTGCAGCAGGCAGGTTGGTGAGGATGAGGTCAAGTATGTTTTTCCCTCTTGTTGTTTCCCTCACCACCTGCTGCAGACCCAGTCTAGCAGTGATGTCCTTTAGGACTCGGCCAGCCCTGCCAGCAGTGATGCTACCGAGTCACTCTTGGTGATGGACATTGAAGTCCCCCACCCAGAGTACATTCTGCACCCTTGCCACCCTCAGTGCTTCTTCAAGTGGTGTTCAACATGGAGGAGCTCTGATTCATCGGCTGAAGGAGAGCGGTACATGATAGCCTGCAGGAGGTTTCCTTGTCCATGTTTGACCTGATTGCCTGAGACTTCATGGGGTATGGAGTCGATGTTGAGGACTCTCAGGGCAGCCCCCTCCTGACTGTATACCCTGTGCCCCCACCTCTGCTGGGACTGTCCTGCCGGTGGGACAGGACTTAGCCAGGGATGGTGATGGTGATGTCTGGGACAATGTCTGTAAGGTATGATTCCGCAAGGATGGCTATGTCAGGCTGTTGCTTGATAGTGAGACAGCTGTGAGACAGCTCTCCCAATTTTGGCACTATCCCACAGATGTTAGTAAGGAGGACGTTGCAGGGTCAACAGGGCTGAGCTTCCATTGCCGATGTCAATGACGGGTGGTCTGTCTGGTTTCATTCCTTTAATAATACAACCGAGTGGGGCTATTTCAGAGGGCATTTAAGAGTCAACCACATTGTGGTCTGGAGTCACATGTAGGCCAGACCAGGTGAGGATGGCAGATTTCCTTCCCTAAAGGACATTAGTGAACGAAATGGGTTTTTACAACAAAGGGGTATTAACTGAATTTTATTGAATTTCGCCATCTTCCATGGTGATATTTGAATTCTGGGTCTCTGGGTTAGCAGTCCAGTGGTAATACCTCTACTCCTTCACCTCCCCTAAGTTACCACAACTGTTTTTGCAATTTGTATTTTATTTCAAGATGCGTGCCTTGAATTCAGCAGTAATCAGTCCACTGAGACTTAGAGGCCTATTACAAAACTAAATTAAACATTTATTAATAAAAGAACAGATTTTAAGCTCATACAGAGGTCTACAAATTAATGCTGTAATAATTGCTAAATCTCCTCTTTAATCTGGCTCCCAGTTATACGTCCATTAAGGCAACAGTAAAAACAAATACATTTCAACAGAGCCAGACAAAGCACACAAACCCTGGACAGGGATATTCACAGTGAGTTTTCTCATCTTCGGTTCCTGTAGACAGCAGCTTGATACCCAGCAGTTAGAAGCTTTTCACACTAGTGTTAGATGTTAGAATGACTTCTCCCTTACACATAGTCTCATCTGCTTTATACATGTTTCTCCTTTTTAATTAAAATTTCATTGTTCCCATATGTCTTTGCAACATTATTTTTCTCAATATAAATCTTTCTTAGTACTCATATTGCCAATAACCTTTGGGAAAAGTTAACACACTGTTTGGCTTAGCTTCTGTTGGCTAGATGTAACATCTTATCATCTCTTTGAAATTCAAACCACTCTAAATTATCTAAAAATGCAAATTTTCCTCATACCTCAGGTTCTAAAAATGACATATTTAGCATTTCACACCCGCTTCCCTTCTGATCACTCAAATGCTTCAGACCAGCTGCCTCCAATTCAACTAATTCCTCCCCACAAACACATATCCCCACAGAGAAACTAATGCAAACCCACTGTTAACCTACCTTCACAATAAATCACTATAATATTATGGAAATAGTTACATTTTCATGACAGACATGTTGAACCATTTCGTCTTGTACTCATAGACATCGCAAGAACATCCATATAATGGGGAAACAATAAGATGCTCAGTCCTTGACAGTGCACCCAGCTGATCTAATGCACATATATTATGGGATTCCGAATGATCGAATGGATTTTCACATGCAACGTGAATGTCTGCCAGCATTGCAAGGCCTTAAGACCAACCCGGACATACACATCAGTAAACCTGACAAAGGGACGGGAATATTCATCCTGAACCAGCTGGACTATATCAAAAAAAATGCATGCCTTTCTTAAAGACAGGTCCAGATTTGTATCCATTGGACCTGCCGCTCAACGTGAACAGGCAGCCTTGCTCAAAAATAAGTTTAAAAAAACGCGTGCTTGACTTGTGTAAGAGCGATGAGTTACCATGTGATATAAATGACAGGATTCATCCCCACAGCTCGCTGCATCTGTGTACATATGGACTGCTCAAGACACACAAAAGTGATGTCCCTTTACACCCTGCCTTACCTATTACCAGTTCTGCACAGCGTGAAATGGTTATATGATTGGGCAAATGGCTTTCGAACCAGCTTTGAGCAAGTTTTCCACATACACAGTGAAAGATTCCTTCACATTTGAGAAGGCCACACAGGACTTGCATATCAATAGCAATGCTGTGCCCATCTGCTCCTGTGACATTGCTAGCCTAGTCACCAATGTTCCACTTAAGGAAGCCATAGGTATTTGTGCTGCGGTGCTAGATCATGGCGATCTGGACCCACCACCATTGCGTGAACCAGTATTCACTGAATTTATGAACTCGGCAACTTGTGCAGTTGAGTCCCATTTTAGTGACACCATGTCTGCCCATATAGATGGTGTTTCCATGGGGTCTCCTCTAGGCCCAGCTCTCGCAAACATCTTTGTTGGGTTCCATGTGAAATGTGCCTTTGATGGAATGGTACCTCACCTCCTACCCCACACATCTTTCCGATATGTGGATGATACGTTTGCCATATTTAAATCCGCAGCTTCATGTGGCAATTTCCTTACATGTCTTAACGGGCTCCATCCTGTGCTCAAATTCACCTTTGAAATGGAGCAGTCAAATGAAATCCCTTTCCTTGACATACTAGTTGAGAAATCTGCCAGTGGGTTCTCTCCCACAGCCCACCACAAGTCGACCTTCACTGGTCAATATATACGTTGAGATTCTTACTATTCCACACGCTATAAGATTGGTTGTATCGCCAAACTCGTAAATAGGACCTGAGCCATTTGGTCACTCTGCAAGTTTGATGCTGAAATAGGCACATCAAAGACATCCTGCAGGGTAATGGCCACCCTGATCAGATCATTTCACACTGTATATCACACAGACTCATGAACAGGCCTGAAATGTGCCCAGTCTACTCCAGATTATGCTGGAAGGGCAAAGTATCTTTAACAGGTGATTTTATCTGTTTCACGTTCTGCCTGTCACACAAATGAGTCATGAATTTCAGTGTCAGTGAGATGCTAGGTATGTGGGCTGTGCATCCCAAAAATGACATATCGTATCAAACAGCATGTCCCAGCCGCTGTTCACAATAGGCGGGGTACAGACCCTACCCAACCGGCCCCTGCTTGCAAAACCCAGCAATACCGGGACCAATGTCCTCGGATGCTGGGGGGCTGCGGTGGTGTTTGCTAGTGCTGCCAGGGAGGGTTTAAACTAGAATGGCCGGGGCATGGGAACCTGAGCAGGGAGACGGAGGAGGGGGAAACAAGGATAGAAACCAAAAGACTGAAAAGTAAGAAGCAATAGCGGAAGGCAGGAAAAACAAGGGCGGGAAACAAATGGGGTCATAGCACAATATAAAGCTAAGGTAACTAACAAGATTAAAAAGACAGGTCTAAAGGCATTGTATCTTAATTCATGGAGCATCTGTAATAAGGTAGACGAATTAACAGCGCAAATAGATGTGAACAGTTGTGATATGGTTGCAGTTATGGAGACAAGGCTGCAGGGTGATCAGGGATGGGAACTGAAGATCCGGGGTATTCAATGAGGAGAATTTTCGGGTTGGGGAGCGAGCGCACTCGCCAATGCGTAAAGTGACACATGGTGACATCGGGCAGGTGTCCTGACATCACCACCCTTCATTTGGATTTTCAGTTCGTAGGGTACGCAGCCGAGTCAGCTGTGAACCTGCCGAACTGTCAAAGGCCTATTAGGGCCACTAACAAAGTATGGTCAGGATGAGGTTTCATGAAGGGTTTAGTAATTAAATTAAAAAATTTCAACCATTTGATAAACCTGTCCCAGTTCATGTGACGCTGTCACACGAGGGGACATTTCCAAATAATTTTTCTCTATAATAATTAATAAAAACTTTCATTCCAAACTTAATCTCCTTCAGGCAACTCCGTGCCTCAGGGAGATTTCTGCACTCTTTTGCACGCATGCGAAATTTCTGCTCAATATTTAGGAAGGACAGACAAATTGGGAAAGGAGGTGGGGTAGCATTGTTAGTAAAGAAGGAAATCAATGTAATAGTGAGGAAGGATATTGGCTCAGAAAATCATGATGTGGAATCTGTTTGGCTGGAGATAAGAAATACCAAGGGGCAGAAAACATTGGTGGGGGTTGTCTATAGCCCCAAATAGTAACGGAGATGTAAGGAAAGGTATTAAGCAAGAAATTAGAGACGCATTAAGTAATGGTACAACTGTAATCATGGGAGGCTTTAATCTACATATAGATTGGACAAACCAATCTAGCAATAATACTGGGAGGAGGGTTTCCTGGAGTGTGTATGTGATGGTTTTTTTAGACCAATACATTGAGGAACCAAATAGAGAGCAGGATTAATTAACAATCTTGAGGAAGAGCTACCATAAAATGATAAAATTGTTCATTTGGATGGAGAGTGAAGATGCTGAATCCAAAATTAGGGTCTTGAATCTAAATAAAGGGAACTATGAGGGTATGAAGCGCGAGTTGGCAATGATGGATTGGGGAACCTTACTAAAAGGGTTGACAGTGGATTGGCAATGGCTAATATTTAAGGAATGTCTGCATAAATTGCAACAATTATTCATTCTTGTCTGATGCAAAAATAAAACAGGAAAGGTGGCTCACCATGGCTTACCGAGAGGACACAAATAATTTCCCAGAAATGTGAGGGAACCAAGGGTCTAGTGAGAGGGAGGAAGTGAAGAAAATCCGTGTTCGTAAAAAATGCTGCTAGAGAAATTAATGGGGTTAAAGACTGAAAAATCCCCAAGGCCTGACAATCTACATCCCAGAGCACTAAAGAAAGTGAACCTGGAAATATTGGATGCATTGGTGGTCATCAAAATTCTATAGACTCTGCAGCAGTTCCTATAGACTGAAGGGTGACAAATGTAACCTCATTATATAAAAAAGGAGGGAGAGAGAAAACAGAGAGTTACAGACCAATTGGCCTAACATCAGTAGTGGGGAAAATGCTAGAGTCTAATGTAAAAGATGTGGTAACAGAACACTTGGAAAGCATTAACGGGATTAGACAAAGTCAGCATGGGTTTATGAAAGGGAAATCATGCTTAACTAATCTACCGGCGTGTTTTGAGGATGTAACTAGGAGAATAGATAAGGGAGAGCCAGTGAATGTGGTGCATTTGGATTTCAAGAAAGCTTTTGATAAGGTCCCACATCAGAGGCTGGTGAGAAAAATTAAAGCACATGGGATCAGGGATAATATACTGGCATAGATTGAAAATTGGTTGACAGACCAGAAACAGAGATTCTTTTTCTGGGTGGCTGGCAGTGACTAGTGGTGTACCACAGGGATCAGTGCTTGGGCCCCACTTATTCACGATATATATAAATGACTTGGATGAGGGAACCAAATGCAATATTTCCGCAAGCATGACCCAGACCTCCCTGTCGCTTGTCATTTCAACACACCCCCCTGCTCTCTTGCCCACATGTCCGTCCTTGGCCTGGTGCATTGTCCCAGTGAAGCCCAACGCCAACTGGAGGAACAGCACCTCATCTTCCGACTAGGCACTTTACAGCCTTCCGGACTGAATATTGAGTTCAACAACTTTAGATCATGAACTCTTTCCCCTTTCCTCATCCCTTTTTGATCCCCTTTTTTAAAGTTTTATATATGTATTTTTTTCCCATTTATTTCCATTATTATTTTTAAAATTTATTTCCATTCATTGTTTTACCCCCACCTTTTAGCCTCTTTTGATCTTTTTTTCCCACACCGTCCCCTCCCTCCCCCCACCCCACCCCCACTAGGGCCGTTTGTCACTTGCTCATCCTGCTTTCTACTCTTAATGTTACCATAGGTATCTCCTTTAGTCAGTCTCACCACCGTCAACACCCCTTTGTCCTTTTGTCTGTGACATCTTTGGCAATCTCTCCTTTGCCTCCAACTATCGCTGGCCCTCTATCCAGCTCTACCCGTCCCACCCCCCTTAAACAGTCTATATTTCACCACATTTCTACTCTTTAGCTCTGATGAAGAGTCATACGGACTCGAAACGTTAACTCTGTCTTTCTCTCCACAGATGCTGTCAGACCTGCTGAGTTTTTCCAGTTATTTTTGTTTTTGTTGCAATATTTCCAAGTTTGCTGATGACACAAAACTGGGCGAGGTTGTGAGTTGTGAGGAGGATGCAAGGAGCTTCAGGGTGATTTAGACAAGATGTGTGTGGGGGCAAGCACATGGCAGATGCAGTATAATGTGGATAAATGTGAAGTTATAAACTTTGGTGTGAAAAACAGAAAGGCAGAGTATTATTTAAATGGTGATATATTGGGAATTGTGGAAGTGCAAAGGGATCTGGGTGTCCTTGTTCACCAGTCAATGAAAGTAAACAGGCAGGTGCAGCAAGCTGTTAGGAAGGTAAATGGTATGTTGGCCTTCATTGAGAGAGGATTTGAGTTCAGAGTAGGGATGTCTTACTGCAGTTATACAGGGCCTTGGTGAGACCACACCTGGAGTATTGTGTGCAGTTTTGGTCTCCTTACCTAAGAAAGGATATACTTGCCAGAGAGGGAGTGCAGTGAAGGTTCACTAGGCTGATACCAGGGATGGCAGGACTGTCATATGAGGAGAGATTGGTTCCACTGGGCCTGTATTCACTAGAGTTTAGAAGAACGAGAGGGGATCTGATTGAAACGTATACAATTCTAACAGGGCCAGACAGACTGGGTGCAGGGAGAATGTTTCCCCTGGTTGGGGAGTCTAGAACCAGGGGCCACAGTCTCAGGATATGGGGCAGTTCATTTAGGACTGAGATGAGGAAATATTTCTTCACTCAGAGGGTGGTCAACCTGTGGAATTCTCTCCCACAGAGGCTGTGGAAGCCAGGTCACTGAGTATATTCAAGAAATAAATTAATAAATTTTTGGATATTAGGGGCATCAAGGGGTATGGAGGGGAAGTGGGAATATGGTGCTGAGATAGAGGATCAGATCCTCTCCATAATCACATTGAATGGTGGAGCAGGTCAAAGGGCCGAATGGCCTATTCCTAGTTTCTATCTATGTATTCTAAAACACAGTATCCAACATTAGATGTGATATCCATTTGCTAAATAATCCTCCATGTGCTAAGACTTATGCTGACAACCAATTTAAAATTGCGTGTACTGGAAGCTACATATATTAAAACACGGGGCCCTGCACTTTGTAAACAGAAAGAACATGTACACACATTGTGCCTGTTGCAGGTAAACAAAATAAGTCATTCGCTGTCTCACTCCTCATGGCAATGCCTTGACCAATCAGGGTCAAGCTGTCTGGTTTAAATTTCAGACAATGCTTGGCAGTTAACTATCAGTCACCATCAGTGGTGTATTCTCCATGGCAACACCACTTGCCAGCCAATCAGCACTCTATTCACATACAGTATAAAGTGTTGTTTCCCCCCTTATATTGGTATTGTTACGAGTGTCCTGATGAGTGCAAGGCAAAAAGCTTAGACATGTCTCTTTTTTCAACAATAATCTCTAACCATGCGTAAATGTTACCCACTATGCTATGAGCTCTTATTTTACATAGATGTGGCACCTTGTCAAATGCCTTCTCAAAATCTAAGTACAGGACACCCACAGGTTCCCCTTTATTCCTGTTGCTTGTTACTTCCTAAAAGAACTCCCTAAATTAGTGAAACACGATTTTCCTTTTCGCAAAACCATGTTGACTCTGCTTGATTGCATTGAGATTTTCTCAGTGCCCCGCTATAACCTCCTTAAAATAGATTTCAGCAATTTCCCTGTGACAGATGTTAAGCTAATTGTTTCCTTCCTTTCTTAAATAGAGGAGTCATGTTCATTATTTTCCAAGCTGATAGGAGCTTTCCAGAATCTAGGGAATTTTGGGAAATTAAAACCAGTGCACCTGTTATCTCAGCAACCACTTTCTTTTAAGGCTCTAGGGTGAAGCCCATCAGGAGCTGGAGACTTGTCAGCTTTTAGTTTTAATCAGTTTCCCATGTGATTGCAATTATTTTAAGTTTCTCCCTCTCTTTTACCTCCTGATTCACAGTTAATTCTGGGATGTTATTTATATCCTCTATGGTGAAGACAAACAGAAACTATCTCTTCAATACATCAGCCTTTCCTTATTTTCCATTATTAATTCCCCATTCTCACTCTCTAGAGGACCAAATCTCACTTTGCTTACTATTTTTATTTTTATTTTTAAATGCCTCTTGCTACCTGTTTTTATATTTCTAGTTAGCTTTCACTCCTACTCTAGTTTCTCCCTCCTTATTAATCTTTTAGTTATTCCTTATCTTTCTTACCCTCACCAATCTGATTTGTTCAATGTATTTGTAGATTGGAATCACCCATGATTATCATTGTACCTTTCTCACAAGCCCCCGTTATTTCTGTATACCCCGTACTACAGTGTGGTCACTGTTAGGGGGCCTATAGGCCACTCCCAGAAATGACATCTTATCCTTACTAATTATCACCTCACCCAAACCAATTATACATCTTGATCTCTAGAAATAAGCTCATCTCTGTCTCTTTCTTTCTCTATTGTACTAATGTCATCCTTAATTAACAGAGCAACCCCTCCACCTTACCCTAGCTTCCTGTCCTTCCTAAATGTCAAGTATCCTTGAACATTCTGGTCCCAGGCTTTGTCATCCTCCAGTCATGTCCCTGTAAGACTATCAGACCATACATATTTATTTCTATTTGAGCTGTCAATATGTCTGTTTGGTTACGAATGCCATGTACATTCAGACACAGGACCTTTAACTCTGTCCTTTTGCTTGTTTTGTAACCTCCAGCCTGATCAGCTGAAGCACTCTGAGCTTTGCACTCTCTGTCCCTTCCTGCCACAATCTGATTGTCATTTCCTTGCTTGCAGCTTTGCTCTTTTGGCTTCCTCCCTGTTTAATTTATCACATCTTACCTCACCTCCATTACTTTGTTTAAATCCCTTTCTACTGACCTAGTTATGCAA
This sequence comes from Isurus oxyrinchus, assembly GCA_026770705.1. Classification (NCBI taxonomy): domain Eukaryota; kingdom Metazoa; phylum Chordata; class Chondrichthyes; order Lamniformes; family Lamnidae; genus Isurus; species Isurus oxyrinchus. The sequence continues at coordinate 343,242 of JANJGN010000630.1, forward strand.
CTCACCGGAACACTGGGCCCAGCACGGTTCAGGTGAAGACTGTCTCAATGGTACAGCCCCCACTTTCCCCAGTGCTGGTACCAGTGCCTCATGAATCGAAACCCATTTCTCCCACACCAGTCATTGAACCACGCAATCATCTCCCAAATCTTATTTACCCTAAGCCATTTTGCTTATAGCTCAGGTAATAACCCCAAAGTTATTGCCTTTGAGGTTCTGCTTTTTAATTTAGCCCCTAGCTTTGCATACTCCCTCAGCAGACCTCTTTCCTTGAATCTTATGTCATTGGTGCCTATGTGGACCATGAGCACCGGTGAATCCCCCTCTCACTGCCGGGCAGGCACGACATCCGTCTAGACTCCTGATAAGGTGTAGATGATCAGCCATGATGTAACTGAGTGATGAAGGAGGCTTTGTGGCTGAATGCCCTGTCCCTGCTCTATGTTCCTATATTCACATGGAAGGGTTGGGTGAGTGGAGGGAAGAGGGAATGAGGAAGGGTTGATGGAGGAAAGTAGGAGGTTTGGATGAAGGTTGTTGGGGAGGGAAAGGGATTAGTGTCAGCGGCAGGGCACTCTAATGCAGCATTGACTTAAACAGGACACACCAATGCAGCATTGACTTAGACAGGACACACCAATGCAGCATTGACTTAGACAGGGCACACAAATGCAGCATTGACTTAGACAGGGCACACTAATGCAGCATGTAATGTAGATAAAACCCACCACTGTAGTATTAACACAGACAGGATACACCAATGCAGCATTAACACAGACAGGACACACCAATGTAGCGTTAACACAGACAGGACACACCAATGCAGTGTTAACATGGACGGACACACCAATGTAGCGTTAACACAGACAGGACACACCAATGTAGCGTTAACACAGACAGGACACACCAATGTAGTGTTAACACAGACAGGACATGCCAATGCAGCATTAACACAGACAGGACACACCAATGCAGTATTAACACAGACAGGACATGCCAATGCAGCGTTAACACAGACAGGCTGCACCAATGCTGGGTTTGGGTTTCATGGGGAGACTGTTTGTGAGAATCTCTTTGACCACAAGCAGCTCACTGGTGAAAGATGTGGGTGTCTGATCCTGTAAATGATGGTGTACTTGGGCTGGATGTTAAACATGGACAATGCATCAATGAGGTGAGGTGAGGTGACCTCAGCATGAGAGACCCACAGTAATGGATGGAGTCACAATTCTATCCCATTTCTCAAATGTCCGGGAGCTCTCGAGGTTCAGTCAGTGACTATTAAACAGTGAGACAACAGCCGGAGGATGACCGGGACAATCGCTCCCACTGCCCTCCCCCTGACCCTCACACAGGGCAACCTGGTGGGTCTCCTTTCCCCCACAGTAACTCTCCCCCTTACAGAGACACTCCTGTGCTCAGGATCGACATTAAACCGAGGCCCAGGCAGCCCCCAGGGTGAAATCCTTCAACTCATTCTTCAAACCCTGTGCAACATTATTTGTTCTCCACCGTCTGTTAAAATGAACATTGAGGTTTGGGTGTTAAATATTTATATCATGCAGACCGATTAAAAATTCTCACACACCGCATTAATTCACCAAACATTGGATTGAAGAGGCAGTTTATATGGTGACATTAGCATCAGGGTTTATATATTCAATATCCACGGATAATCAGAATCAATTATTTAACATCAACATTCAGGATGGGATTATTTCCTTGTATTTTGAGGTGTTGCATTTTAAAACATTCATTCTGGGGATGTAGGCGTGACTGGTGAGGTTGACATTCATTCCCTGTCCCGAGTTGCTGTACCATCGTTCAACCTTTCAAGTAACATCAAATTAACCCTTCGATGTCCAGAGAAGGTGACGGTGGGTTTGCCCAAAGCTCCTCATGGCCAATGGAATACTCGTGAAGTGTACTCACTGTTGTATTGTAGGGACACACACACTATTGGTACACAGCAAGATCCCACCAAGAGCAATGAAAACACATTTAAAATATTAAAATGTTTTTCAATGATAAATAATAGCGAGAGGAGGAACTCCTCTGCTCTTCTTCAAATACCGTCACGGGATCTATGATGTCCACCTGAGAGGGCAGAAAGAGACTCACTTCAGGAAGGATACACTTGAAATGGAAGCTGAGCGGAGGTTCACTAGATGGTCACTGGGATGAGGGAAGTTCTATGTTGAGAGGCTGAGCACATTGGGTCTTTGTTCTCTGGAGTTCAGAAGAACGAAAGGTCATTGAAACCTCCAAGATTCTGAAGGGGGAGGACAGGGTAAACACTGAGAGACTGTTTCCCCCTGGCTGGGGGATCTATGGGTGAACATTCTCAGGGTAAGAGGTCGATCATTAAGGACTGAGATGAGGAGAAATCCTGAGAGGGAGTTCCAGGATTTTGACCCAGCGACAGTGAAGGAATGGCGCTATATTTCCAAGTCAGGATGGTGAGTGACTTGGAGGGGAACTTCCAGGTGGTGGGGTTCCAAACTATCAGCTGCCCTTGTCCTTCTAGATGGTGGTGCTCCTGGGCTTGGAAGGTGTTGTTTAAAGAGACTTGGTAAGGAGACTCCTGCAGTGCATCTTGGAGATGGTACACACTGCTGGCACTGTGTGTCAGTGGTGGAGGGAGTAAATGTTTGTAGATGTAATACTTACCAAGCAGGCTGCATTGTCTTGGATGGTATCAAGCTTCTTGAGTGTTGTGGGAGCAGCACTCATCCAGGTAAGTGGGGAGTGTTCCATCACACTCCCGACTTGTGTCTTGTAGATGGTGGACAGGCTTTGGGAAGTCAGGAGGTGAGTTAATCACTGCAGGATTCCTAGCCTCTGAACTGCTCTTGTAGCCACAGTATTTATGTGGCTAGTCCAGTTCAGTTTCTGGTCAATAATAATACCCAGGATGCTGATAGTGGGGGGATTCAGTGATGGTAATACCATTGAATATCAAGGGGCGATGGTTAGGTTCTCCTTGTTGGAGATGGTCATTGCCTGACACTTGCATGAATGTTATTTGTCACTTGTCAGCCCAATCCTGGATATTGTCCAGGTCTTGACGCATTTGGACATGGACTGCTTCAGTATCTGAGGAGTTGTGAATGATGCTGAATACTGTGCAATCATCAGTGAACATCCCAACTTCTGACCTTATGATGGAAGGAAGGTCATTGAAGAAGCAGCTGAAGATGGTTGGGCCAAGGACACTACCCTGAGGAACTCCTGCAGTGATGTCTTGGAGCTGAGATGACTGACCTCCAACAACCACAACCATCTTCCTTTGTGTTAGATTTGTCCTCCAACCAGCAGAGAGTTTTCCCCCCTGATTCCCATTGACCCCAGTTTTGCTAGGGCTCCTTGATGCCACACTCGGTCAAATGCTGCCTTGATGTCAAGGGCAGTCACTCTCACCTCACCTCACTTCTTCGAATCTTTGGGAGTGTCTATGACAAAGTATTATGGATGCTCCATCATTGAATATAGTTAAGGCAAAGATCGATAGATTTTGGTCCCTCACGGAAACAGCCATGATTGTATTAATTGGTGCAGCAGGCAGAATTATTGTCTGCTTCTACTTCTTACATTCTAAGGTCCCATGTAAAAGACATCTGACAGTGCAGCACTCCTTCAGTACTGACTCACTGACAGTGCAGCACTCCCTCAGTACTGACCCTCAGACAGTGCAGCACTCCCTCAGTACTGACGCTCTGACAGTGCAGCACTCCCTCGGTACTCACCCTCCGATGGTGGAGCACTCCCTCAGTAGTCACCCTCAGGCTGTGCAGCACTCCCTCAGTACTGAACCATAGACAGTGTAGCACTCCTTCTGCACTGACCCTCTGACAGTGCAGCACTCCCTCGGTACTCACCCTCCGATGGTAGAGCACTCCCTCAGTAGTCACCCTCAGGCTGTGCAGCACTCCCTCAGTACTGAACCATAGACAGTGTAGCACTCCTTCTGCACTGACCCTCTGGCAGTGCAGCTGTCCCTCAGTACTGACCCTCTGAGAGTGCAGCACTCCCTCAGTACTGACCCTCGGACTGTCTAGCGCTCCCTCCGTACTGACCCTATGATAGTGCAGCACTCCCTCAGTACTGACCCTATGATAGTGCAGCACTCCCTCAGTACTGACCCTACGATAGTGCAGCACTCCCTCAGTACTGACCCTCTGAGAGTACAGCACTCCCTCAGTACTGAACCATAGACAGTGCAGCACTCCCTCAGTACTGACCCTATGACAGTGCAGCACTCTCTCAGTACTGACCCTCTGACAGTGCAGCACTCCCTCAGTACTGACCCTCTGACAGTGCGGCACTCCCTTAGTACTGACCCTATGATAGTGCAGCACTCCCTCAGTACTGAACCATGGACAGTGCGGCATTCCCTTAGTACTGACCCTATGATAGTGCAGCACTCTCTCAGTACTGACCCTCCGACAGTCTAGTGCTCCCTCAGCACTGACCCTCTGATAGTGCAGCACTCCCTTAGCACTGACCATCACTGAAAATGCTGCTCATAGATTTGTTATTCCATGAACGATGCCATCCTGAGGTCCAAGTCTCTAAGATGCCGCTGCCTGTTGTGTGACCTCCTGATGATTTCTGAGGTTTCTGAGGTTCACTCAACTCATTCTTCGGACAAATGGGTTATCCGAGGAGGAGAGGTTGGACTGGCTGGGCCCGGATCCATTGGAGTTTAGAAGATTGAGAGGTGACCTTATTGAAACATGTGGGATCCTGAGGGGGAGTGGACAGGGTGGATGCCAGGAGAATGTTCCCTCTTGTGAGGGAGACTAGAACGAGGGACAGAGTTTAATAATAATGAGGCCCCCCTTTTAAGACAGAGATGAGGCAAATATTCTTCTCTCTGAGGGTGGTCAGTCTGTGGAATTCTCTTCCCCAGAAAACAGTGGACGCTGGGTCACTGAATTTGCTCAAGGTAGGGTTAGACAGATTTTTGGTAGACAAGGGGTCAAGGGTCATGAGGGGGTGCGGAGGGTTGTGGCTGGTGGTTGTGGGGGGGGGGGGAGGGGGGGTGCGATGGGTGGGAGAGCAGACAGGAAAGTGAATCACAACCAGATCAGCCATGATCTTATTAAACGGCAGAGCACACCTGAAGGGCTGAACGGCCTACAGCTGCTCCTCGGTCCTTTGTTCCAATGTTCCTTTGAGGTTTGGCTTGTTCATTCTAAACTGTCAGCTGTGACATTTCTGCAAGTTGGGATGTTTCAGGGACATGTTTCAAATAAGATTTTAATTACAGATATTCCTTATCAAATTACTGAAAATATAACTGAGGAGTGAGTCACAAATGGTTATGTGATGTCTTCAGCCTGTTCTGGAGAGTATTTGAAATGTCACAATTACTGTGAGTGTGATGATTCTACTCTTTATTTTTTTCTTTCATGGGATGTGGGTCTCGCTGGCAAGGCTGGCATTTGTTGCCCATCCCTAATTGCCCTTGAACTGAGAGACTTGTGAGGCCATTTAAGAGTCAGCCACATTGCTGTGGGTCTGGAGTCACATGTGGGCCAGACCAGGGAAGGGTGACAGGTTTCCTTCCCATTAGTGAACCAGTTGGATTTTTGCAACAATCGATGATAGTTTGGTGGTGACTGGAGACTAGCTTTTAATAACAGTTGTAGGAATTGAATTTAATTTCCACCAGCTGCCATGGTGGGATTTGAACCCATGTCTCCATTGGCCTGGACCGACTGGATTACTAGTCTTGTGACATTACCATTCTGCCACACCCCCCCCACCCCCGCAAACTGTGTCTGGTGATGATGTAGGGATGTTTGAGATGTTAGATTCAATGTCAGTTATTACAGGTGCTGCAAACAGACACAGAGAATTTCTGTGTTTAGAAATCTAAAACTTCCTGATGGAGAATGGATCTCAATTTCTCATCAGCGCAGTAATACCTGCAGAAACGTGAGGGAGAAATTGTCAATTTACTAAATCTGCGAGATTTACAATTCCACCGGTGACAATATCCTGGATCATTGATCTGAGGGAACAGGGTGCTCCTGACAACAGAAACAACTTACACTTATATCGTACTTTTAATGTTAGAAAACATCCCAAGATGTTTCACATGAATGTAAACTAGGCAGAATTTGACAGAGGACCACAGAAGGAGATATGAGACAAAAACAGAAAAAGCTGGAAACACTCAGCAGGTCTGGCAGCATCTGTGGAGAGAGAAACAGAGTTAATGTTTTAAGCCCAATATAACTCTTCTTCAGAACGAGAGAGAGGCAGAAGTGTGATGGGTTTTATTCTGTTGAAAAGGAGTGGGGGAGGGGCAGCTGGTGCAAAATAGAAGGTCAGGGATGGGTTAATGTTCAGGAAGGATTAACTGACAAAGACATCATAGAACACAAGACAAAGGGAGAGTTAAAGGTAGGATTAAAGACTAAAGCAGGTGTTAATAGAGGAATAAAACTCAGCACTGTCTGAAAGCAAAAACGTGAGAATTCACTTTGCCTTGTGTTCAATGAATCTTTTGTTCTTGTTTCAGATTTCCAGCATCTAGAGTTTTCTGCATTTAAAGAGATACGAGGAAGACACAGGTATAGACATCAGGGTGGAGGACTGTGAAATATTAAAGGAAATTAACATAGAGAGAGAGGAGGTAATAGCACGTTAGTGGCCTTAAAAGTGGATAAACCCACAGGCTGTTGAGGGAGGAAAGGGAAAAGATATCAGGGGCCCTGGCAGTAATTTCCAAACCCTCTCTGGCCACAGGTGAGGTGCCAGAGGACTGGAGGACAGATAACATTGTCCCATTATTAAAAAAGGGAGGAAGGGATAGACCAGGAAATTACAGGCCAGTCAGTCTAAGCTCAGTGGTGGGGAAATTACTGGAAAGCATTCTGAGGGACAGAATATATCTGCACTTGGACAGAACAGGTTAATCAGGGACAGTCAGCATAGATTTGTCAAGGGAAGGTTGTGATTGACAAATTTGAATGAATTTTTTGAGGATGTAACCAGGAGTGTTGATGAGGGCGATGCATTTGATGTGGTCTACATGGACTTTAGCGAGGCTTTTGATGAGGTCCCTCATGGCAGACTGGTCAAGGAAGTAAGAGCCCATGGGATCCAAGGCAAAGTGGC